>CM071868.1:24034270-24054044 GCA_036759665.1 Gynandropsis gynandra | reverse complement strand
TTATTTTTCAATGCTTTTTGGCCGTTTGGAACTTTTTTTCCGAAAATAAAAAATCAAAAAACAAAAAATGAAAAAAATTATAGAATCCGTCCATAATTAGAGACAAACTTTGTTAATCCATCCAGAATTAAGGACGAATGCTTGAATCTATCCGAAATTAGGAGGAGATGGTGGTGGGGGGAGGAGGAGGAGAAGGGGGAGTTTTTTCATATTTTTTGCAAAAAGAAATTCTCCGGACGGAATATAAATCGGTTTGTACCCTAGTTGTTTTGTTGATTTTTGGATTGAACATTAGTTATTAGTTAACCTAATATGTTATTATACATTTATATCAAATAAAAATTAATAATTCGATTGGTATAACTCTTAATAATCAATCATAAGCAACGACATACAATGCATAGAATGAAGTTTATGTTCAAATTATAAGTTTTATCATACAATATATGTTTTGTTGCTATAAACAATTACAATGTGTCACTTTTTGTAAATTAAATGTGTATTATGATGAAACAAATCATTATAAACATGAATTTAATAAGATCAACACAAAATTTTGAGATTCAACAAAAGTACAATCCGATTTTATCAATATTCAATTTATTTTATTTAAATAATCGAATATTATGATAAAATAATGCTCACAACTTTTGTGATCCATGTTGTACACGCTTGTTTTTTCTCTTTTGTCCATAACGTGGGTATTATTATTATTATTATTATTACTAGAAAAACCCCCGCGCGATGCGTGGGATGATTTGTTTTATTTAACTAATCTGAAATATTAGGTATAATAATTAGAAAATATATATTTAAAAAACAATATTAAAGCTTTCAGCAATTATTAAAATGAAAATAATAGATTAGACGTCTAATCATGAAACAATAGGCAACTGATTAGTGAAGTTTGTTTATCAATATTCGTAATTAACGTATTTTTACATGATCAATTGATTGATTCATATTTGCATATGTAAAATAATATTATTTGAAATGATATTGAAATAATAAATATATTATCCAAATAGTTGAGGATTCTGAGTTTAAGAAAATTTTATCGAAATAGTAAATTTCCTCGCATTCTCTATTCACCTCCGAGCTTTGCTTAATCTGAGGTTCTACATTAGCACTGCTGCTTTTCTGCTGCTCATGTTCTTTGTTCACCCAAGGGTTCTGTTGAATGTCTTCCTGTCTATTTATCCTTTGTGCAATCTCTTTGGGTTTGGGTAATCCCTCTCACCAGGGATATGACTACTGACAATTTCTCTCACTGTTTCATCCCCAACAAGCTCATTTTTGGAATTACAATTCTAATCCTCAGAGTCGTTGTCTTCATATACTAAACCTTTCATAGATAAACTTTTATCCATTCCTTCACCTCCCTCAACCTGTTGATCAATTCGCATGCCAGCTGAAAAAACATTTGACTCATTTCCATCTTCAATACCACTATCCTCTGACTTCTCAGGCTCATCACCTTTTAACATAACTTCAGTGCCCAGTTCATTCTCTTCATGAGAATCAACACCATTTTCGACAAACGAATGGACATTCCGGTTCTCTACACCCCCACTTTTATGCAGTGAATTGCAATGCATGGCATCAACCTTGTCAGAATTCTTAACAACATCGAAGTTTACTTTAACCTGATTACTTGAATTTTCCACATCTAGATCAGCACCAACCTCTAATTCCCCTATATCACCATTTAATTCAGGAGTCACAGAATCAGCTTCAGCCTCTTCTTCGTCATTTGTAGTAGACACGTTAACCTCAAGGTGACTCTCAGTATCCCCCAAATTATCTTCTGTTTCCCCCTCGTTGTTACTCGCATCATCATGGTCGTGGGTCGCCTCTTTGAAATCCTCCACATCATGCTCTCCCTTTGAATTCTCAACAGCTATCTCTAAAGATGAATCCTTATGAACCGCAATGGCTTCAGAGGATTCAGGGTTTCGACCATGTTCGGGTAGATCCTCTTGTGAACCAATTGCTTCCTCAAAAACATCTTCTTCGGAATCCCTCGCTTCAGCAGATCCCACCAACTCGATATTCTCTACCTTCTCATCGCTAATCCTATCCTCTGTAACCTTCTTCTCTTCTGGGTGTGACCCATCCACAACTTCAGGCCCATCTTCCATTAATCAATCACCACCGCCTTAAAACCCTGACCAGCCAAAAAACCGCCCCAAGATCAGAAATGGAACCAAATCGAAAATCACAAGTTACGGAAGCAATTGCATACGCTTAATCTCGATAAACCTCTAACAATATAAAATTCGAGTTGGAGCCGAAACGAAAGCGAAAAACCCTAGCTCAGGACTATCTCAACGAAAGACCGATCTTCGTCCATTTCCCAGAGCAGACACAAAATTCAATAAACGTGATAGCGATATCCGGATCATAGGTACATGAAGTCAAGGCTCCCGAAAAAACTATAAGAAGAACAGAGAAAAAAATACCTAGAAAATACAGAGAAGAGAGGGGGAGGGAGAGAGAAAGAGAACAACAAATGAAAAAAAAACATACCCGAGTAGAGAGAGAAAGGGAGGAAGAAGAAAGACAGAGGAACTTATAGGAGCAAAATCTGAGGATACTCCATGCGCTTCACTTGGTGCTTTTCATTGCTGCGACTACGCCGGGGAAGGGAAGGAGATAAGAGACTTCGATCGACGGTCCATAATCGTTTCAAATTCAGGGATCGGACGGTGGTGAACGTCTCATTGCTTTCATCGTTAAAGACGCCAAAAACGATGCTGACGTGGACAAATAGAGCAGATGCAGTGGACCGGAAGGGAGATGAAAAAAACCCTCGTGTCTCACAAGGATATATATATATATATATATGTGAACACTCACACCAGACCATATGTTGCATTGCATTGATCATTATTCATTTTTATCTAGATTAAAAAATATTTTTTTCCATTTAATTTCTCTATAGGATTACAAATCTTATTTCAAAAGTACTCCAACTTTATCTTAATTTTCTTTTTGGTAAAATGTATTATTATTATCCTATTACAACCTACAATACAACACAATTTTAACTTTACAAACATTAGATACCAAATTCTCGATATTTGTCCCATATATATATATCTATGGGACAAAATTATAAAGACAATAAAATGATACATAAAAAAAATTAACTTATAAAAATATATTTATTAATACCACATTTTGGATGAAACCATCAAAATCAGATGGTAGAGGTCCATGTCTTTGCTTCAAATTAATTATTAGCACAACATTTTGGATGGAAAATAATCAAATCATATGGTCCTAAATGGTTCTAAAGGTTTCATTAATTTGATTAATTAGATGAGTTCCAATGTAGTCTTAAATAAACTATATATATGTATATACATTAGATGTATACGTATGTATATATTTTCAATGTGTATGTACATTAAATTATTTTGTATAATAATAATAATAATAATAATAATAATAATAATGAATTAGTATTTATTATCGAAGATGAATACATTTGGTTAATGAAGGCATAATATAAAGTGTATCTTATTTAGATTTGAAATTTAATTCTAACAAAATATATTTTAGATATAAGGGATAATAAAAAATTTTATACATTAAAAATTGAATTTTCACTTAATTTTGATGAAATTGCATTAACGATTACGTATGTCTTCATATAATTATATTTTTTAATTTTTTTCATTTAATTTGTTATTGACAATAATATTATTTAATTTTTATTATATAAATGCATTAATTTCACTAACAATTTATTATTATTAAATCATATAATTACATTGTTTTATTTTAATTTTTATTTTCATTTTAATTGTTATTAATAATATTATTATTTACTTGTTTAGTATACAAATACATTAATTTTTGTAATCAAAACGTTTTTTATAATATCAATTATAATTTAGATTGATTTCAAATCTTTTATTGTCATTAAATCATATAATTATTTTTTTAAAATTTTAAAAGTTATTACACTTAATTATATTTAATACAAATTAATATAAAAGTCAAACACAACGCAATAAAAACGTATCAATACGTTCTAAGAAGAAAAATATATAATGGACTTTTGAAATTTCATTCCTATAACATCAATCTACATAAGAAGAAAAATGTATAATGAACTAATTTTTTAAAGTAATCAATAATAATACATATGAAATGTAATTTTTAGTTTTGTTCATATTATTTAGACGTTGACATTCACCATTAAAAATATATAAAAAATACAATATTTAATTAGTCATTTATTCTCATATAGATTACATGTAATTTGTAACATCTATTTAACATTCATTACAATATAATTCTTTCACACAAAAAATTTTCATCCTATCAAATGGATGTATCTATCATTTAACCAAATCATAACAAATTCATCTCTCCACTCTTCAAAAGATATTGATATTATCATGGCAATTTCACCCCAAAATACAATAGCTTTCAACGAATTTATGATTGGTTGATCCAATCAACGAATCGTTTCCAATTTGTTTCATTTTTTTAAGCTAAAAATATAAAAAAGGGTGGTCAACAAATTGATATCGATTTATTTTTTTATTGATAAAAACGTACGTTTCATTCCATACACTAGACCAATGCATTACAAGGTCCAGCGGTTCTGTGCCTGAACAAATCGAGAAACACTGAAAAACCAGAAAAGTAGATGCTGATATGACAAAAATAATAGCACCCTTTGCACAGATAGCAAGGGTTTCCTCGTCGTCATCATCCTTGGTAGTATCAGCATTTGTAGCTTCTGCCAAAAACAATTAGCAAGGAAATTTTTAGTACATAACAAACAGTTAAATGGTTAAGTAATTGGCTTCAGGTAATCAGCTATAGCTGAGACATAAGAAACAATTTCAATTGTATTATTTTATCCGAATTGCAATACTGTCTCAATTTTGAGAAACTCGGGTATATACTACTGCACTAAGTGATTGTAATTCTTAAGCATATATGTAACACACTTTTTTGTCCACATTTGAATTTTATCTGTTTCTGGTATGAAACAACTCCGGGCAATGATCTCAGGTTCAAACACAAACTTGAGTTTCAACCCTCGAGAATTCAAAAGTGATAGATGAAGGCATCAGTGTAATAAACCTTTGGTGATAATCCATTGTACCGCTCATTAGTATTGGATAGTTGTGGCCAAACAACAGCGAGGAATACTGTTCCGATAGACATGATCCAGAGAAATACGAAAGCATAATCTACAACTGGGCGTTTTGGAGCATATAGCAAAAGTTGCACTGCACAAAAGAACCACCTAACAGATAATGTAACTGTTAATATAAAACAACAACAATTGAAGAATCTAAAGAATCTCAGGTATACAAGATGCAGACAAAAAAAAGGCGAGGAAGATTAATCTAAAAGCAAGATAAGAGGTATACATGATGTTGAGGCGAAAAAACCGCGCGCCATTGAGTGGAATCCGCAGCGGATTCAATGAAGAATCAGAGGGGTATTGGATTATTCAGCAAGGAGATTTAAAATGAAAAATAGAACTATATGGATTCACGACCAAGTACACCGATTTCAGGGAAAGCCGAGTAATTTTCCAAGGCAGAAATTGGCACGAACGACAAATATTTAGGAAGACACTTACCTACCTCCTACGCCGCCGGTATCGCCATTAATCGGCGGTGCAGCACAACATAATCGCCCAGGGTAGGAGAAAGGGAAAAGAAATTCGCGTGGCGCGGAGAAACTCGACCAAGGCAGCAACGTGTAATGCACGAACTCAACCGTGGGGGAGATAAGCGAACTTAATGTTGCTGTGATGGGGCTGTGATGGGGATATCAGCGAACTTAATGCTGCTGTGATGAGGTGGAGGGTTGAGATGCGAGAAACCCTGAGAAGCCAACAAAAGTTTAAATTTTTAATATATAAACAAGATGGATACCTTCTTACATGTCTACAAACGTAGTAATGCAGAAAGAAACATCCATACGCCTGAGAGAGAAAATGCAGCTTCAGAAGTAGAAATGAATGTGGAGAAGTCTATAAACCTTATTCTTTCAAAAATCAAGGTTGTGTGGTCTCTGTCATAATCAGGATGCAGAAATGAAGCTATTAATATAACAAAAAAATATTGTCATCACAAAAGAAGAAATCATGATTGCATTACCTATTTAAGCCAAGAGTTATATGTTTCTATGATATTTGGCTTCCTCCAAGATCGTAGATCAAAGATATTCATACCATATGCCCAAGCACATTCTTCCAGATCCAATTGCTTTGCAATGAGCGGATGAGAAAACTGAATTAGTTCCTCAAATGCATAGACATCACCCATTGATCTTCACCCCGACATGATGCTACTGCTCCATTAACCTTACCATTCAGGAAAATATCCCAAAAGGGAGACAAGTCTTGCAGGACAACCACAAAACACACATGTCAGAATACAAAAACCAAATTAGGGTTCATACCAAGACCACAACTCAAGCTTGGGACTGCTCGCACGTGAGTTGAACGCCTTCACCATGTGAAACTAGGATGAATTGGAGAAAAAGAGTTTATCGTTCTGTGTAATCCAAAAAAAAGAAGGGCAAAGTTTCAGAATGGCAACAAAGGTGTATAAAGCATGATCTGTGGGAAAATTTCCTTTCCTGTCTCACCTACACCACCATGAACACAACCCAGAAGGGATAAAAGAAGAAAAAATCAACAAAAAAACAGGTTACCTTTGAGCTACTTATGGAGAAGGGTATACATTTATAAACCATCTTCCATTTCACCCAGTGAAGAGGCCGGGGCGGTGGAGGGGGAAAAGAGCGAGATAACGGGGAAATCTAGAAGAAATTGACTTCCTCCATCCTCAGAAAACATCAACTGCAACAATCTACGATTTCGCAGGGTGGCATCGATTCTGAGAGACGCTCGGTAATCTTCCTCATGGGAGAGAGGGTATGGCGATTTCGTGAAAACCCAATTCTACATTCGCATAATAGGCTGGAAGAGTAATCTAAGGTAAGCAATTCTATATATTGAAGAGAGGAGGGAGAGAGCACGAACCCGATGTGAAGCGAAGATGCCAGTGCGGTGGGCGGAAAAAGGGACCCAAATAAACGGTAAATCCAGAAGAAATCGACGGCTGCCATCCACAGAAACCATCTACTGCCACCAACGCCGATTTCGCAGGGTGGAATCGATTTTGAGAGCCTCTCACCTACGTTTGATTGGAAAGCCGAATCCCTAGCAAAATCCGATCGAATTGCAAACGCCAATTTCGTATTCGTACTCCTAGGAGAGAGAATGAAAGATGCAGGGTGGCCTCTCCGTATTCTTACCCCTTGGAGAGAGAAGGATAGAGCCTTAATAAATGCAGATGGGCTTACGTGGAGGGCTCAGAGGCGAGAACGCCTGAGGAGCCAGCAAAATCTCACACTTTTAATATATAGACTAGTGAAGGACCCGCGCGTTGCACGAGATATGATTAATTTGTAAAAAAAATCGTAAATATCGTGCAATCTTTAAAAAAGTGTATAACTAAGATAAATACTTGTCAAAAGATGAATAGAGATGAAAAAGAAAACATGAAATGATTATAACACGTTAGCAAACGACTGAAAAAAATGTATGAATGACGTTCATAATGCATTTGATCCGACCGTTATGGATTGATACCGACCGTTATGGATTGATACCGCACAATAGAAGAGAACAAAGTATAAGATATAAGTAAATTAATTATGTATGTGATATGATTTTAAAAATATAAAATCTAGGGACATATTTGAAATCTTGTCGGGTAAGTCTAGTAGACCAACTATGTAAAGAAAATAAACGGATAATTCTGAGCGGTTAAAATTATAAAACACAATGACATTATAAAAGATTTTAAAAGTCCATAGTGTATTAAGTTAGTTAAACAAAAGTGAAAAAAAATAATGTAATAATTTTACCTAAGACAATTATGTTCTATTTTTAGATTATTAAAATTTGCAAAAACATTGAAATGCACAATCAATTACCTCTAACGCTGATGATGTACTTGATTCAATTGTTCATAGAATATCTGAGAATGTTGTGGTCAATGAAACGGCAAACTGTAAAAGTTATTAAAAGAGTAGTAAATTCATCTTGCAAATATGATAATTGTTTTTAGAAAAAAAGTGTTTACCTATTGTCTGTAATGCCGGGTGGGTGAGAAAGGTCAGTAAATATTTCCTTGTAAACAACATTTGTTATGTGCGTTTCAACTGGGTCCACCTCATTTAGATCCAGAATTTTAAGGCCTTTGTTAGAAGTTACGCGTGACAACGTAACATACAATTGTCCGTGGGTGAATACAGGTTTAGGCAAATATAAACCAATCTGCTTCAAACTCTGTCCTTGACTTTTATTAATTGTCATTGCATAGCACAATCGAACTGGAAATTGCCTCCGTCGCAAAGTGAACGGAAGGCCTGATTCATTTGGAGATAGGATAATCCTTGGTATGAGGACCTTGTTTCCAACATGGGTGCCCGTTATCATTTCTCCTTCTAATACTCTAGATGCTAATTGAGTGACAACTAATCTTGTACCATTACAAATACCTTCTTTTTCGTTGATATTTCTTAGCATCATTATGGAGGCACCAAACTTCAACGAAACAACATGTTTGGGAAAACTAGGAAACTCAAGAGAGTTTAGGTACTCAACTGGATAGAAAGAATTCCAATCTGTAGACGGTGCACTATCAATTCCGATGGTATCTGAGCTTAAGTATTTTGTAAAATTACCAGGAAGTTGTGATAATAGGAAATCATTAATTTCATCGACGTGCTCATTCCTTGGTGTAAGAATTGCCCTTTCTGTTAGATATCCACGCTCCTGGAAAAATTCACTAAATCGTGGATATGCCGCATTTGCTAGTGTTTGCATGGGATCTTTTGTAACTGGAAGCATAAGATTGTTGTTGATAAGGATTTTGTCACCACCAGTGTACTTATCAGACCTCATACTATTTTCACGTGCAGTTCCATTTCCAACACTCAATAACCAGTGCGAAAACTCAAGTTCCTGTGGGTGTAGCCGCATGTTTTTTGTTAATGTATAAACATGGCATGATCGCCAAAGATGAGAGCGACTAATTGATGCTAACACGGTATCGGTTCTTCCTCCGCGAGTAACTGGAAGGATTTTCCGGAAGTCACCACCTAAGATAACAGTCTTACCACCAAAGGGTTTATCAGTTGCGTCTTCATCACTCATAGTCATAATATCCTTCAATGTTCGATCCAACGCTTCAAACGTATATCGGTGTGCCATTGGAGCTTCATCCCATATAATTAAATCTGATTGTTTAAGTAAATCAGCTAACATGCTCCCTTGCTTGATGTCACACGTTGACCCTTCATGGACATTAATGGGGATTTTGAAGCGAGAATGTGTAGTTCTACCCCCCGGAAGAAGTAAAGCTGCTATACCCGAAGATGCAACTGGTATTACAACAGGACCTTCTGATCGGACCTTGTGAATGAAACATATTTCTATTCGTATTAACCAAAAAGTTGCACACTTTTACCTACGAATGAATTCAACAACAGCATTGCAATCCCCATTAAAATAGAAGCGACTTGCAGATGTAGTATTTAGGTAGAGGTTACCTAAAAAATGACAATAAAATTAGTGAGAGGGGTTTTTTGTTTTCAAATTGGGCATAGGGTGTAATATATCATATATAATGCGGAAAAAATTGTGGTAACAAACCTCCAACGAATTTTGGATTAATGCTTGTAACTAAAATAACAGATGGGTGGGCACTATAAGAATCTAATTTTGCGCGCAACTCAACGGCTTTCTGGTCCCAAGCTGTGACGGTGACTTCCATTCCCCTTGTATAAGCAATCATAATGAGTTTAGTAAGCATGCAATGGTTTAATTTGATACGATATTGTAGAAAGTTTTTTTTGTGGGTATACAACATACCCTGAAAGTTGTAGTCGTAAAGTTAGCCATTTTGTCGCGGATACATCGTCGGCATACGGATCCTTGATTGCACTTACACGTCCAATAACATCTGAAATTTATGTAAATTCTTAGAGTAAACAGCAAACTGATAGTTCAATCTAGGAAATCCTAATATATTCCTAACTTCTTATTAAAAAAAATAGTACCCGGAAGCGACATATTTGTGTTTGCTAGGGATGCTATCTCATCATAGGTCTTGAAGCGGAAAAGTTCCTTTGGGGTGGTAACAGAATTTTCAGAAAGCGACAGTATTTTTGTGGATACTGTTACTCGTATTGCAATGGGGGAATCTGTCAACTTGAAGGTTTCATTTCCCTTAACCACATCAAAACATTTAAGTTGAACAATGCTTCCTTCGATTAAGAACCGATCGAAACGGGTAAACAACATGCAACTCAGTGTTCCGTGCAGCATGGATGCCTACAACATAAACATAATTTTAGATTTTATCGTTTTAATATTAATATTAAAATGGGACAGATTCATAGGAGAAAAAAACTGACATGTTCATCAATGAGCAAAAATTCATTCCACATGAGCTGACCATTTTTTTAGCATTACGGGCTTCCCAAACGCCGAAAACTCGTGCAACAATCCGTTGGAGACAGCGTCCCACATTCAGCTCATTGAAGGTAAGGTACTGTTTCAGCATAGTAGTGTTTGGATTTTGCAAAGGATCCATAACACAGTAGAATAGGTATGTTTGATAGGATGTATGGAGAGTTTTAAGAATTCGGATATGTGAATTTGAAGGTGAATAGGGTAGTATTTATCTTGTAGCATTTTAAATGTTGTGTTTATTTTTTTTTTGGGCGTTTAATGTTGTAGGAAAAAGAGAGTAATGGTGAGGTTAATGTGGATGTTAAGGTTTTGATTAGTGGGTGGATAAATTCTGGTTTAATGATTGAATAAATTATATTAATGGATTAAAATTTATTTTATGCAGGAGGTTAGTGGGGATGTAAATTCTGGTTTAATTCATGAATTAGATCCAATAATGGACATGTTAATGAGGATGTATCATGGTTAGATAATTCTGGTTAGATTATTATTTTGGACTAAATTTATTTTTTTGTTTTACGCTGTGACAGACCATGTTAGTAAACAAAATATTTCATGTTTTTCCTTTGGTCGCTGAATATATAATTGTTTCATGATTAGGATATGAATGCGCAATCATGGGAATTGGTGATGCAGAAGCTGGATCGGTCAGGTATTGCAACAAAATACTGGGTATATGATTTAATAATTAAGAAATTCACCGGGTATTACAACAAAAATACTGCATTACGGGTTAGTGGGTCTGTTTTAATGTGGAAAAAGCAAATGATTAATGTTGTTCGACTCTCTTTCAAGGTAATGGTGAAAATAATGGTGATTTAAGGTGGTGTTTATGAGATTTATTTTGGCTGTTACTGTTTGTAGTAGTGGCTGAAGAAATTATGGTTTAGCTGTTGAATGCAGTAGTTAAGTGGATGTATAATTGCTGATGCAAAACAATGACTGGATATTTTAATGCTGTAGTTAGTGGTGATTTAAGGTGGTGTTAATGGGGTTTATTTTGGCTGTTACTGTTTATATTAGTGGCTGAATAAATTATGGTTTAACTCTTGAATAAAATGTATTTAATGCGTTAAAATCTATGTTATGAAGGAAATTAGTGGGTCTTAAAAATTTTTTAATGCCATAGATAATGGGGATATTATTTGACTGTATCAAAGATTACCTAAGTGGCTGGACACTATGGTTTTAATTTGGTAATAAAATGTATTAATGTTGTAGGAAAACAGTTTAATGGTGTTTTTTGTGCTGATCCAATTGAAATTTTTTTATGGAGAGCTTAAAGATAGGTTAGCTGCTGGTTTGTCAATTCATAAAATTAGTAACAGCATGGATGAAGGGAAAATAACTCTAAGTGGCTTGATCGCTTCAATAACGAAACAAGTAGGCTTGGTAACCTTGATAGCTTTTGCTTCATGTAAAAATTTGAGTGATGATTCAGCGATAGCTTTGTCACTTGTCCTTAGATTCGGTGGTGAGATTTGTACTTCGCTTTTCTCCAGCTTACCCTCCATGCATGTCTGCTCAGGCTGACCTTCCATCTCTGAACCTGGTCCTGATTATGAGCATACTGCACCCACAATTTTGAGTAACATGTTCCTCCTCTAGCGAGTTTGGTCCTATCCTGCTGTCGGTACGGTCTCAATTTCAATTTCTTCAAAATTATTTAATGCTTCTGTAGTCTCAAATATTATATTCCATGTAGACAATATCGTTACTACTGTCTTGCTCTCGGCATCATACCATTCGTTTATGGAATAATATATTATATCGGTTTATATCACGATATATCACGATGCGCGGGATGATGATATATTTAGGTTCTAAACAATATGTCAGCAATATATGTATTATCATGGGTTATTGTCTATGATACTGTGAAGCCAGATAAGTCTTGAAATCCAATGTGGTTGAATAGATCTGTTTTGAAATCCAATGTGCAATTGATACAATGTGCCTGCATTTATGTATGAGTTGCAGCTGGAAATTACGTTACTATTATCAGCAATGCATCGGAGACAATTTTTTTTATAGTCAGTTAATAATCATAGAGTAAAAATTCTGCAGCTTCTTTGTAAAGAAACACAACAATGATCAGACAATATTCTCCCATCATATTGGTATTCTTCTTCTTATTTGGTCCAAGTGCAACAGTTGTTTGCTACGGTGGATTGGTGTGCATCGTCCTACAGCGATCAAAGGATTACTAATCATACGTCGACAAATTACTTCCATATCTTTGTACTATATTTTGTTGTACACTTTTTGCTGTATGTATCCTTATATTCTATGCAAACATAAAGTCAGTAGTTAAACATAGTGTATTTGTTAAATGACGATACAAGACAATTTATGGGAAAATTTAATAAAAATACATACTTGCATTTTAGGATTATTTGGATCGATCCACAAAGCTATCCAACTGATCGTGTTGGTATTCTTCATTTCTTTTCAGCTGCAAAATCATTTTTATTGTGATTAATTCAAATGAATTTATCTTTCGTTACTTTTATATTTTAAGGAGAAACTAATATATAAGATTTTCCACGGGTCTGAGAAAACTTATCTTTTTTACACCTTCAACAATGTATCACATATATGTTGCATGTAGCTCCAATTTCTCTCCTTTAACATTTTTTCCCTCCTACACCATCAACTGAATCATATTACAAAGGTAAGAAATAGAGAGAACATATATAGGACGTTTCATCGGTCTGCGAGAACCAACCTTTTTTTTTGTACCATCAACAATAGTAGTCCACGTACATTTCTCCTCTAGCTTCACTTTCTCATCAACCATCAATTCTCCTATTGCAAAAAATTGTCCTCATAAACACAATTAGAGAGAATGAGTTTTTAGAATTTAGTCTTAAAGAATAACCATTTGAGAAAAGGAAGTAAAAGGTTAATAACACTTGAATGGAAATAAATGTGAATTAAAGATAGGTTAGTGGGTATTAATATTTTTTAATGGAGATTAAATTTTAAGTAAGAAATATAATAAAAATTAAAAAAAAAGTTGTGTTGATAAGGTGGCGCAATGAGGGAGCTCCATTTTATCCTTCTTTTTATATATAGACTAGTAAGTGGACCCGTGCGATGCACGGGTTTCTATTAAATGGTAATATAGAAATGCAATTTATATATTACAAATAAAACGTTATATCATCGATGTATGATCTTGATAGTGATAACATATTTTGTATATCAATTAATAAAAATTAGTCAATCTGTTTGAATTAATATTAAAAAATAGTTATTACTTATATTATTTAATTTTTCGATCTATACAATCAAATATAACGAAAAAATATGTACAAAATAAAAAAAAAGTTAAATTTGAAATGTTTTAAATGATACTGTAACTTAAATATATAAATAACATATATATATAATATTATTATATATTAATGAATAAAAGTTGATATGTTAGACATAAGTTAATATATATAAATATATAAATAATTACTACATAAAAGAGTAATTAGAATTTTTAAATTGTTATTTCAATATATATATATATATATCAAATTATATAAAAAATTAATGGACAGAAAATTCATTTAAAATTTTAAAAAATTGTAAATGTACTTATTTAATAATATTTAATCTATATTTAATTTATAATTATTCCTTAAGGATATGTATCCCTCAAGACCGGTGACGGAAACCCTAAACCCAGATTTTGGCGATCTACCTCGCTCCTCGACCGTCAACCTCTTCATGTTATTCTTAGTCGTCACGACCAACCTTTTCGCGCTTTACGCCTTCTCATCTCACTCCCAATCCCACGTGTCGTCGAACCTCCACAGCTCTAACATTTCGCTCGTTTCTCTGCATCTCTCGCTTATCCTCCGCGAGATCGATTCTTTGCAATGGGTTACGAATCCATCGATATCTCTCGACCCAATATCACCCAAGAACTCAAATTTTTCCTACAACAGCATCAGTTCCCTTTGGGAAAAGATTCTCGAACTGGGATCATAGAAATGGTGTCTTTCGTTGGAGATTCCTGTGAAGCGTCAACAGATTTGCTGTCACAGTATATGGCGTATAAGATGTTCGATAGATGTCCTAATGATTGGAGCCTTGCCCAGAAGTTGATTCTCCGTGGCTGCGAGTCGTTGCCGCATCGATGATGTTTGCCTAAGACGGTGCATAAACTCCCTTCATGTATGTAAGCATTGATTCTCTTCTACTGTTATGGTTTAATCGCCTAATCCCTTGTTCTCCTGTCAAATAGAAAAGCCATACTGTTGCAGACCTAGGATAACTGCATTGAGAAGGAAAATCCTCTGCAGAATACACAAAAATGAAAGGATGGCAACGACGCAAGATATCACTCTCCATGATCGAGCTGAGGGAAAGATTAGGAAGAAAATAGACCAAAGGAGGTGATTTTTTGGTGTGGGTAAGCTCCATGGTCTAGTCTGGTGATTTCTTTTATCTTGTATCTTTCCAGTTGGAAGATGAAAAGCTAGAATAAAAAAAGGTAAATTCGCTACCGGTTATGATGAAAGGGTGGAAGATGAAAGGGTAAAATGAATATTTACGTTTCAAAAATACATAATATTAGAAAACAAATAAATTTAGAAATTTGTCATAAATATAATTGATGGTGAAGTTCAAAATTAAAAAATATATTTGAATAAAATTGGATTACTTGTTTTGAATTAATGCTACCGTTATTATTTTATTTATATCAAAGTTAATGCACTCCATTATAATCATTATTAATTTATTGATAACCGTTAGTCAGTTTAATTAGAATACAAATTCACGTTTATATAAATTATTTGGATTCGTTTTTTTTTGTATTTGGATAATTGTTATGGGTATTCTTATTGTATTATAATTCATGTCTTAATGGTTTAATATTGTAAAATTAAAATATTTAACAAATTATAATTTTATTTAATTTGTTTTAATTAATTGAGTTGTTATACAATTTAAACTATTCATCTAACAAATTATAATAAAATAACAATACCCATATTTAACAAATTATAATTATATTTAATTTATTTTAATTAATTATAGTTGTTATACAATTTAAACTATTCATCTATTTATAATTAATGATTTTTAATATTTATTTATTTTATATAAATTGATTGAATTTAGGTAATTATTATGGGTACTATTATTGTAAACAATTTTTATTGTAATTAAGTTAAACATGTAAATATATTGGTAATATTATTGTATGATAGTAATATTATTTTATTTTAATTTATGTAAGTACATATTACTTTTATATAAGTATGTATTAGTGTTATTGATATTGTTATTGTAACAATTTAATGTATTAATTATTCATTATATTAATTTTTTAGTAATTAAGGTAAACATGAAAAAAAAAATAAAAGGAGGATGTTTACTGAGGTGGCAGTCTGAGAATGCAGGAAAACATACTCCTCCTATATATATAATTTTTGATTTTTGAATAAATGTGAAAAATGTGGTGTTTCTTTTCGAACACAAAACCACACCGAATTAAATGGAGAAATTCTTCATATTCGATCCCTGAAAATTGCACAATTGTCCATATAAGAACACATATTTTCATATAAAAAATCAATCCAATCAACAAACAATCGAGTTATCAAAGACGCTATCTATGTTCTAGATCTCGTCTTACGTTACCATCGAAGAATATAATTTATACGACGATGATCTAGGAGGTAATGACATGATAGAGGAAGATGAAAACAGAGAGGAATTGGGTAGAACTGCAAGAGAGGAAGGAACAAAATCCAAAATGGAGATTTTTTGCAACTAAATCACAAAGAGAGTTCAAATGGACACCTACCTTGATTTCTTTCTCTAATTTCTGCATACAAATCTGGATTCCAAAAAAAAAAACAACTCAATTAAAAAAATGACGCCAATTTCTTCGTTTTCTCTCCAGCTTCAAAGTTTCTCCTTTTCCCGGTTTCCTTCGTAAACGACCGAAGGATTAGACCTCCTGCGGAGGTTCTCATGATCGATTTCCGCCTCAACCAATCAACCAACGGCATAGCGGCGTCGATTAATCTATGGACGACAGATGATGACGCGTCGGTGATGGAAGCCTTCATCAGTTCTGATCACTCTGCCCTCTGGCCACCAGATCCTCCGCCGAATCAGTTATTTGAGGGCGATATCAGCCATCCCCAGCATCCGGCGTAGTCACTGTTAAACAAAGATACTCTTCAGCAACGACTCTAGGCCTTGATCGAAGGCACGAGAAAGACCTGGACCTACGCGATATTCTGGCAGCTTTCGTACGGCTTCGCCTCCGTCGGCGAAGACGGGAGCGGATCGGCCTTACTCTGATGGGGCGACGGGTACTACAAAGGAGAAGAGGATAAGGGGAAGAGCATGAAGCGTTGTTCTTTGGCTATTGCGGTAGAGCAAGAGCACCGAAATAGGGTTATACAGGAGCTGAACGCGCTTATTTCGGGTGGAGGTATGGCTGGAACCTCCGACGATGCCGGAGATGAGATTCAGAGGGGTTTTTCTAATATTATTATATCAATTAAAAATTTTAAATTATGATTTGTTAATTTTAATCCATATATTATATCATATGTAAATTTAAACAAATTTAAAAAATGATTAATATGAAATTCATAAATTTATATATTTAAGAATGTAAAACATTAAATTTATAAACTTAAAAATAATAAATTTAAATAACGTCCATAAAAATATAACATATTCAAATTTTAGAATAAATCGAAAGTTAATTAAAAATTGTAACAAATTTGAATCAAAATTCAATTATGTTTTATAGGTGAGGTGGCATCTACGTTATAGTTGACGTGGCTTCCCTAGAATTCATTAAAAAGCCAATTTTTAATATATAAGATTTTTATTATATTATTTGACAATATCAAAGACATATATAAAAAATATTCTTTGTTATGAGATGCAAAACCTCTCTTTTTATATATAGATTTATATTTAATTAATTTACATTATAAAAAGTCGAATCGTTACAATGGATATTAAATTTAGGAATAATTACAATGGATATTAAGTTTTGGTTAATGGTTAAAGAATTTGTAATGGAGAATAAAATTAAATTATAAATTAAAATAAAATTAAAAATTAAATTGTTACAATGGATATTAAATTTAGGAACAATTACAATAAATTAAAATAAAATTAAAAATTAAATTGTTACAATGGATATTAAATTTAAGAACAATTACAATGAATATTAAATTTAGGTTAGTGGTTATAAAGAATTTGTAATGGAGAGTAAAATTAAATTATAAATTAAAACAAAAAATAAAAATATTTTAAATGCTGCTGAGGTGAAGCAAGGAGGATCCACCATTTTATCCTCCTTTTTATATATAGATTTACTATAATATTTCAATATATTTTGTTTGATTTATCTATATACTCTTACTGACAAAGTTTTCTATGAATACTCATATTATTTATTTAAAATATTTTGCATTATATGTTAATTAAATTCTTAGTATTTTTAGGTTATATATATTTTTTCCTATAATTTGGTTTAAATTGTGCAATACTTGAATTTTTTTCACTCAATTATAATTATATTTCTATGTGTTAATATCATTTGTCTTTTAAACCTACATAATATTCTATGTTCACATGTGTTTTTTATAAACTAATATATTTAAAATTTAAAATAATAATGATTTATTATTTTTCTAAATACATGTTCCAACAATGTATGTCAATTTGTTTTATATTGAAATCGCCAATAATTAATCATATTGAAAACGCAGTTCATTTATGCTCAATGATTTAAGATATCATGGTTCATTTTATATATATTATAAATTATTCTATAAGATGAAATCTAATGCATTATATGTTAATATCAATTAAGTTTCATTTTTAAAGCATTTATTGAAACATATATTAGTTTATAATGTGGTTTTTATTTTGAATTTTTACAATCATCTGATTTATTGAAATAATAAAATAATAAAAAATTAATCAATTTCTTTTCATCAATTTCCAATCAATGACAATTCAATCTGAAAATTAATAAATTTTGGTTATTTTAAGATTAATGGTGAAACCATTTAAAGGAAGGAAAAGACTCTGAATAATGTCTCCTTCAAAATCTCTCTCTATATATCTTCAATTTCTCTCCTCAAAACATATTATTCATGTGATTTACAATATATAACATGTGTTTTGGCAAATTTAAGTGATTTACAAAATATGCTAATAATATTTGTCAATAGATACCAAATTCAGCATGATAATTTTGAGGATGGGAGTTCACAATTAAGTCTCCTAAAATTTACACAAGATGTACATTTTCCATTATTTACATTTGTTTAATATTAATATATTAATTAATATTTTCATTTTTTCACGTTTTGGTGGACTTTTTTTCGGTATAATTGCATGATGTATAAATTGAAATGAAAATTTAATTTCAAACCACATTGAATATGCAAGAATATTTGTATCTATTCAATATCAATTTTTATTTCTATTTACAATGCAAAAAACATTTATATCTTTTATATTTCATTAAAAATGAAGGGATAACTCTTATTTAATAAATTTTATTATTTAACTACATTATTTGGATACTACAAAGTCATTTTATAATTTTTTATTATCTAATACTTTTAAAAATTATTATGTATAATTTAACCAATCAAATATCTCTATTATATTATATAAAAATGAACTATTTAATAATACATTCATAATAATTTCGTTTTATATTAAAAAGTTTATAAAAACTTAGTTTTTAAAACGATGCGAGGTTCTAGAACTAGGTTCCTTTTAAAATTATATATGTAAAAGTTCTTGCAAAAGGATGATTGTGGTGAAGCCACCTAAGCAAGTCATTTTTTAAACTATTTTTTTATTAAATATAATTATATTGTTTATTAATGTAATTAAATGACTTAAAATTTTTAAATATCTCTTTTAATATCTTATTGATATCCATAAAATCTTTACATAAAAATATAAAAAATCTATATATATATATATTATACAAATATAAATATTTAAAAAGTTTTTAAATTAATTATATTTAATCAAATATTAATATATTATTTATAACTATATATATATACATAACTGTTTTAGTTTGCAATGTTACTTTTGGTAAAAACACCTCAACAAGTATTATTAAATGTTAAAAAAAAATAAGTGTTTTTTTTTAACACCAAAGTTGCCTTTTCTATATTTCATTTAAAATTTTAAAATTATTCATATATATTGGATATATCCATAAAAAAA
>CM071868.1:23970714-24001239 GCA_036759665.1 Gynandropsis gynandra | reverse complement strand
ACCCAGAATCGTTAACCTTCTTTTTTGTTTTCCAGGTCAACTTATCTGTCTTCCGCTCGGCTCAGCAACCACTCCCGGTTCTTCAGCCGCGCCGTCATGCTGATCTTTCTTCAGCATTAAATCCGCCCGATTCAACTTGACTCCTCCTTCTTCTCCTTAATCTTCTCGTTGACTTCCTCCAGTCCTCCTCGATTTGAATTCGTGCTCCTTAAATATCTCAACTTCCTGAAATAACAATTTTAAACTGCAATCTTATTTTTATTGCATTCACAAATTATAACTACCTTATCTCTTCATCTATTTTGTTTATCTCTTCATCTACCTTGTAAGCTTATAAATAGAGGCAACTCCAATTGTAATGTACACTTGAGAAATCTTCTTGAATAAAAAATTATATTCCTCTACCTCTTGCTCTCTCATCTTATATATTGTTCAATTTTATTTTGCAACAAATCATTATTTTTAAATAGTGTTATAAAACATATTTACTGTAAAAATTTTAATTTCTTTAAGTTTTTTTAGTATATACATATTTTGTAGAAGATGAAAATATAAAATGTGAAAGTATCTGAATTATAATTAGATAAAAATAAGTAATAAATATAAATTTTTATATGATATACTAATATTATCAAATAAGATGTGAAAACTTCTAATTTATATTAAGATATATTGTACTATTTATGATAATAATTATTAAGTAAAATTATTTTAGATAATTATAAATAATTTATGATAATATTGAATAATTGTAGTAGATAATTATTTTTAAATATTTTAATAGTTTTTTATATTTGTAAGAGAAACCCGTTCATACATATTTGTGATACATATCACTGTAACTGGTAGAATTAGTATTTGTTTTGTTGTCAATTTAAAAGAAATAATGATAACATATTCATTTTCATATTTGTACACATCATGATTTTTTTATAAATATTTTTTTGATTTTATATTCATTTGAAATTTAATAATCAAATTATTCAAAAAATATTAATAATGATTTAGTGAATAAAGTTTAAAGTATAATTCAAAAAGAGAGAGAAAGAGAACATATGATATATGATATGCTAAATAAATATTAAAATTGAAGTTAGAAATTATATTTTAAAAGTATCATATTAAAACTCAAGTGAAAGCTGAATTTTAATATAATTATTTAAATAAATAAATGGTTATAATATTTATATGTGAATCAAAATATATTAACTAAAATTAAAATGAATGTTAAACTCACTAACCATGTATATTCAAATTTATATAAATTATTTAATCATATATTTAAAAAGCATTCATAGTTATATATTTAATATATTACCACATTTAATATATAAATAGAAAGATGTTGAATTATATATATATATATATATATATTTTCATGGAAGAAAGATTTCATGTTATTTTCTTACCTAAAAGGTGACTTTTCAATTTTTATTTGAATATTTATGGAAATAAAATAATTGTAAAGATATCATTTTATAATCATAACTTTAAATGGGGGCCTTATTTTTTTTATTTTTCCCATGTTTGTCGGTCCTTTACCAAGTCTAGTATGTGATGTTTCTCTAATCTAGTCGTTTGTCTCCATTTTCTTCCCTACAGGTTGCTCGTATTCGTGTCCGTGCTACTCTTCTCGGTGACTATGTCGAGAAAGTGCCTCATCACCAATGATGCCAAGTCGACGTCCAAGATGTCCCATTCGTCGGGCTTAAAACCCGACTGCACCACCCGCCTCAGGTAGGCCAACTCGGTGTGGTTGACACCACCTTGCGCTCCCTTTCCTAGTATCGACGAAACTAGGAAGTAATGAAAATATCTGAAGGCGGGATGGCGTATGTGGCTCGCCTTCGACCTCGTCGAATACTCTCCGTACGCTATCTGGGCCCAAAATTCTGCTTGACGGCTCCGATTATGCTCTGGCATCTTCGTGAAATTGTAGTGCGGAACGTCAAGGATCGTCGCGAACTGTCTCATGGTAAGCCGGTAGTTCTGCCCCAGCAGGCGGAACTCCATGAAGGCTCTCTCCCGATCTCCGGATTCGGGAAAGAAAGCAGCGTACGAAGCGAGGAACTCAGCCGTCAGGTTGCCGTATGTATACTCTTGTGCATCCCTCAGTCCCCTCCATCCTAGCGTGTTGAAGATGTCGTCTATGTATGCCCCGATGTGGAGGGCGGTCATCGCTTCGGCTGATAGGAAGCGGGACGGGAAGATCCGCGGCTGAAGTTCCGTGAACTTTTGCTTCTGACCGGACAAGAACGTCGTAGTCCGGTAGTTGTACTGTTGGTGGGAGGTGGTGATGGGCATGTACGACGTCAATTCCGTAATCGCATCCGACCTCGCTGGCCATCCTTGCTCTGGGTCATACGCGTCAGATCGGCGCTTCTTCGAACTCTGGAAGATCTTAGGGGCCATCTGCAAAACGATCGAAGGACAAAAATCAGCATAAGACTCGGTTTTGCTAGGTGCTCGATTGGGTACTATGTGTTGCCCGGTCGGGTGACTAATGGTCGAATTACCCCCGTGGGTAGTGCCCGACTCGGGCGAGAAAGCCGCCCGATCGGGTGCATGTCTAGGTCGCCCGATCGGGTGCTATACCTTGCCCGATCGGGTAGATCACGAAATCGAGACATGCAGTTCGCGAATCGTGATTAAATCGACCAAAATTACCCTAAATCTTCCTAAACAGACCTAGATCTACCCATAGCAGTCCTAATCTCAAGATAGTTCATGAATTTACCTGGAATCCGTGATGAGAATGAGGAAATTTCAGATTTTTGAGAGAGGGGAGAAGAATCTCGAGTAACCGAATGTTTCTACCGGTGACGGTGAAACGGCGGCGGCACACAGCGGCTCCGGCGACTAGACTTCGGCGTGAGAGGGTCGCGAAAGGAGAGAGCACGATCGGGTATGAAATTGTGAAGTGAAATTGCCGCTCGGGTTACTCGAAATATAACTTACCGTGCAGAAGTTACGGTGCTCGATCGGGTACCCTGTGCTGCCCGATCGGGTACTCTCCCGTGATGACCTACCCGCTCGGGTCGTCTTGCATCGCCCGACCGGGTCTCTTGAACCTAAAAATGCCTGATCGGGTAGAGGTGTCTACCTGATCGGGTACTGCTGCAAAAATAATAAAATTCATACGAGTAAAACCATGCAGCAAAAATCAATAGACCACTAAATTCCTAAATCCTAGAAAATTGACCTAAGTCCTAAAGAAAAGAAAAATAGTTCAAAAATATAGAAACAAAACTAAAACTACTAAAAAGGATATGGGGCTCGGGTTGCCTCCCGAGAAGCGCTTGTTTAAGGTCGCGAGCCTGACCAAAGCATGCTACTCATCGGGTGGACGTCCTCGACGTCATCTCGTCCGTAGCATTTCGCGTGCAATATGTGCTCGATACAGTGTGGCACGCGAAATTGCCGAATTCCTTGCACGATCGGTATTGTCCTCCCTAAGATCAGTCATGGTGCTCTCTAGGTTCGGGGCTAGATCGTGCTGTCCAAACATTCTGGTTGAGCTGCTCCTAAGTCCGGTTGAATACTCCATGTAGCCGGTTAGGCGTTTGTCATCCGTCTCTTTCAGCATCTCTAGAGATGTTGTGTGTGTGAGCCCTTCGGGTGAAGGCTTCATCTTTACCTTGGGAGCTTTGTCGATGTCCCAATTATGAGCTGGACGTTTTGTGTGGCTTCTTGGCATCTCGGGATCATTTGTGTAGTGATTTGCTCAGCTCGGGTTTTGTGGAAGTCTCTATTGGGGGATTCCTCTTTCCTTTCGTTGATGCACAGCTCGGTTGGTAACTTGTACTTACCTTCCCCAACCGCTTAGCTATTCAAATCTAAGGAATCCATAATCTGAACTTCCTCACAAGTTTCCTCGGCTAAACCTTCGAAGATGCCTTCGGGGAACACGAAATCGATAGGGCATGATGGCTCAATCGTGTTCATGAATTCTTCCGATAGGGCATGATGGCTCAATCGTGTTCACTAAGCTGAATTCTTCTTCTACCTCGGGTGTCTTCGTGTACTCATCAATGTCCGTAGCCTCATCCATTGTCGTGTTGGATTCATCTTCCTTTTCAATCAAGAATGGACTTGCCTGATCTACCGTCTCACAATCTCTTAGGTAGATCTCGCTGACATATTCGTGTGGATATAATTCTGAACTTTCCGATGCAACCTCTTGTAGTTGCAATGCCCTTTGTGCAAGTTCCGAACCTTGCGCGTCCAATGGTCCAAATAAATCGCCTATCTGCTCATTGGTGCTTTCTTGCTCCGCCTCCTCTCCCATAACCAAATTTTTTCGATTCTCAAACAGTTCAAGGAGGTAGTTGTACGTGGCGGGATAATCGTGGGCTGCTACGGATTGCGTTGAGTATGGCTGAGGCACATAGGATTGATAGCTCTGAGTTTGGGGTTCTGTCCATGGCTGGAAATTCCCAAATGATGGATGTGCATTCACCATGCTCTCGGTGTTCCTGTACGGGAAGTATGCTTGATCGCTCCATTCGTGATTGTACGTATTCCCGTAAGGATAAGCGTAGCTGTCGTAGATCTCCTCTTCATACCCCCAAGCGTTTTGTTCCCAAGATCGCTCTGAGTGTCGCGGGTGGTATAAGTCGGAGAGCATACGTCGAGTCTCAGAAAGTTGATGCCTCAATTCAGCTATGTCGGCACCCGAAGAGTTGAAGTCGTCCATATTACCTCGCAAGATAGAGGACATCAAACTCAATTAAGCTCTGTGAGGTAAATAATTTTTTTTCGTTTTTGACTCCATTAAAGAAAAGAAAAACAAAAGCAAAAACAAAATACGAAAAACAAAAGAAGACTCCGGAAAGGACTAGATCTTAATCTAGCTAATCCCTAATCTAGGCCGTAATTAGTCCCCGGCAACGGCGCAAAAAACTTGATGTGGTGTAAACACGAGTTATAAATTTTTCTAGACCACTTCACCGCAAGTATACGCATCGTGTAGTACCAGGGTCGATCTCTAGGGACTAAAGCAGCCAAAAACTAAGAATGAAACTAAACTAAGACGAATAAAGATAGATGAAAGTGTGATCCTAAATATCTAAAACTAACCTAAGTGGTGACAACGATACTAGGTTGGGGTAAATTCGGATATGACGAACACTACGGGTGTCGGGATACCGGGAATCGTATGGATGAAGCAACTAAGGATCATAAACCTATCGACTTATCTTGACAACGGGAAATTCATGCCCTAAGGTGAGGAATGATTCTTCCGAGCCTAAACCTCCTAACCATGAGTACGCGCAACCTTACCTTCCAGCAGTGATTAACCCATACCATGGCAGCTTTACGAACGCAATCATTATTCCTAAGACGACTAACCGACCGGTCAGATTCTCATTAGCCGAACTTAACCTACAACTTAACAGGTCCGGATTCATTCTTTAACCTTCCAGCAAAGTCCAAAATCCTATGTTACTGAGCGGGCAGCACTAGCGTAAGAGTGATAATGTAAAGCGTAGAACCGATAATCAAGAATAAATCAATAAATCTAAGCATTAACGCAAATCATTGTTCATCCGTTACAATCCAATATCCCTACCCGTAGTTGGGACTCTACTCACTCATGGAGAATACAAAAGACGAAGATAACATAATCCTAAACATGATAGACTCTAGGAAATTCGATGCCTCGACCTTCCCTATCGTGTTAACGATGTGAGGATTTGTGCTTCTCTTCTTCTCCAACGTCTCCCAAGCCTTTCCAGATGTTTTCCAAGCCTTTCCTAGGCGCTTTTCTACGTCCTAAGGGTTAGAGTGTTGCGTAATCAAGAAAAGAAAAGAAAAAACCGAAAGAAAAAAATAATAAGATTATCAACCCCTTTGCTCTAGATCTCTTCTATTCTATAAAATAGGTCATTTGAATGCAAGATCTAGGTTGTTGCGAAATACACGGCCCGCTCGGGCACCACTGTTACCCGGTCGGGCAAAGGCGCGCCTGGTCGTGTTCCTTCATAGAGCCCGATCGGGCATAAGCACCCGATCGCGTGCGGCCCGCGCCCGCTCGGGCACCACTGTTACCCGGTCGGGCAAAGGCGCGCCTGGTCGTGTTCCTTCATAGAGCCCGATCGGGCATAAGATCGCGTGGGCGTGGTTGAGCGGCCCGAGTCGTGCAAACTCTCGGGGAATTTGGGATGAATTAACGCCCGAGCGGGTATACGTCTTGCGCTCGATCGGGTAAGGCTACCCGATCTCGTTGCCTTCGTGCCCGGGTCATGCAAGGTATGCGGATAAAACCCCGTAGGTTTTACCCGAGCGGGTGGATTATGGTGCCCGACGGGGCACCCTTGTTGTCTTGAATTTTCTCTTTTCCGCTCATTGCTCGGGTGTTCTTTTGGGTTCTAAAGCTTGATCTTGGCTCTGAGTGGATTTATCTTCAAAGTACGTGGTTTTGTTCAGGAGTCCGTCTTTTTAAGCTCATTTAGGCCTTGTCGCCTAAAAACCTGAAAACCAACAAAACAGGTGTATGTAACTCATAATCATATCGGACATGTAAACCTATCTATGAAATATATGCGAAAATGGCACTAAAACCTATCCTAAAATCGATACACTTTCAGTGTTATCATTATACATATATATATATCGATTCATATAAATTAATATATAAAAAGTTCATAATTTTGGAGACCTCTCATGCATTCTCTTCTCTCATGATTTCACATCATCAAATTCATTTTTTTGTTTTTTACTCTACAATAATTACCAGTCATAAATTACTTTAAATGAATTTCATATTAGTAATATTAATATTATAAAGAAACACAAAATATTTATACTAATTTAGGGATATTATAGTTATTATACATCTAAATAAATAAAAAATTAGTAACTTAGGATTTGACGGTGGAAACACAAAAAATTTATATTAAATTTAGAGGATATTTTAGTTGTTATACATATAAATATCTATATATATACGATTTATATAAATTATAGTAAAAAGAGAGGAGATAAGGGAAAAATACGAGGGTATTTTGGTAATTTTACTCAAAATGCACCAAAATGCAAACGCGATGCAATATAATTTCATATTTTTAAAATCTACGTTTCGGTGGGTTTTCGGGCGACTGCGACTCCACCGGTCGGTTTAAAATCACCCGAACTCGCCAGAAAACGCAGTCGTCGCGTTTACGTTTCGCTGTGACTCCACCACTCAGGACCTTAATAAATAACGAAAAAACAAAACATGTTATATATTTATTTGAAATAAAATTTAATAAATTATTAAACTTCAACAAAATAATTATTAATAAATATTGATTTTTCATGCATTCTCTTTTCTTAAGCTTTCACATTATGAAAGTAATTTTTTTGTTTTTTTATTTTATATTAATTATCTTTCATAAATTACTTTAAATGAATTATATATTAGTAATATTAATATTTTTCAAGAAACAAAAAATATTTATATTAAATTTAAAGAGTATTTTAGTTGTTATACATGTAAATAAATAAAAAATTAGTACATTAATAAATAATTAAATACAAAAATGGTTATATATTCATTTGAAATCAATTCAGTAAATTTTTAAAATTCAACAAAATAATTATTGAAAAATATTGATTTTAATTATATATTATTTAAAATTAGTTATCTTGACAAATTAATTTTAAAATTATATATATATTATTGAAAGAAACTACAATTACAAGTATTTAAAATTATATATATATATTTTTTTTTATTGAAAGAAAACATTTGGAATGAAAAAAATTAATGTTCATGACATCATTTACCATCTCTAATTAATGTCAATCTATCTATTTATTAATATACATTTTCTCTATAACTAAAACAAATAAATATATAATATTTCATATATTAAACTTTTACAAAATAATATCCATGAAAATTTAAAGTATATAAATAAACAAAGATAATATCATAATTTATTTTGAATTTAAATATATTTTTCAAATTCATCTTTATAAAGTAAAATTTTATCCGCGCATTGCGCGTGTTATAACCTAGTCCATTTAATTTTTCAATATTATGATACTGAATGAGGTAAAATTAGATTGAAATAAAAATAACTAAAAATGGTTATACTCTTAAATCCATTTATTTTTTATGCAATATTTTGTTTAAAGATAAATTAAAAGGATGATGTTTGTTAAGGTGGTATCCTGAAGATGCAGCAAAACATCTTTAATAGTATATTATATATTATACAATAAATTTTATTCAACGTTTTCATTCACACAATTATCTTTTATTTTATATCAGCAATTATAAATTCTAAATTATAAAATTTTAATACACAATTGAGGTTTATTGGGAAGTAACACATAAAGACAAAAAAAAACTTAATAAGTGATAATAGTGGGCTTTGATATGTATTTAATGATAGAAGTGGGTTTTGATACATATGTAATCGGATGTTAATGTAATCAGTAATTAATAAAATTTATAACGTTTTAAATTATTGAACGAAATTTGTTAAAAGAAATAATTTAATTAAAAGAAATATAATTGTTATATTCTATTTTAATACATTTTGTAACATTAAAACTCGATTATGTTTAAGTTTATATGAAATCATACCAGATAAAACCAGAATTATAGTGAAATCCGGTTACAATTTAAAGTATAATGAAATTGATCAACCGGTGAAATTCAAATTGTAGTTTTAATAATATCTAACCATAGTAATAAAAAAATGGATTAACATAAATATGATGATAACATATTAAACCGAAATAAAATTGAAAATCGATAACTATTTTGAATTTAAACTCTCGATTAATATATGATTTGTGTGGTGGTTGTATGTATCATTGATGTCACCAGAATTTAGCATAAACACAATTTTTAATGTATACAATTTTTTTTGGAAACTCTTTCTAGAAATATAATAAACTTTTAAAGAATGTTATCTTCTATTCACTTAACTAAAGTGACGAATGAAATAAAATTCCACGTATAAGCAAATGTATGCTTAAAAACTACTCCTTTCGATATTGTTTATTTCCAAAAAGAAAACAAACGGTATGGGCTTTTTTAAACTTAAAACCAAACCGTAAATAATACTTGTTTAAAGTAAGAATATTTTTTTAAGGAACGAGTTTTGGGGCTTTCAATTTAATATATTATATGTGTTTCGATTAAAAAAATTTTCGGTGAAGTAATGTTTTCACGATGGTTGAACCAATTTCTAAGTATTTATTACCAAATAAAGAAGAGCACATTAAAAGATGCCCCCATTTCTCATGGCTAGGTCAGTCACAACTATAATTCTAGTGAAACCGCATAATCTTTAACTTTTTAATTATTATTTTGCTTATGTATAATATGTATTGCAATTTCAAAATTAATTAATAATTTAAAGGGAAAAAGGCGTATTTCCCCTAAACGATCTCATCTTAATACTATTCTCCTGAACTTTCTTTATCATTCTATTCTTTTACTGAGTTATCATTACTCGTCCTATTTTCCTCTTAAATTTTTAAAATTCATCATATTTCTCCCTCCGTTAACTTTTCTATTAATTTTTCTATTAAATATTTTTTAAAATAGACTACTATCCTCTAAACTATAGCACTTTAATCATATTCCCCTAAACTTTTTTTCTCATCCGATTCCCCCCTAAACTTTTTTTTCTCATCTGTTTCCCCCTAAACTTTATACATTCATCATATTTTCTCCCAAACTATATAGCCTCTAGTCTATTTTTCTCCGAACTATATGATTTCTAACATATTCCCCCATAAAAACAAATTGTACATTCAACGTATTTTCAAAATTTTGGTTATTATAAACGTAACATATTTTCTTCAATAGTAACGTATTTTAAAATTTTGGTTTTTATAAATGTAATATATTTTCGTTAATAGTAACATAATTTTAAATTTTGGTTATTATAAACATATCATATTTTTTTAATATTAATGTATTATTAAATTTTGGTTATTATATTTATATATTTATGATTGATAAAAAATATTAAAATAAAAATACTAAAATATATGCAACATGAATTAAAATACACAATTCTAACGATTACAAACGATAAAAAAATATATCATGAATGAAATACTTATTGAATTTCTCTAGTTTTCCACAGCTAGAAATAAAATCGGGCTCGTTATAACTCGAAAGATATGAAACATTTGGTTTGGAATATTGCAAGTTATAACGAATTCGAGTTTATTTCAAACCAAATATTTCATACCTTTCGAATTATAATGAGTCCAATTTTATTTCTAGTTGTGGGAAACTAGAGAAATTCAATAAGTATTTTCATTCATGTTATATTTTTTTATCGTTTTGTAATCGTTAGAATTGTGTGTTTTCATTCATGTTGCAGATATTTTAGTATTTTGTTTTATTTTAATTTAAATTATTTATCATTTTAATATTTTTTATCAATCATAAAAAATATAAATCTAATAACCAAAATTTATTAATACATTAATATTAAAGAAAATATGATACAATTATAATAACCAAAATTTAAAATTATGTTATTATTAAAGAAAATATATTACGTTTATAATAACCAAAATTTAAAAATACGTTACTATTAATTAAAATATGTTAAGTTTATAATAACCAGAATTTGGAAAATAAGTTGAATGTACAATTTGTTTTTAGGGGGAATAGATTAGAAGTCATATAGTTCGCGGAAAATAGGTTAGAGGTTATATAGTTCGGGGGGAAATATGATGAATGTTTAAAATTTAGGGGGAATATAATTAGTAACAATAGTTTAGGGGGAATCGGATGAGAAAACAAGTTCACGGGAAATAGGATTTAAGTGCTCTAGTTGAATAGATATAGATTGTTTTAAAAATATTTAACAGAAAAGTTAATGGAAGGAAAATATGATGAACTTTTAAAGTTTAAGAGGGAATAATAATGATGATGATGATAGTTGAGAGGGAATATGATGAGAGAGAAATTTCAGGAGAATATGATTAAAGTGGGATAGTTTAGGAAAATATGTCTTTTTCACTAATTTAAATTCTAAAAAAATTAATAGAGTAAATGTTTCTTCTTCTTCTTAAAAAATTTATTACATGAAATTCATAAGAGATCATTGAAACATTTCTTCTTTCTAAATTTATGGGGTTTGGAGGCAATTTTTTTCTCCCGATATATGTGCTATTTTAGTCCATGGATGGTTCATCGATTTTTTCATAGATCTAGATTGGTCAGCTCGCCTTCGTAACAGTTTCAAATGTTCATCCTCATTGATAGTGTACAATCTCCTTTTCCATTGTTTCATCCGAGTCCTTCGTCGTCATTTGTTGAGTGTTGTATCCTTGACAGATGGAGCCCAAGCTTTTGTCTGTAAAGCAAACGAAGACGAGGATTCCAGCGAGAAAGATGGTGATTCGATAGTGCAGGTCTGTATCAAATCCATCCCCTCAGGTTTTAGAATGAATAGGTGAATACCCTTAATTTGAAGGCGAGGGTTGATGGCTGTGACCGGCTCAGGCGAGGACATGACGATCGAGAGGGAGACGAGCGGCAGCTAGGGTTGGAGCAGAATGAGAAGAACACAATCGATCCTGCTGGAATAGAGAAGAAGGATTTGTGGGCTGGAACTGTTGACTCGGCCTAGAAGCCCATGAAGAAGTCTGAACTCGAAGCGCATTACGAAGCCTATACATTCTGAAGCCCATCCGAAGCCCAGACAATCAAGTTTAATTAGAATATATATATATATATATATATATGAATTAGGGGTGGATAGTGTGTGTATCTGATCACACTCACATAATCCCCATTTTCACTTCCATTTCCCATAAAAAACAACACTCTAAAACCACCAAAATTCCTACTGAAGTTTAAGGTTTTCATTTCAGTTTTTATTTCATTTATCTTTGCACAAAGAAGTAAGAAGAAGAATCAACAATAGGGTTATGAATTCTTCAAATTATTTCATAACCTAAAAGACAACAACTAGTATCAGAGCTTTATGGTTAAGAACCATAGAGCACAAACACAACAGCACTAAAGCACTATCAAGCACCAGCAAGACAAGCACCAGTTTTTCAGACCAGTTTCAGCCAAGGAAAGCTGAGGTAAGAATTATAATCTCGACTAAAACCCTACAGGTTAAACATGCAGACAACAGCTCCACCAATACCAGTTTTTTAGGGCAAAAACTACAATCTGTGGTGATTAAAATGAAAGCAATGTTGAGGTCGAGACAGCTGTGAAAAGTAGTAACAGAAGGGGTACCTGCAACGTCAGTTATGGGGGGAAGTAACTACAGAAAAGGAGCAGCAGAGAGCACTGGTTCACTGGGAGGATTTAGAGGCGAAAGACCAAACTGCACTACAGTTATTCTATAGTGCAGTGTCCGACGAGATTTTCGGAGCACATTTATCAGTATGTGAGACTTCTAAATCAGCTTGGGATCTATTGAAGGAACGGTTTCAAAGAGACCCTAAAACTGCGATGATAAAGCTACAAAGGCTAAGGGCTAGTTACTACACCATGAAACAAGGAGAAAGGGAGAGTATCAAAGACTTTGCGAACAAAGTCACAGAACTAGCAAACAAGATGAGAGCTTACGGAGATGAGATCAAAGAAGACACACTTGTCTCTAAAGTCCTATGTTCTTTACAAGTACGGTTTACCCATATGTTGGGGTCATCAAACAAACAAAAGATCTAAAAACAATGAACCGTGGGGGAGCTGGTAATTTCATTACAATCCCAGGAGGCAAGGCTAGATGATAGACAAAGTGGTGGAATAGAAGGTGCAATCCAGGCAAAACACAAAAACTACAAACCTGGACAAATGCAAGACTCTTACAAGAAGCAGTTCCCTAAGACATAATCTAGACCTAAGGGTAAGAAATGGTGTCCTATATGCAAAAAGGATAACCATGTGGAGGCTCAATGCTATTTCATAAACAAACAAGATAAGGGAGAAGGTTCAAAACAGTACAAAACTAAGAAAGAATGCTATACGTACGGAAAGGTTGGACACTTCTCGAGGGACTGTAGGTTTAAAAGACCTAACCCTAACCAAGCACAAGTTATAAGAGAAGAGAAAGAAGATAACCGTTTGTTTACAGCAACTCATGTGACACAACAGATGTTCTGTGGACAGTGCGTGACCAACATTTCACAACCATGGATAGGGACTCTGGAGTCCCTATTAAGGTCGGAAATGTAGCAGTACTTATGACGGCTGGAAAGGGTGATATTACGGTTTCAACTAAGAAAGGAAGGAAGGTCATAAGGGAGGTATTTTTTCGTGCCAGGTTTAGATAAAAACCTGCTGAGCATTACTCAAATGGTAAGGAACAGTTATGAGGTTATATTTATAGATCAGTTTTGTATTAAAGATAGGAGTGGTTCTAAGGATCAGAAGAGGAGAAAAACTTATCTGATCTGTGGCATAAGCGTTTGGGCCATGCTGGAGCCCATAACCTGCAAGAGATGATAAACAAAGAACTTGTTAGAAGCTTACCTAAGTTAAAGGTAATAAAGGAAATCTGTGAAACAACACAGGGAAGAGTTCCCTAAGCAAGCAGATAACAAGACAACACAGATTCTGGACCTAGTTCACACTGACGTCTGCGGACCTATACAAACCAAGTCCCTAGATGGCAGTGTCCATTTCCTAACATTTATTGACGACTACTCACATATGGTGTGGGTATAGTTCTTGCGGTTGAAGTCAGACACTTAGGAAATTTTTAAGAAATTCTTAAATCTAGTTGAGACGCAGACGAACAGAAAACTGAAACGACTTAGGTCGGACATGGGAGGTGAGTTTAATTCTCACGAATTTACTTACCTTCTAGAGGAGAAGGGGATCCAGAGGGAGCTCACAGTAGCTTTCTCACCACAGCAAAATGGCAAAGCTGAAAGACGGAACATAACGTTATTAGATATGGCTCGAAGTATGATAAAAGATAAACAGCGACCGAATAAGTCACAAGTTGTATTTACAGCAGCTTACCTACAAAATGGGATGCCTACAAAGGCATTGAAGGATAAGACGCCTCTTGAGATGTGGAGTAGCCATAAGCCGTCGGTGGCTCACCTAAAAGTATTCAGATGCATCTGTCATGTTTTGATCCCTACACAAAAGAGAAGGAAGTTGGATGACAGATCATAGAAGGGAATTTTTATGGGTTACAGTAGCTTAAGCAAAGGGTACAGGGTGTTTATGTTAAATAACCAAAAGATTGAGGTTGGGAGGGATATTATTTTTTTAGGAAGGAGAAAGCTGCAATTGGAATTCTCAAACCGATACAATACACCAGTTTGAGAATCCAAGTTCATCCCACTATGGATTTCAGAACCCTAAACCCCTAACTGCCACTACAACGAAACAACAATCTACTAAAACCTAAGATACTCTTAGACAACCAGATCGACAGGAAAACATACCTCAGTTCACACCGATGCCATTTCGATTGAGTAACATGCAGCTGAGATCTACCGGGATTAGAGGGAGTACTGATAGCAGCTCTTCCAGACCTGTTCATAGGATGAGAAGGGTTAGCGATCTTTACAAAATTGATGAGGAACAAGAAACAGAAGAAGTAAAACAACATGAAGCATGATACTTATCTTACGAGGAACCTTCAAATTTCGAGGAGGCAGTGAGAATACAAGGCTGGAGGGAGGCCATGGATGCACAAATCGAGATGGTTAACAAGAATCAGACCTGGATTCTTGTTGACAAACCTGAAAATCACAAGATTATAAGTGTCAAATGGATTTATAAGGTAAAAAAGGATGAAGAGGGTAAACTATTGAAGTTGAAGGCCAGATTAGTGGCAAGAGGGTTTACCCAAACTTACGATCTAGATTACGGTGAGACCTTTGCACCGGTATCTCGGCATGACACGATAAGAACCTCGATCGCAGTGGCAGCACAGATGAATTGGAATCTGCACCAAATGGACGTTAAGTCAGCGTTCTTAAGTGGTGAATTAACAGAAGACGTGGATGTGGAACAACCTCAACGATATGAGGCTGAAGGTGAAGAAGGGAAAGTGTACAAGTTACACAAAGCTCTCTACGGTCTTAAACAGTCCCTAGAGCATGGTACAGTAAAATATATGTGTTCTTTATATCAGAGGGATGCAAGAGGAGTAGTTGCGATGCATCTATGTATATTAAATTGCTAGAGGATGCAGTGCTGGTGATATGTTTGTACGTGGACGATATCATCATCATAGGGAGCAACTACAACATGATCGAGCAGATTAAGTGCACACAGAGTGAAACATACGAAATGAGTAATCTAGGCAGATTAAAATTTTTCTTAGGTTTTGAGTTGACCTATCTAGAGGAGGGGATATTCATGAGTCAATGCAAATATCCAATGACTGTTTTGAAGAAATTCAGGATGCAGCATTCAAAGGGAGTGAGTACACCACTCACTCCCCATGGGAAAACATTGAGGATGGAAAGGAGATTAAAGAGCAGACTACTTACCGGAGTATGGTTGGAGGCCTTCTCTATCTAGCTACCACCCGACCAGACATATCATTCGACGTATCATACATGTCATAGTTCACCTAAACCCAACAGAAAAGAGCATACAGGAGGTTAAACGAGTTATGATGTATGTAAACAATACACGAGACTATGGATTATTGTTCAAGCACACAGAAGAGGTTGGACTAATTAGATACTCAGACTCAGACCTAGCAGGGTGTTCTATCGAATCTAAGAGTACTTCGGAGTTTTGTTTTACCCTAGGAAGCGCAATATTTTCGTAGGAAACACAGAAACAAACAACAATCACCCAGTCAACGCCCGAATACACAACATTATGTGGAGCAACAAACCACTCAGCATGGCTAAAGTGTTGTTTATTGAGTTAGGGTTCGACATGTAAAGGGAAATATCAATTTATTGTGATAATATGTCTGCAATAGCTATCGGCAAAAACCTAGTACAACACAAGAAACGAAGCACATCCAGATTAAATATCACATAGTAAGGGCGGCAGAAGCTAAGGGAGAAATCGAGTTGCGATTCGTACCTTGGGAGTACCAACTCGCGGACATTCTGACAAAGCCCCTGGGTACGCGGCGCTTTGAAGACTTGCGACGGGCCATCGGGGTGATGCCTAAGCCGGCCAAGAGGGAGACTGATGGCTGTGACCGACTCAGGTGAGGACATGGCGATTGAGAGGGAGACGACTGGTAGCTAAGGTAGGAGCAGAATGAGAAGAACACAATCGACCCTGCTGGAAAAGAGAAGAAGGGTTTGTGGGCTGGAACTGTTGACTCAGCCCAAAAGCCCATGAAGAAGTCTGAACTTGAAGCCCATACATTCTAAAGCCCATCCGAAGCCCAGTAACCTGCAATCAAGTTTAATTACACCAGAAACATTTCCTGAAATTTTCAGAACGGCCATGAGTATTTTGAGTCATTACCTAGGTTATTTTGAGCATTAGTCAACTTTGTAAAAACACTCCAGATTGGATATGGAGTGATATTGACACCATTTTCATATATATATATATATATATATGAATTAGGGGTGGAAAGTGTGACTCACATAATCCCCATTTTCACTTTTATTTCCCATCCAAAACAACACTCTAAAACCACCAAAATTCGTTCTAAAGTTTAAGGTTTTCATTTCAGTTTTTATTTCATTTATGTTTGCACAATGCAGTAAGAAGAAGAATCAGCAACATGCGAATAAATTCTTCAAATTATTTCATAACCTAAAAGACAACAATGGTTTCTGATATGATTACAGTCTTTGGCCAAAAGATACGTAACCATCTGATGAAGGATTCCGATTTCACCTAATTCGGATTCCAAAACTCCCAAAACTCTATTGTGAAATATATCAAGATTTGAGAAAAATCAAAACAGAAGATCGAGATAAATACCTGGATTTATGGTATACGACATGCAGCGGAATAGATCTTCTGATTCTACGTGCAATAACCTTAATTCTCGATATTGATGGGATGTATCGAGATGGGAGACTCTCTGAAAGTTTCTGTAAATTTTGTGATAAAAATGAATCCTCACACTCAGAAACCAAATGAATCTCATTTATATAGGCACGTGAACCAGGGACCATAAACCGACAGATAACCGATTAATTTCGGTTCTCAATTGTATCGTTTAATTTCGCCCATCATGAAATATAAACGATACTACCAAAGGTCTCTATGCATATAATCCTCCTCATTCAATTCAATACCGAAGTCCAATCAATTAAACTTAAATCCGATCACATTTAATTTGGACTAAACCGAATGACAACACTTATTCCAAAATTATTCACATATATAGGTCCACAAATATAAGATTAAACCAAAAAATCTTACAAAAATTCGTTTCAACCCCGTAAAACTTTTTAAGAAAAACAGAATACATTCAATAAGAGATAATTCTCTTGCGATCGTTGAATCCGTAAGACGAAATATAGAGCAAATTTATGTCTTAGGACACTGCAACCGCATGCCTCAATCATCTCTAATTTCTGGTATCTTTAAATTGTTATTTTTCAATTCAATATAGTTTAATATTCTTTATAATCTATATATTCTATAACATCTGAATTCTTTTGGTTCTAACACACCTTCACTCCCACCTCCATTCTCGTCGCTCGTTCTAAGATCCTCACCGGTTTAGAGCCATCAAAAGCCATCTTTCTTGTCAAATGTTAGCACTAACTGAAAACTCATTAATTTATTGTAGATAGTAGAAAATTGGGACTGCCACTAACATTTATGGTGAAATAGGTGAAACAGTTTTTAGGGTTGGATGAAACGTTCTAGATTTTAAAAGTCAATACAACTTCGGTGGTGAAAAGCTTTTATAATTTTCCTTTCTAATGTAACGTTCTAGATTTTAAATACATATATAAAAAAAATTGGATATTTAACAGTTTTTCTGACATTCTCTTATAAGTTTTCTACATCTTATTTTTAATTGTTTTTCATTTCTACGATTAATTATCATTTTCTAATTAATGACTTTTTTATAAATAAAATAATTAATTAAAATTTTAATATATTGAATTTTAAAAATAAAAAAATAATGAAATTCATCTTATTTTTTATTTTTTAAATTTATTTTAATAATATCTTTTTTTAAAACATTATCAAATCTTTTTACCCATATTAATTATTTATTAAAAATTAAAAAATTTAATATATAAATAAATGAAGATATCGTAATTTATTTTTCAAATTCATCATTACAACATTAAATCTCTAGATTTTTTTTTCTTTTTGTAAAATCTATTTAAGAAGTGGGAGCATTTATAGGTGAAACCCATATAATTTCCCACAACCTTCATGCCACAAAAGAGGCTAAAACCCATAATTTTACCAACTCTTTTTTAGCGATCGAAATCCGGAAACATCCTTATCCAACTTTTCCGCCAGATTCCACAAAATCAATTAATGTCAGATAGATGAGTGTCAAAGTCACTGCTTCATTCATATCCACCGAGAAATTCAAACAAAAATGATAAAAAAAAATTTATTAGTCTTACTGTTAAAATTGTAGAAAAGTTTTCTATGAGAACTTTGTGTCATGAAGATTGAAAATTACAGACAAAAACATGAAATTTATCAGAAGAGAAATGTAATCAAATCATGGGTTTGGATTACATAAACCAAGAGATCTAAGTTCTTACAGGATTTTCCAACCAAACACTGGAAAGCTGTATAAAGCAACAACACTTTCCAACTCTTCTCTCTAAATTACACAACTCTCTCTATCAGTCTCTCAACTAAATCTTCATTCATGAACAAAGGACTGTCAAAGCATATGTTACAAACCCTGTCGTCATCGGGCATCAGAGGCTTGGTCTTGAAATTCTCATCTCGTGGCGAAGATCTATTGCTACTACACGACACTCATCTGGGTAGTATTCGGCATCTTAGTCCCTGAGAAACGCAAGCGAATCAAAAGGGGTTTTAAACTGAAACATTCTTTCTCAGATTCAGAAATGTTAAAAGAGATTCATCAGAAGACAACGTGCAAATCTTTAGCGAAAAATTTTGCTTCCAAATTGCACACTGGGCAAGAATAGAGAACAAAGCTGAAACGCTAAACCGTAACAAGGATAAAGAGAGATATAAACAAAATCATGACTTGAGAGTTATACTAATAACAAAAATATATCGATACACGCTTGCAAGAGCTTACATATGTACACTTGATTGCTTACTCCAATTTATCTCACTAAGTCCTATTCAAACTTTAATTTCTAGAGAAAGGCATAATAATGATGGAAACGAACAAACATACAACATCATAACCAAGTATCTTCGAACCCCTTTTCCTAATGTTCCACCAACAAATCATTGCTAGCTACAATAATTGGAATAGGAATCATTACCTTTTGTGAAACAAAAGTTTCATCCTTATCCTCTCCAAAACAAAATTCATCGTCCCTTTTCCCAGGTTCGATGTCCTCAAAGAACGTCGCTACTCCCATCTCAAAGATCGTCTTTTTCGTGGGATCATAAAACTTATACCCCTTAGATCTTTCTGAGTATCCAACAAAGTAACAACTCACAATTTTGGAATCCAGTTTCTTTTCATCGGGTTGATAAGATCGAGCCTCTGCTGGACATCCCCAAATGTGAAAATGCCTTAAGCTAGGACGTCTACCCATCCATAACTCGTAAGGCGTCTTAATTGTTGCTTTAGTTGGTACGCTGTTCAGGATATAAATCGTTGTCTTTAATGCCTCACCCCATAAGGATTTTGGGAGAGTAGAGAACGATATCATACTTCTCACCATTTCCTGAAGTGTACGGTTTCATCTCTCCGCAATACCATTCATTCTAGGTGTACCCGGCATTGTGTATTGGGGAACGATTCCACACTCCTCGAGGTACTGGCCAATGGTCCCTAGACGTTGTTCACCCGATCTGTCATTTCTACCGTAGTATTCACCACCACGATCAGAACGAACGGCCTTAACGCGTTTATTAAGTTGAAGTTCAACTTCAACCTTAAACGCTTTGAAAACATCCAAAACCTCTGACTTCTCATGAATAAGATAAAGATAACCATATCGACTGTAATCATCTATGAATGATACAAAGTAATGTTGACCATTCCAAGAGGCAATAGGAAACAGTCCGCATACATCCGTATGTATCAATTCCAAAGTCTCTGAAGTTCGATATGTACCTTTACCTACTTTGTTTGTCTGCTTCCCCTTGATTGACACAATGGTCAAAATCCGAAAAAATCAAGAGTTCCAATAATTCCGTATAGTATAAAATGTTCCATTCTCGGTTTCAAGATATGGCCTAATCGTTTACACCATAAACAATGGAATTTTCATCAATCAATTTACGTTTCACGTCTCCTGAACCAACCTACAAGATTTCATTATACGAAGGGATGATATCGAGCATATAAAGATTATCCAAAATAGATAAACTGAATGAAATGAGAGGGTAAACTTAAGATCTCTGAATGAACAATAATTTCCTAATTTGTCCAAAACAGAAAACCGAAAGTAAGTTCCGCGTAATAGGCGGTACTATGGAGACACCCTCCAAAACCCAAAATTGGCCAGTCTTCATAAAAAAAATCTAAATTTCCCGATAGCTTCCACTTCCACCCTTTTACCGTTACCTACATAGATGTATATTTCAACATCAATCAGATTTCGGTAATAGAGGTAACCCACATAGAAATACTTACGTGAGTTATAGCACCTGAATCAACCCACTAAGTATTACTAGGCACTGAAGCTAAATTGACCTCAGAACAAACCAAAGTGAGAGTCAAATCTTTATTTGCACGAAAAGTATGATACTTCATATAATATTTTTTGTATGTGACCAATCTTGTGTCAAAAGAAACATTTTTTTTGAAACCTTATTATGTTTCTTTTGCACATGAATTGATCTTGAATCAGCGGTTTCATAAACTTCCTTTCTTTTCTAGATCATGTCCATTAAAATCGGAGGAATGAAATGCTTAATGATCATCAAACACATACGGTTTGAGGTTTTTCAGCGTTCGAATTTGTTACGATTCTCAACAGAACTCGAATCCTTAATCGCTGGACGAACCCCCCTAATCGCACGGTCGTGACCCTTCAAAGCAAGTACAATCAATATGTGCTCCTTTTATTCAGAAAATTTCAATCCATTCAACATAGGGGTCGAACTAACGTTGGCAGAGATACTAGATGCCGATATCACAACTATAAACAAAAGATAGCTCGTGTGTCAGATTTCCATTCAATAAAACCTTAATTGAATGATAATACGATCCAATCCCATCACAAGGCATCTGCGCAACATCAAAATTAGTCTTTGGACAATAATTTTGACTTGCAATAGATGACTCAACGCATCAAATAGTCAGTGTAAATCAAACATCTCATGTAGTGGTTACCTTTGGGTATACCATCACATTTATGTCATAACAAAAATATACACTGACTATAAATGCACACACAATATAAAACTGCCAAACCATGAATGACCTTTGGGTTTATCAAAGTCCGCATGAATTATATTATGTAACCTTCTCAATGTAATTGAAATAATTAATTTTCTCAAGATTGCCCACTTTGGTAGGATGTTGAGAAATTTAATTAAATCGCATGCATTGATCAAAGGATATATCAATAAACATCATAATTTCAGTGAATAATCTTCATTCAATAGCTATAATTTAACCATATAATTACACGATCCGAATGTGTAATTAGTCATAGTAAATTATATTCACCGAATTTATGATACAACATATATAAATATAACAATTGTGTCAATTTTAATCCAAATGAATTGCACAAAATAATTGGATTATAAATCCATCTTATGCATATAAATGTACGGGTTCGATTTTATTTACGGAATTATTCCCACGGAATAATGAATATTATCAGTTACGTGCCCACATAACCTGATGGCGCCTTTGGTTCAGCTGGCAATGAGCGCCCTCTGTTTAACCGTTTGTCTATGGTTCGAATCCCAGAATTGCAATCGGCGACTGATTTTTATTTTCTTTTAATGGACTGGGCCTCTTTAAGAATTTTTAATGGGCTAGATCCATTTTAGTTTTTTTTTTAAAAAAATTAAAATGAAAAACCATTTTTAAAACGGTTATAACCCATAACCCATAACCTTTATTATTTTCATTTAATAACCATGGTGGTTATTATTTTTTTATTAAAAATAATAACGTATGATTTAAAATTAACACAACCGTTTCCATTTTTTTTTACCTTTTTTTTAGGTGAAATTATCTCATCAGTACCACGAATTATATATATATATATATATATATATATATACAAACAGTCAAATAACAGGTAGTGGCCCATAACCCTTTTTTTTATAATAAAAAAAAATTCAACTAACCGCATCACCACTACAAACATTAACCTTTTTTTTAATAACAAAAAAAAACGTTCATAATGGTTTAATAACAAACCCGTTCAAAACGGTTCTCATATTTATTATTTTTTTAAAAAAAAAATAAATAATAATGATAATGGTTTTACTCTTCTTCTTTTCCGAGAGTTCTCCAACTCTCTAATTCAATTTTTTTTTTAAAAAAAATCTCCATCATCTTCTTCCCATCAAGAACAATCTCTTGAATCTTAATCCACCATGTTGTTTTCCATCAAGATCTTGCCAAATTCATGCATCCTTAAGTCACTAAACCATTATTTTCTTGGCGCCATATGGAATTGGCAACCAGAATCCAAGATTCATTGATCTTTTGGATTTTGATCAGAAATGCTCAGCACTTCATGAAGGAATCCGATTTCGCCTAATTCAGATTTCGAAGCCCCGAAATTCTATTGTGAATTATATCAAGATTTGAGAAAACTCGAAAACAGAAGATCGAGATAAATACCTGGATTTATGGTATACGACATGCAGCGGAATAGATCTTCTGATTCTACGTGCAATAACCTTAATTCTCGATACTGATGGGATGTATCGAGATGAGAGACTCTCTGAAAGTTTCTGAAAACTTTTGTGATAGAAAAATGAATCCACCCCTTTCAGAAACCAAATGAATCTCATTTATATAGGCACGTGAACCAGGGACCATAAACCGACAGATAACCGATTAATACTGGTTCTCAATTGTATCGTTTAATTTCGCCCATCATGAAATATAAACGATACTACCAAAGGTCTCTATGCATATAATCCTCCTCATTCAATTCAATACCGAAGTCCAATCAATTAAACTTAAATCCGATCACATTTAATTTGGACTAAACCGAATGACAACACTTATTCCAAAATTATTCACATATATAGGTCCACAAATATAAGATTAAACCAAAAAATCTTACATCTGAAACATCAACAGAACACACAAAAATCGTTATAGCTACAGAAGATATGATTACTTGTACGCGATTGAAGAGGCAAATATTAGGAGGAGAGACGAAGATATCATAATAACCATATGGAGATAGGGCGGCAGAAACAAAGTAGATAAGGCGGAGGTGGAATGGAAGAGGCGAAGTGGAAATCGGCTGGACAGAGTCAACATGGAGACAAATGGTCGAGTCAGAGTTGGAGTTGGAGTCGGAGCGGAGACAGAGACAGAGTGGACTGGGCGGAGTTAAGGCGGGGAGAAGAAACAAAAAGAAGAAAAAAAGAAATAACAAAGGAGCGGACATGTGATGGATGGATGGATAGAAAGTAATTATTATTATTATTATTATTGTTGGACTTTTTTATGTTTCAAAAGTTTTCAAAAGAAAAAATATGTAGTGAAACATTTACATTTTATTTATTTTTTCTATAATAATATTTTTATAGTTATAAATAATTAATAAAAATAATTCAAAAATCAATATAATATATCAATTTGAATTATGATTTTCTTATAACATCCGACTAATGTAAAAAATATGTCAAACTTAATTTTATCACAAACACTTTATATAATTTAATGGTATTTCTTCTTTCTTTTGTTAATTAATATGAGAACATCTCTAATACGATTTTACACCTCTATATTATTACTATTAGGTGATATTCGCGCTACGCGTGAATTTGTGATAATTTAAATATATTTATTGTATTCCTTTTTTACTCGCTCTCCTATAGTGTAGTGCAATTCAATTTGTGCGAAACTTCAAAATCCTATCAGATTAATAAATGCACGATCCAAAATCAACTGGAGTCACTACTAAGAATTTCACATGCCTTGCTCAAGACATGGTAGCCATATCAGCTAATCAATTTTAATTCGTTAGGGTTATAGCATGCTTCCTTGTTGCGGATTAATTTTGATTTTTTCATATGCTAATTTATTTAATTTTAGAATAACGGATCAATATAATTTTATGTAATTAATTGACTGCATTTCGAATATTTTCCAAAGTTTATTTAATCTGCTTCAAGTGTTAGATATATGTTTTTTAATTGTAATTCAGTTTTCACCACTAATAAGTAGTCAAATATTTGTGTGAGATATTTATGGTTAAATTTAATAAAAAATAGAAACATAAAAAATAAAAATATTCGATGAAGCTAGAGTAGCGAACTAATATATGAGAAAGATGAATTGAGGCCCTTTGACTTAAAGAATCACGTTTATTCTCCAAATACATAATTTCGCCACAACTTCACAAAGTATCATAATATCCCAACTTATTGCAAAAATATAGATAACCAGATTGCCTTATTCACTTATGTCTTTTTCGTAACAAATGTTAATTGATCATAGAAATGGAAGAGATAAAGAAAAGAATCTATTAACGAGCTAATCTATTTTGTTTTCAACCAAAGTCTCCTCAATCGATTTGCACGGATTTTTTTATGTTTTAATTTTGTTTGAATATTTTTTTATCTATTTAATTTTAAAATAATAGAATAATATAACTTTATATAATGTAATGAATAAGTATCTAAACTTATTTTAAAGATTTTTTTCAATGTTTAAATTAATCTATAATCAATATTGAATTTATAATGATGGAATCTTTGGTTTGTCTTATGTATGCATCTTTATAAAGAATAATATATTAACACATGATATTTTCTTTTGAAATCAGGATGATATATGTAAAGTTTATTATTATACAATCATTTAATAATTCGGTAAAAATATAATTTTTAAAATTATATTAGTTATTATAAATATTAAACAGTCGATTCTCAATGAGTGAAGATGCCTATGCTGCTTCATTTTTCAATATAATGCGGGATTTTTAACCAGTGAAGAAGAATAAAAAGCTTACTATAAAAGAAAAAAGGGTTGTTTGAATATCTTTAGATTTTGTGGGAGAAAATAGTTAAAATGTAGAATTTCAGTAAACATACTTGTGGTTTTTACAAATTTTAACATATTTTTTATATATAAAAATTGTATAAAACATCGTCGATTTGATCTCAAATTACGGTCCAATATTTATAATATGACCCTACATACAACTCCATAGAAATGGATTATACAATTTAAGACAAAATGGTATTTCTATTCTGTAATAATTCCTATTTCTTCAAAAATTAAATCGTTTTCTAAATTTAAATCAACATATAATAATGTAAAAATTGTAATATAGTCTTTTTAGTTATATAACATTGTGCATTAATTATATGTACGATTAGAGGTAATGTTAAAATCATTTGATAATTAAAATCTAATAGAGTAATTTTCAATTAATCACAACATAAATTTAAATGCCTTTGTTGACACCATCACTAAAGATTTCAAGGACATCTAAATCCATACAGAACAAACCCAGAAACCAAAAGCTCTTTTCTCTCATCATACCTTTCAAGTCTTGAACCCGAAGCTAATGAACAACACTAATGCTATTGCCTTTTAGTTCTGATCATAAACAAAGTAAAAACATCTGCTCAGGTTTCACTTGAACAAGAATCGAAAAAGCGAGATAAGGTTGTAGTAGTATTCATGCTCTAACCCTGAATCGCTTTCTGCGCGTATCATCTGCGTTGTATTCGGGAAGAAATGGTTCGAGTCTGAAAGCCTAGTTTATGTATTGACTGTCTCCGTAATCCAAAATCCTACTTTTCCTTTGACTGAATTTTTTGGTTTCTAAAAAACTTTCATTGTCCCATGTTACTTCATAATCTTCCTCTAGTCGAGAATAGGGGTGGCCAATCCGGGTTACCCGGATCGGACCGACCCGGATCGACCCGAAAAACCCAGATCGTTTACAAAATGGGTTACCCTAAAACACCCATATGGGTTCAGATTTTAGAACTCGTTCGGGTTCGAGTCGGTCCAATCCGGGTTCGGGTTAAACCCGAGGAACCCGAATTAAATTTTAGGGCTAATATTTTAGGTTATTTTCTAAGAACCACACGTCTAATATTTTAGGTTTTTAGAATTTATTTTATTTTGGTATTTTCGAAGTTAATTTTATGAATTATATTATATAATTTAGATATGTATTTTTTTTAATTTTTTTGTATGTTAACTTGTTTGTTTTAGAGAACCCGAAAAACCCTTACAAAACCCAAAAAAACCCGAATAACCCGAATAACCCAAACCCAAATAACCCGAATACCCCAAATAATCCGAATAACCCGAACCCAAATAACCTAAATAACCCGAATAACCCATATAACCCGAATAACCTGAACCCAAATAACCCAAATAACCTGAATAACTCAAATAACCCGAATAACCCGAACCCAAATAACCCAAATAACCCGAATAACCCAAATAATCCAAATAACCCGAATAACCCGAATAACCCATGGATACCCGAATTTAATTTGGATTATTTCGGGTTCACTGCTTCAGAACCCGAATAACCCAATCACGAATCGAAACCCGAAGAACCCAGACCGAAAAGCATTCGGGTTCAATTCGTGTTCAATTTTCGTAAACCCGAGGAACCCGAACCCCGATCGAAACCCGAGGAACCCAGATCGAAACTCGGATTGGCCACCCCTAGCCAAGAGCCATGCTGCACGAATAAAAAAAGAAGAAGATGTCAATCATGGCGGAAACACAATGAAAAACATGACAAAGATGCGTTTAAACTACGTCTAATACTCTATTGATCATCAACCGAGTTGTTTACAATTAAACATAAGAAATCTAGGACAAAGCCATATCTTCAAATTCTCCTAAGATATTTGTATCTAGGGCTTTCAAATGATTACCATACTGAGCAAAAAGAGATCCATTTCTTTTATACAATGTACTAAAGATCTCCGCGGATAACTCCCCCTGAGTTAGACGTAAATACAACCTCAACTGTTTCTCCACTCAGTACAGTATCCAACTAAGTACACTTAAAACCTTAGAGGTCTCCCTATCTTTGTTTCATGTACTTCATTGATACAATCCAGAATCGTTAACCTTCTTTTTTGTTTCCAGGTCAAACTTATCTGTCTTCCGCTCGGCTCAGCAACCACTCCCGGTTCTTCAGCCGCGCCGTCATGCTGATCTTTCTTCAACATTGAATCCGCCCGATTCAACTTGACTCCTCCTTCTTCTCCTTAATCTTCTCGTTGACTTCCTCCAGTCCTCCTCGATTTGAATTCATGCTCCTTAAATATCTCAACTTCCTGAAATAACAATTTTAAACTGCAATCATATTTTTATTGCATTCACAATCTCCCCCTTTAAATTCTTATCACAAAAACATACGTCAATCAAACATACAGAATTCAAAACAATGCAATAAAATCATTCAGGCACAAGACAATCACAATATGAGATCAAACAACATAAAATGAATTCACGCAACTAAGTCCAGACCATCATAAGTTCAAGCAAGGAAATGTAAGCATTAAGTACACTTAAAATAAGCATTGTCTTTAAATGCATTTAAAGAAAAATGAAGAACATGTGGGAACATATCAGTTCCTCTTTCTTTTTCCTTTGCTCCTCCTTGAAGTAGATTCCCCACGAATCTCTTCAACCTCTTCATCCACAGCCTCCTCGTCGTCCTGCATTTCTCCCCCTGTTTATGTGATAAGATTTTAAACCAGATTAGACACAATATAATTAGAAACAAATCACACAACAATATAAGTGCACTTGATTACTCTGAAAACGCAAGATCAGGCCATCGATGGTTCGGAGCACTGCAGGGGACTTTCCAGCTGCTGAAGCAGATGGCATCTTTGCCATATAACGCTTTTCCAGTATGATCCACGGTGGGGTATTCTCACGTATCTAATCTCTCCCAATTATATCGGCAGCTTGTTGAACCAAAATATTCTGAATCAGGCAGGGGAACGGAAGAATGAACTTCGTGGAGTTAGATAACCCCAATCCAACGATCGAGTCCAGAAATACTTTCCCAAAGTTGATGGGAATATCATTTTTCAAGCAGTACAGAAAGACTGTTGTATCCTGCCTTATTGCGTTGGATTTCTTGTTAGGCACCCAGTTTATGCGGGAAATTTTGTTCAGCAACGCATACTTCTATTGAAGTTTGGAGTTTGGGATCTGCCCTGGCCAAGTACTTAACTTACCCTCTGTCAACTCCTTTGTGACAGCGTCCATATCTAAGTCAAGCTGAAGTTCCTTGGCCTGAGTCACCGGAATATACGGAATCCCCAAAAACTCGTTTATTACCTCTGTACTAAACTTAAAAACATGACCACGAACATACGTGGTGCCAAACAGAGCAGATCCTGGTTCTTCAATATCAGGAACAAGATTCGCTTAGAACTCATAGACGAGTTCCTTACAAACAGGAGTCACAGTGGTGACTGTGTTTGTCAGCATCCTGTTGACCAATAAGTCCCACACAGAGAGATGCTGAAATTGATGCACGCTAAGTCCTCTCTCAGAGAAAATTTCCCTTTCCTTAAGGGTTCTAAACCTACTCAGGTATGATTCCTTGTACATTTTGTGCGAATAGGCTTTGGAGATAGATAGAGGGGTACCTCGTCTCGAAGAGGCAGAAGATTGTGTGCCAGAGGCCGGAACCGGTCTTCCAGTAGACGTCGGCATTGATGGAATGGTGGAAGGAGCAGCACTCGGTGGAGGAACCGAGGTAGTATGGGTGTCCCGTGGTGGGGTTGAAGAAGTAGACGTTTCCCTTGGCTCAGTGGAATGTTGATGTGGGTCATTCTGTGGGGTCGAGATGGAGGGGGCTCTGATGTCGCTATCAGGATATGTGCGAAGGTGGACCATGGAAGATGCACCTGATCTCAGATTTTCACGTTTATTTGGTGCAAAAAATTTCATCGCCATCACCTTGTAGCGGCGACCATTTACACGAAAAGGATTTTGTGTAAACACCAAATCCCCCATCCTTACTTCCTGATCATCAACCAGGAGTATGTCATCTGCATTGAGGCCGAAGTTGTTGCTGCGAGTTTGCACTTTTTGTGAAAGAAAAATCTGCAAATGGAGAAATTGCTGTTCTTTTTCTCGAGAGAAACGGGTTAGGGTTTTAGAAATGGAAGCAAAATGTTAAATACAACAGTTTAAGAGAAGTTAACTGCAGTTGCAGAGAGGAATTAGGGATTTTGAAAAAATTTGAAGTAACTGCACTAGTCACATCAGCCCACAAAACTCTCCCATCACATTAAAAAAAACTGCCGGTTTCTTTGAAAGAGAAAAAACACTCAAGTGCTACTAATGCTTGTCAGATTAATGTGAACTCCTTGACATAAAACATGATAGAGGAAATCAAAGCAGAATCAGACCGTTAAGAATTAGTCAAAAACTGTAAACGGCTGATTGTTTAAGTACACTTACTGAAAATTGTTCTCCACTTAAAACAATCTGTTCTATTGCATTTCTTCTTATCATTGTTTCATTTTCTCCTTGTTCGTTCGTTCGTTTTTTTATTTATTCTAACCACTCATTTACAGCTTCTAGGACGTTGTGTAGATATCCTTTTGTTCATATAACAAGCTCCTTGACTACCTTTTTTAGGTATACTCTTATGCACGCATAGAGGAGTATTTAAGCACAAATTTTGGCTTTGTGTCATAGGACGTTATAGCTGAAATTGAATATCTCCCAACTTAGACCCGAACATATACTCATGACAAACTAATCTTATTTTTGCATATGAATGCACATAAAAGTTGTTAGAGGAGTAAGTAGAGTTTTAAGTGCACTTAGGTCATCAGATAAAAGACCTGTTACTTGCAGATATAGTAACAGTGTTCAAACACAGAACAAAAAGCATTTAAGTGTACTTAAATCAAGCAGACATTTCAGTAGTTTCCGTCTTCTTCGTAAGATCAATAAATACTCAGAAACACAATTCTACCAATGTAATACGCAAGAAACGATCAAAGCACACAAACACCAAGTGATTTTCTCAGAGAGACAAACTGATTTAAATCCAGGGGTTTTGTAAAAATATCTGCGAGCTGACGTTCCGTAGGCACATACTCCACTTTCATTTGTTTCTGCTCAACTTCTTGTCTCAGAAAATGATGTCTTATTTCTATATGTTTCGTTCTAGAATGTTACATAGGATTTTTTGAAATGTCTATAGCACTAGTATTATCACACCATGCAGTAAAAGTTCTGGATTTCATTACCGTAGCCCATAAGCATTTGATTCATCCATAACAGTTGAGTGCAACAGCTTCCCAAGGCAATGTATTCA
>CM071868.1:23947008-23966113 GCA_036759665.1 Gynandropsis gynandra | reverse complement strand
ACCCAGAATCGTTAACCTTCTTTTTTGTTTTCCAGGTCAACTTATCTGTCTTCCGCTCGGCTCAGCAACCACTCCCGGTTCTTCAGCCGCGCCGTCATGCTGATCTTTCTTCAGCATTAAATCCGCCCGATTCAACTTGACTCCTCCTTCTTCTCCTTAATCTTCTCGTTGACTTCCTCCAGTCCTCCTCGATTTGAATTCGTGCTCCTTAAATATCTCAACTTCCTGAAATAACAATTTTAAACTGCAATCTTATTTTTATTGCATTCACAAATTATAACTACCTTATCTCTTCATCTATTTTGTTTATCTCTTCATCTACCTTGAAAGCTTATAAATAGAGGCAACTCCAATTGTGATGTACACTTGAGAAATCTTCTTGAATAAAAAATTATATTCCTCTACCTCTTGCTCTCTCATCTTATATATTGTTCAATTTTATTTTGCAACAAATCATTATTTTTAAATAGTGTTATAAAACATATTTACTGTAAAAATTTTAATTTCTTTAAGTTTTTTTAGTAACATATTTTGTTGTAGAAGATGAAAATATAAAATGTGAAAGTATCTGAATTATAATTAGATAAAAATAAGTAATAAATATAAATTTTTATATGATATACTAATATTATCAAATAAGATGTGAAAACTTCTAATTTATATTAAGATATATTGTACTATTTATGATAATAATTATTAAGTAAAATTATTTTAGATAATTATAAATAATTTATGATAATATTGAATAATTGTAGTAGATAATTATTTTTAAATATTTTAATAGTTTTTTATATTTGTAAGAGAAACCCGTTCATACATATTTGTGATACATATCACTGTAACTGGTAGAATTAGTATTTGTTTTGTTGTCAATTTAAAAGAAATAATGATAACATATTCATTTTCATATTTGTACACATCATGATTTTTTTATAAATATTTTTTTGATTTTATATTCATTTGAAATTTAATAATCAAATTATTCAAAAAATATTAATAATGATTTAGTGAATAAAGTTTAAAGTATAATTCAAAAAGAGAGAGAAAGAGAACATATGATATATGATATGATAAATAAATATTAAAATTGAAGTTAGAAATTATATTTTAAAAGTATCATATTAAAACTCAAGTGAAAGCTGAATTTTAATATAATTATTTAAATAAATAAATGGTTATAATATTTATATGTGAATCAAAATATATTAACTAAAATTAAAATGAATGTTAAACTCACTAACCATGTATATTCAAATTTATATAAATTATTTAATCATATATTTAAAAAGCATTCATAGTTATATATTTAATAATTCAAATTTAATATATTTATATATTTAGTTAATTCAAATTAAATATATTTATATAATAGTTAAAAAGTTTTATATTATTGTATATTTTAATTAATATATATAATAAAAAACATAATCTTTCCATTTTAGAAAATAATTAAAATTTAGCACATTTAATTTAAATAAATATAAAGATGTTGAATTTGGTATTTATATATTTGTTTTCATGGAAGAAAGATTTCATGTTATTTTCTTACCTAAAAGGTGACTTTTCAATTTTTATTTGAATATTTATGGAAATAAAATAATTGTAAAGATATCATTTTATAATCATAACTTTAAATGGGGGCCTTATTTTTTTTATTTTTCCCATGTTTGTCGGTCCTTTACCAAGTCTAGTATGTGATGTTTCTCTAATCTAGTCGTTTGTCTCCATTTTCTTCCCTACAGGTTGCTCGTATCCTCTGGTTCATATCTCTTTTCGCTCTTCGTCTCTCCTCTACCAGATATATCTCTTTTCTTTTAATTCGCGACACATACCAAAAGAAAAAGGCTTTGTTTGCTTCTCGAAACCTCCCATAATTGGTATTTCCTATTCTCTCTCTCAACCTCTAAGTCAATCTTTGTGAAAAAATTCGGACATCAAAACAAAGATCTATGTGTTTGAGTATCATAATTTTGTGGGAGAAAGGAAGGAAAAAATAATGAGATCTTTGCTTCAATGGATTTCTCTATGACAATCATAGAAATCTAATGTTATTTTTACTTTTCTCTGCCTCGATTGGTTCGACCAATATTTTTTTATTTTGTGAACATTTGTTAGTTGAGGTTGAATAAATTATAGCTACGGAGTTTGTCTGGTGGTTTTTGTTGTTTATTTTTGTAGGTTGTGAGAGGAAGACAGATTAATTGATTTCATGGAATCATTTGGCTTTTTAAATATCAATAACTAATCGAAAGCCATGATTCATTTTTAATGATAGAAAATAACTTAAAACAAATACATATTATAACTCTCAAGTTTTCCTTTCAAATATAGAATTAGTAACGCTAAAGAAATTAAAGAAAAAAGTTGAAATGACAGTCAAAATTCTATTTTAATGTGTTTATTATTATAGAATTTCTTTTAATAAAACTGAAACATGAATGCATGTAGAAATGTGGACAATGGGAATTAAAGACATAAAAATAATAAATTTTTAATTTAAATATATTTTTTTATAAATTCGAATTAAATTATAATTTGTTTTTATATAAACAATTATATAATATAATTGTTTTATTTCATATATATCATTATGTAATTGGATTTTTTTTGTATTCTTAATTTTCTTAATCTTGACTTCATTCTTGCAAATCTAAAACTGAAATAACACATCCAATTATAGAAATTACACATTAAAATTCAATATAAATCTAAACAATGCAAGTAAAGAAAACCAAAATAATTAGAGGAAAATATGTTAGTTCTGTATACAATATATTGGTAACTGAATTTGTGATGCAATTAGTTGTGATATCATATATCTCTTATATAATGTTATATCCTGAATATGCCTCGGCCACTCCGTCATCGCCCCGACTCCACTTCGACCACTCCATCTCTGTCCCACCTGCTCCATTTTTGTCGCCCTATCCCCATATCATCATTCCAACGTTTATGTCTCTCCTTTTCCATATATGTTTAGTGTAGCATATAAAACTAATCTGATCAAACTAATTATAATACAAAGAAAACATCACAATTAATTACCACAACCCAGTGAATCTGAACCTGAATCTACACCAGTGACCGAGCCAAACCCTGAATCGTTTCAGGGACTGGACGAAAAATCAGAGGTTGAGCCGATGGAACTCATAAATAATGATTCGAAGACGGTGGTACAACCTTTTCATCTCCGTTGTCTTCATCGGAGGAGCTAAAGAAAATCAAACCTGAACGAAATCAGAAACTTAGGTTTATTGTTGGTAGGAAAATAGAAGAAAATGGAACAAAGGTCAACAACGATGAAATTCGCACTCACCATTTGACCAGTTCATGAGCTAGACCTTGAGTTAGAGTCTAAACCTATTAACTTCATCAACGATGATTTGGTGACGGTGAAACACCCTTCTTCTTTGTTGTCTTCATCAGATAAGCTAAAGTCAAACCAAAACAGATGGTGTTGGGATTCGACATGGAAGCAATAGACGATAGAGAATGGACATGGAGAATGATGAAAGGAGAATCAGAAGAATACTTAGAGATATCGTGATTGTTAAAGAAGATGGCGAGAGACCTATATTTTCCTCTGTATGAATCGGTCTTCCTTCGCCATTGGTTTGTGCTGATATTCATTTCTCTCTGACTATGAGCTTGGAAAATATATAGTAGCTCTTTGTCTCACTCGATCCTCCGTTTTTCCTTCTCCTTATTTTTAAACTGTGTATTGTTTCTTCCTCTGGCTTCTTCGAAATTAACTGAAAAAGGAGACGTTTCTTTTTGTTAAATCCATTGAATTTTAAATGTTATGATACCTAATGAGGTAAAGTTAGATTGAAAGAAAAATAACTAAAAATTTGTTTTACTCTTAAGTTCATTTATTTTTATGCAATATTTTATCTAAAGACAAATTAAAAGGAGAATGTTTGCTGAGGTGGCAGCCTGAAGATGCAACAAATCATCCTCCTTTTATATAGTAATTTGATAGATCCACATGTATCCAAGAATAAAATTAGCTGAGGTCTCCCAATTTTTCAATCCCTTATTACAAAACCTTATTGGCCTGGTATAGCGCAATTCTAATAATTATATTTTGAATGTTATCGAGAGCATGGGTATAAATAAGGTAGTGTATGTCATCATTAGAAATAAGATTAAGTTTTATTCCATTGGTGGGACATGGAGGTAAAAGTCCTTGCAATTTATATTTTTATTGTATTTATCAATCTATGTTTATCGAAATAGCAAATGTTATTAATTATTCGGTTGTTAGATTGTATATATAATCTTGTTTAATAATATGAATGTGTTACTTTATAAGTTTGATGAATTGTTAATGTCACTTTAGTTGAAGATGGAGGTTTTCAAGTTCTAAGGTAGGATGTGGTGATTGGATGTTGTTTTCTCAATACATTTGGTGTTCAAAAGGACATGGTTTTTGGTTACACATGGTGCTTTGAATGCTTTCAGTTTGGGGAAGAATTCCATCAGAAATATGATTTCGAAAATGGTGTGTTTGAATGGACAATGACAGAACCCAACGTTGAACCCTTATTATCACTCATTCCATTTCCCTAATCGCTTTGCTTTTGGAATGTGTTGCAGTTTTCTGGTATGTTGGAGTTTCTTCTTTACTCAAATGGGTTGATGCGTTTAGAGTTTAGATTGCATTACTGGATTCTCTGTAAAAGTCTATGTTCTTCCGGTTCTCTATTTTCACTTGCAAACGATAAGTTGAAATTATTTTTACTTGAATATTTTTTCCAACTTGACAGTATCTTTTCTTTTGTCTTAAATGATACTTGCATTCTTTCATTTCAATCTTCCTCCTGTAATGATGTTTTGTCATTCTGCTAGTTGAGATAAGTAAAGATGAGACATTTCAATGAGATGTAGAAAATTTACGTGTTGGTATTTAAATATTCATGTTTGTTTTTTAATTAAGTTGGATGAAATGATGTGTTATTCATGTCAACTGATCCTTCAATCAACATATGTTTTGTAGTTTGAATGGCCGTGGTAACACCCGAGTGAATCGCTAGCTATGAGGGAAACAGTCGTGGCTTTCAAATCTGGTGTCGAAGGAATTTGAACTATTTCTACAGTTGGGTTTCAAAAGTAGGAGGAATCATTCAATGTTTCCTCATAAGGTTATCTTCCTCTATCAATTTGAAATCGTGATATCAGAGTTTCTGCTAAACTTAGGTACAACTGTTTCCTTCGAGTTTGTTGTCATTTGAACTAATATTATTATGCCAAAGGTGCTTTATTGGTCCTCTTAGCTCTAGAGATTGAATTTATCCACACATAAGATCATATCATTTATAGGATAGGTGCAACATAAACATTTTTGCAAAGTTCACTAAGCGCATTGTGCTAATATATTAAAATGCTTTTATTTTTCAATGAAACTCCAAGATTGATACTCACGTTCGTTGGTGTTGACAAAGTGAGAGTATTGTAGGTTTATCCTATTTGGAAATGGTTCGAGAAGTAAGATGGGATTCGTTCCTTACAGGAGAATATCTGACACATTAGAAGTTTATAAGTTACAGAATCTCACAAGTTTTCATAATTTTGTGTTCCATATAAGTCTTAGGTTATTCTGTTTGACCTAAAGCATGCTCATTAAAATAAAGAAGAGCACATTAAAATATGCCCCCATTTCTCATGGCTAGGTGAGTCACAACTATAATTCTAGTGAAACCGCATAATCTTTAACTTTTTAATTATTATTTTGCTTATGTATAATATGTATTGCAATTTCAAAATTAATTAATAATTTAAAGGGAAAAAGGCGTATTCCCCCTAAACGATCTCATCTTAATACTATTCTCCTGAACTTTCTTTATCATTCTATTCTTTTACTGAGTTATCATTACTCGTCCTATTTTTCTCTTAAATTTTTAAAATTCATCATATTTCTCCATCCGTTAACTTTTCTGTTAATTTTTCTATTAAATATTTTTTAAAATCGACTAATGATAGAAGTGGGTTTTGATACATATGTAATCGGATGTTAATGTAATCAGTAATTAATAAAATTTATAACGTTTTAAATTATTGAACGAAATTTGTTAAAAGAAATAATTTAATTAAAAGAAATATAATTATATTCTATTATTTTAATACATTTTGTAACATTAAAACTCGATTATGTTTAAGTTTATATGAAATCATACCAGATAAAACCAGAATTATAGTGAAATCCGGTTACAATTTAAAGTATAATGAAATTGATCAACCGGTGAAATTCAAATTGTAGTTTTAATAATATCTAACCATAGTAATAGAAAAATGGATTAACATAAATATGATGATACCATATTAAACCGAAATAAAATTGAAAATCGATAACTATTTTGAATTTAAACTCTCGATTAATATATGATTTGTGTGGTGGTTGTATGTATCATTGATGTCACCAGAATTTAGCATAAACACAATTTTTAATGTATACAATTTTTTTTTGGAAACTCTTTCTAGAAATATAATAAACTTTTAAAGAATGTTATCTTCTATTCACTTAACTAAAGTGACGAATGAAATAAAATTCCACGTATAAGCAAATGTATGCTTAAAAACTACTCCTTTCGATATTGTTTATTTCCAAAAAGAAAACAAACGGTATGGGCTTTTTTAAACTTAAAACCAAACCGTAAATAATACTTGTTTAAAGTAAGAATATTTTTTTAAGGAACGAGTTTTGGGGCTTTCAATTTAATATATTATATGTGTTTCGATTAAAAAAATTTTCGGTGAAGTAATGTTTTCACGATGGTTGAACCAATTTCTAAGTATTTATTACCAAATAAAGAAGAGCACATTAAAAGATGCCCCCATTTCTCATGGCTAGGTCAGTCACAACTATAATTCTAGTGAAACCGCATAATCTTTAACTTTTTAATTATTATTTTGCTTATGTATAATATGTATTGCAATTTCAAAATTAATTAATAATTTAAAGGGAAAAAGGCGTATTTCCCCTAAACGATCTCATCTTAATACTATTCTCCTGAACTTTCTTTATCATTCTATTATTTTACTGAGTTATCATTACTCGTCCTATTTTCCTCTTGCAAAGGTTAAGTCTGGGGGAGTTTGATAACATGTTATCCGTCGTAGTATTTACATCATTCTTAGGTTTAGATTAGATTAGATTTCTTGCGAACTATATGATTTCTAACATATTCCCCCATAAAAACAAATTGTACATTCAACGTATTTTCAAAATTTTGGTTATTATAAACGTAACATATTTTTTAATAGTAATGTATATTAAATTTTTTTATTATAAACGTAATATATTTTCTTTAATATTAACATAATTTTAAATTTTGGTTATTATAAACATATCATATTTTTTTAATATTAATGTATTATTAAATTTTGGTTATTATATTTATATATTTATGATTGATAAAAAATATTAAAATAAAAATACTAAAATATATGCAACATGAATTAAAATACACAATTCTAACGATTACAAACGATAAAAAAATATATCATGAATGAAATACTTATTGAATTTCTCTAGTTTTCCACAGCTAGAAATAAAATCGGGCTCGTTATAACTCGAAAGATATGAAACATTTGGTTTGGAATATTGCAAGTTATAACGAATTCGAGTTTATTTCAAACCAAATATTTCATACCTTTCGAATTATAATGAGTCCAATTTTATTTCTAGTTGTGGGAAACTAGAGAAATTCAATAAGTATTTTCATTCATGTTATATTTTTTTATCGTTTTGTAATCGTTAGAATTGTGTGTTTTCATTCATGTTGCAGATATTTTAGTATTTTGTTTTATTTTAATTTAAATTATTTATCATTTTAATATTTTTTATCAATCATAAAAAATATAAATCTAATAACCAAAATTTAATAATACATTAATATTAAAGAAAATATGATACGATTATAATAACCAAAATTTAAAATTATGTTACTATTAAAGAAAATATATTACGTTTATAATAACTAAAATTTAAAAATACACTACTATTAAAGAAAATATGTTACGTTTATAATAACCAAAATTTAAAATTATGTTATTATTAAAGAAAATATATTACGTTTATAATAACCAAAATTTAAAAATACGTTACTATTAATTAAAATATGTTAAGTTTATAATAACCAGAATTTGGAAAATAAGTTGAATGTACAATTTGTTTTTAGGGGGAATAGATTAGAAGTCATATAGTTCGCGGAAAATAGGTTAGAGGTTATATAGTTCGGGGGAAAATAGGTTAGAGGTTATATAGTTCGGGGGGAAATATGATGAATGTTTAAAATTTAGGGGGAATATAATTAGTAACAATAGTTTAGGGGGGAATCGGATGAGAAAACAAGTTCACGGGAAATAGGATTTAAGTGCTCTAGTTTAGGGAGAATAGATTGTTTTAAAAATATTTAACAGAAAAGTTAATGGAAGGAAAATATGATGAACTTTTAAAGTTTAAGAGGGAATAAAATGAGTAATGATGATAGTTGAGAGGGAATATGATGAGAGAGAAATTTCAGGAGAATATGATTAAAGTGGGATAGTTTAGGAAAATATGTCTTTTTCTCTAATTTAAATTCTAAAAAAAATTAATAGAGTAAATGTTTCTTCTTCTTCTTAAAAAATTTATTACATGAAATTCATAAGAGATCATTGAAACATTTCTTCTTTCTAAATTTATGGGGTTTGGAGGCAATTTTTTTCTCCCGATATATGTGCTATTTTAGTCCATGGATGGTTCATCGATTTTTTCATAGATCTAGATTGGTCAGCTCGCCTTCGTAACAGTTTCAAATGTTCATCCTCATTGATAGTGTACAATCTCCTTTTCCATTGTTTCATCCGAGTCCTTCGTCGTCATTTGTTGAGTGTTGTATCCTTGAATGATGGAGCCCAAGCTTTTGTCTGTAAAGCAAACGAAGACGAGGATTCCAGCGAGAAAGATGGTGATTCGATAGTGCAGGTCAGTATCAAATCCATCCCCTCAGGTTTTAGAATGAATAGGTGAATACCCTTAATTTGAAGGCGAGGTTTGATGGCTGTGACCGGCTCAGGCGAGGACATGGCGATCGAGAGGGAGACGAGCGGCAGCTAGGGTTGGAGCAGAATGAGAAGAACACAATCGATCCCGCTGGAATAGAGAAGAAGGATTTGTGGGCTGGAACTGTTGACTTGGCCTAGAAGCCCATGAAGAAGTCTGAACTCGAAGCGCATTACGAAGCCTATACATTCTGAAGCCCATCCGAAGCCCAGACAATCAAGTTTAATTAGACCAGAAAACATTTCCTGAAATTTTCAGAACGGTCATGAGTATTTTGAGCATTACCTAGGTTATTTTGAGCATTTGTCAACTTTGTAAAAACACTTCAGATTGGGCATGGAGTGATATTGACACCATTTTGATATATATATGAATTAGGGGTGGATAGTGTGTGTATCTGATCACACTCACATAATCCCCATTTTCACTTCCATTTCCCATAAAAAACAACACTCTAAAACCACCAAAATTCCTACTGAAGTTTAAGGTTTTCGTTTCAGTTTTTATTTCATTTATCTTTGCACAAACACCCGCTGCCTAGTTCATGGCAAAGTATGTAGCTTTATCATCGATGGAGGAAGTTGCACAAACGTTGCAAGCGCTACGATGGTCTGAAAGCTCGGATTGAAAGTCCAAAAACATCCGAAGACTTATAAGCTTCAGTGGTTGAACGAAAATGGCGAGATGAAGGTGACCGTGCTTATTACCATAGGCAAATATGAAGACGAGATTTTGTGCGATGTGCTGCCAATGGAGGCGAGCCATATTCTACTCGGTAGACCATGGCAATCGGATCGCAAGGTAAAACCTGACGGCTATACCAATAAACATTATTTTGAGTATAATGGTAGGAAGACCGTCCTTGTTCCGTTGACGCCTAAGGAAGTGCTGCAAGACCAATTGCATTTGAAGAAGCAAAGCGCGCTCGAACTTAGATCGTCAAATTTTTACGCGAGATCGGGTGTGATCAAGAAATCTCTCCATTCTGATCAGTCCGTGTTATTATTCATTTATAAGGAAACTCTCTCGACTTAACTAACCTTGCACTGGTGCTGCCGAGTGAGATCTATATTTTATTGCAGGAATACGGAGATGTCTTTCCCGAAGAGAACAAATCGATTTCGTTCCTGGAGCCACGTTACCAAATCGGCCAGCCTACCGAACCAATCTCGTGGAGACTAAGGAGCTGCAAAGGCAAGTGGAGGAGCTCATGGCCAAGGGACACATTCGCGAAAGCATGAGTCCGTGCGCCGTACCCGTGCTACTCGTGCCAAAGAAAGATGATAGTTGGCACATGTGTGTTGATTTTCGCGCAATTAACAATATTATGGTGAAGTATCGACATCCTATTCCTAGGTTAGATGACATGTTAGACGAGTTGCATGGAAGTAGGATATTCTCAAAGATTGATCTTAAAAGTGGTTATTATCAAATTAGGATGAAGGAAGGTGATGAGTGGAAAACAATGTTTAAAACTAAGCACGGATTATATGAGTGGTTAGTTATGCCCTTTGGGTTATCGAATGCACCTAGTACCTTTATGCGATTAATGAACCATGTGCTTAGGGAATATATAGGTAGATTCGTGGTAGTCTACTTTGACGATATTTTGATCTATAGCAAGAGCTTAGAGGAACACTTAGGTCACCTAGAATTAGTGTTGAAGGTACTTAGGAAAGAAGAGTTGTATGCCAACTTAAAGAAATCTACCTTTTGTACAGATAACATCGTCTTTCTAGGTTTCATAGTAAGTTCAGATGATGTAAGGTCGACGAAGAGAAGGTCAAAGTCATTCGGGAATGGCCGAGCCCAAAGACCGTCGGGGAAGTCCGAAGCTTCCATGGACTCGCGGGTTTTTAATGACGATTCGTATAGGACTTCAGCACCTTGGCCGCCCGTCTTACGGAAGTCATTAAGCAAAACGTGGGATTCAAGTAGGGAGAAGCGTAAGAGGCAGCGTTCCAAATGCTGAAGGAGAAACTGACTAACGCTCCTTTACTAATATTACTCGATTTTCTTAAAACGTTTGAAATTGAGTGTGATGCATCCGGTGTAGGAATTGGTGCAGTCTTAATGCAGGATTGGAAGCCGATTGCCTACTTCAGCGAAAAACTCGGAGGTGCCACTCTCAACTACGCCACCTATGACAAAGAACTGTATGCACTCTTGAGGGCGTTACAAACTTGTCAACATTATCTATGGCCAAAGGAGTTTGTGATACAGACCGACCATGAATCGCTCAAATACTTGAAGGGTCAAAACAAACTAAGTAAGAGACATGCGAGGTGGATGGAATTCATCGAAAATTTTCCTTACGTTATCAAATACAAGTAAGGTAAGGAGAACGTAGTGGCTGATGCCCTATCCCGAAGGTACGCTCTGTTGAATACTTTAGATGCTAAACTTCTAGGTTTTGAACAAATCAAAGAATTATACGCGACTGACCTAGAATTTGGAGAAGCCTACAAGAATAGTGAGAAATTTGCTTCAGGACACTACTATAGGCATGATCATTATTTATTTTATGATAAACGTTTATGTGTGCCTAACTGCTCTATGAGAGAGTTGTTTGTTAGAGAAGCCCACGGAGGTGGACTTATGGGCCATTTCGGAGTTGCAAAGACTCTGAAAATATTGCAGGATCACTTCTACTGGCCGCATATGAAGAGGGACATTGAACGTATTTGCGAGCGATGCGTCGCATGTAAACAGGCTAAATCTAAGGTTCAGCCTCACGGTTTTTATACTCCTCTTCCTATCCCAACTCACCCTTGGGCTGATATATCTATGGACTTTGTGATTGGGTTACTTAGGACTATAACCGGTAAGGATTCAATTTTTGTGGTAGTAGATAGATTCTCAAAAATGGCGCATTTTATATCGTGTCAATAGTCGGATGATGCATTGCATGTAGCTGAACTTTTGTTTAAAGAGGTAGTACGTCTGCATGGCATGCCTAGCACAATAGTCTTCGATAGGGATACCAAATTTCTTAGCTATTTTTGGAAGACCTTGTGGTCCAAGTTAGGAACAAAACTATTATTCTCCACGACTTGCCATCCACAAACCGATGGTCAAACCGAAGTAGTGAATCGAACCCTAGGAACCTTATTGCGTGCAATTATTAGAAAGAATTTAAAAACTTGAGAAAAATGTTTACCACGTGTTGAATTTGCTTACAACTATGCTATACATTCCGCATCAAAATTCTCTCCTTTTGAAATTGTGTACGGGTTCAATCCTGCTTCACCCCTGGATCTGATGCCTTTGCATCAAGTGATCGAGTTAGCCTAGACGGAGAAAGAAAGGCCAAGATGGTCAAACAAATTCATGAAAATACGAGGAAAAATATAGAGGAGAAAACCAAACTCTATGTGAAACAGGCAAACAAAGGACGAAAGAAGTTGACTTTCAAGCCCGATGAGCAAGTTTGGATTCACCTTCGAAAAGAACGATTCCCGAATGAGCGGAAGTCAAAATTAATGCCCCGGATCGATGGCCCATTCTCAGTGACCAAGAAGATCAGCGACAACGCCTACAGATTAAATTTGCAAGGTAAGTACAATGTGAGTTCTAGTTTTAATGTTACTGACTTGGTTCCTTTTGTCGGAGATCAAGCGGATTTGAGGACAAATCCTTTTCAAGTAGGAGGGCATGATATGATCCGGGAGGACGTCGAGGACGCGACCAACAATGCAGAAGAGGATGCGACCTCCAACGCGGAAGAAGACGCTGCTAGCGCGACCCGAGATGCCACCAGTGTGACCCGAGATGCGACCAAATCGAAAGACATTGGTCCCGTGACCCGAGCTAGGGCTAAGGAGGAAGAGGCCTTGACCCTACCATCTGGTCTTGTGACCCGAGCCAATGCTACGAAGCTTAAGGACGCAGTTATCGGGATTCTCGCAGCCATCCATGCGCACGAAGATTATTCAAGTCCACGTGAAGTTACGATCCTAAGAAACGTTATCCAAGCCGAAGACCACCCCGCAACGGTTATTAATTAGGTAAGTGACCCGCGTGTACTCTTTTCCCTTCGTCGGTTTTGTCTCACGGGGTTTTCCGACGATGGGTTTTTAACGAGGCCGCGTGTCACTTTTCCTGCGACCTAATTAACAACCCGAGGGTTCCAAGACGGGTTCGTGTTCCCATATGCACGAATTACAAGCTTTTCTTAATGTCCTTTTTGTGTTTTCAATACATTTATTAGTGGTCTTGCATGAAGACCTTCATTTAATGTTGCATTTACATTTGCATGGCCTTGTTTTCCTTAATATGGCTGGTCACCCCATTGTAAACATCAATCTTAAACCTTTTAAATTTTATCTTGAATTTCCTTTGTGAATTCTGGTTGTTGGTGTGTAATATCCAACAAATTCGTTGGCGTGTAATATCCAACGTCTTGTTCGTTCTTCGTTGGTGCGTAATATCCTTCGAAGACGAACCGGCGAATCGAGAGCCTTCCGCAACTCTCGTGTGACCATCCATCCGTTCCACAACCCTTGTGCAACTCATTGTAGCAAGGCCTATCCGTTCCAACCTTTAGGTCTAGAGCTTCGTTCCAATCGGGATCGCGTCACGTTTGGATTTCTACGAATATGTTCCATCCATATCTGAACATCGGGATCCTAGAATCCCTCATAATCGTCCAGATCAAAAAGTAAACCTTCCTCTTCGTGTTCAACACGAAGAATACTTCGAAATCCTCAAATGTGTAATGCTCCCATGGAAAGCCTTCACAAAATTCCAAGTCATCAACCATGTCAATGAGATCATGGCTGATAGAGTTGTCTGATGAAGGCTTGTGAGCCATAACTTGCGCAACAACATCAAAGTTACCAACCTCGTTCGGTCTTCGGCATGCTTCACCTTCACAAGCTTTCCAATGATTTGTGTGGGGTTCACCTTTCTACGATCGAAATTCTTCTGTCTGGATGTATCACCCCTTTTGGACTCCCATCCTTTGGGATATGGTCCGCATTTCAATCCGGATATTAGTGCGTGCTCCACTATAGAGTATCGGATGGGAACACTTTTTAAGACGAACGACAACTCTTTTTTGTCTCGTACAATCACGGAGTGATTTAGGAGGATAGACTTTTGAACCTTAGTCAATGTGGAGTCACATTGGAAGTGGAATAAATGCCTAAATTGTGACTCCTTCTCGAAGTAATGCAACTCGTATTCATCTAAGATTCCTCTCAACTTCGTTATTGTCTCGTGAGGATAACACTTGGTGGTGATCTTTGGTATTATGTCCATGTGCTTGAATTCATATACAAACTTCGACTTTGGCGCCACCTACTAAATGACGAATTAATTAATAATACATTATACTTCTACCGACTCAAGCGACCCATGCGACTCAACCGACCAATGCGACTAAACCGGCCTATGCGACTCAAACGACCCTCGGACCCTCTGCGACACTCAACCGGCTCACTGAGACTCAAGCGACCCATGTGACTCAATTAACCATGTGACTCAAGCGACCCATGAGGCATAATATCAAGCGACCTATGTGACTCAAACAACCCTTGCGACCCCTTGCGACGCTCAAGCGACCATTACGACCCAAACCGACTCACTGAGACAACGACTCAAACGACCCTTAGACCCCCTGCGATGCTCAAGCGACCATTGCGGCCCAAATCCACTCACTGAGACAACCAACTCAAACGACCCTTAGACCCCCTGCGACGCTCAAGCGACCATTGCGACCCAAATCGACTCACTGAGACAACTGACTCAAACGACCCTTAGACCCCCTGCGACGTTCAAGCGACCATTGCGACCCAAACCGACTCACTGAGACAACTGACTCAAACGACCCTTAGACCCCCTGCGACGCTCAAGCGACCATTGCGACCCAGACCGACTCACTGAGACAACCGACTCTTGCAACTCAACCGACTCACCGAGACTCAACAGACTCACTGACACTAACACCCATTTCAAATCAATAAACCATTTTGCGACTTGACAACTTGCAAAACCCTAGAAATCGATCTACTTACACTTATTGACGCCATTGAAGATTGACCTGTGCTCTCTTCTGCACTACTGTGGCTGATTCTAGCCATTTCCTTCTTGCCAACTTCAAATCGATCCCTTTCAAGTTCGAAATCACTTATTCTTTCTTGCTCTAAACTATGAAACAGGTTTTCACGTCGAAAAACTGTTCGACATTTTACGCGACTCGGGTCCGTTTAGTCACGCGATCGGGTGACATTCACCCGATCGGGTTCACGAATCGACACGGTCGGGCTGCCGCACTGAGACAACCGACTCTTGCAACTCAACCGACTCACCGAGACTCAACAGACTCACTGACACTAACACCCATTTCAAATCAATAAACCATTTTGCGACTTGACAACTTGCAAAACCCTAGAAATCGATCTACTTACACTTATTGACGCCATTGAAGATTGACCTGTGCTCTCTTCTGCACTACTGTGGCTGATTCTAGCCATTTCCTTCTTGCCAACTTCAAATCGATCCCTTTCAAGTTCGAAATCACTTATTCTTTCTTGCTCTAAACTATGAAACAGGTTTTCACGTCGAAAAACTGTTCGACATTTTTGCTTTTGACACGGTTTGACAGTTTTTCACGTCGAAAAACTGCAAAACGTGGGTTTTTTCACGTTCAAAATTAAGGGCAAATTTATCTTTTCACCAATTTTTTTCCGATTTAATAATTATTTTAGGGAAAGGTATTTTTGAAGCGATTTAACCCTATGAAAATATATCGATATTCCGCCTTTTTAAAATTTACACAAAAAAATATAGTTATAGTATAGACGTGGACTCAACTATTAGAGGTTTTAACTTTTTAGTTTTCCAATAACTACCTTTTCTTCATATTTGATTTGCAATTACAATAATAAATTCCAATTCTATATGAAAAAATTTGCAATTCAATACATCTAATTGTTTTAGGAGTTATATGATCTTTTATGTAGAATAAAAGAATTATAAACACGAAATTGTTAGTGTAACTTTATTTTTTTAATAAATATAATTTATTATTTTGAAATTTAAATTTTATACACATACATATATCATAACAAATCAACGGGAATAACATGTTAAAAATTATATAAATTTAAGATATTGGAAAATATGCATACACATATGACGGATATTGAAATAAAGTAAAAAAATTCTCTAACTTCTATAAAAAATAATATACATGCTTAATACGAAGGTATTTGGATATTAAAATTAAATTTTAAAATTATAATATGTGCATTCATATTATTGTATTATTTTTTTATAAATTATATGCCCCTCAGAAAAATATGATAACAATAACAATTATATAATTGGATATTATATTAATCATTTTTCAATTTAAAATTAACTAATATTATTTTATAATATTTAAATATTATATTAATTTTGTATTTCGTTTATATATATAAATAAATTTTTACGATTTTTAATGTGAAATTATTAATAAACATTTGCAAAGAAGATTTTTATAAATAAATTCAAACCAAATTCTATTTTAATGTTATAATAAATTCGATTCAAATTAGGTTCTGATAATATGACAAAAAATTCGAATATTTTTTTAATATAAATTTGTACAATTATCGTTCATTAATATAAGAATTATATTAAAATCACATGTTCTCATATAGATCAATTTTTATTTGATGTCAATTTTTTTAAAAAATATATCATTTAAAAATCAATGTTAATTTGATAAAACAATGAATCAAAAAATTTCAAGAGTTGATAATATTAAACTCTTAATTTCAGATATTTAAAAGTACTCTTTCTATCTATATCATTTGGGGTAATTTCAAAAATACCCTTTTAGGGCTAAAGTGTTTAAAAAATATCCTTGGCTGAAAAAAAAGTTTCAACTTCAAATCTACCCTTAAAATATTGATAATCTCATATTATCCTTGACGACATTTTTCTCTCTCCTCTAGAGCACCTCTAATTCTCTCTCTCCTGGCGCAAAAATTACTGTTCCCCCACACCACAACAGATTCGGCGAGAGTAGCTTGAAATCGGCATCAGATTTGCTGCCAATAGGTTGAAATCCTTTGTTGTCAACAAAGAAGCTTGCAATTAAGCACGTTCCGCAGAAAAACCAGGTATGTATAGTGGATTTTTCGTGTTTCTTTTGTGTTTATTGCAATTATTGAAAACGAGTCTAAACGATTCATATTTATTGCAATGTCAAAGGTGACAGAGTGGGTCACAGAGTCGTACGGTCGCACTGGGTCACAGAGTCTCATCGAGGGGTCAAAGGGATCAAAGGTCGTCGTAGGGGTCCAAGGGTGGTCGCAAAGGGTTGAAAGGGTCGCAGGGGTACAAGGGTCGCAAAGGGTTGAAAGGGTCGCAGGGGTCCAAGGGTCGCAGGGGTCCAAGGGTCGCATGGTAGCTGTGGGTCACAGAATTTACCCCTCTTTTTATGTTTTTGTTACAGGTATAATGGATACGGTGGATGAGAAAATCACACTGATTTATTTTTTTGTATGATGGTAAATGGGAAAAAACCCAAATGGAGAATCTGAATGGGTTGGTAGACGATAGATTCGAACTCTCTAATGAATCCTCTTCTTAGGTCGATCGATTTAAGCAGATTTAGAGGAAGATACAACGAATTTGAGGAAAAGAGGGAAATTCAGCCTCTAATTCCTGCTTTTGGAAGCATTGCTAAAGAAGGTGAGGATCGAGGTGTTGTAGATTATTATGACTGTGTTATTGTAGGTCCAAATAATAAAAGTAGAGTTGAGAGTAATCCGGAAACAATAAATATTTTGGATTCGGATAATTCTGATAGTGAACATACAAGCGGGTTAAGAGAAGAAGGTGGGTGTGCCATGAATGTGGTAGTTGATGGAGTTGTTTGTGGCAGTAATAAAGTTGATTCTGATGTGCCAACAGAGCATAAGTATGGTGATGGTGAGAAAAACTCGGAAATGGTAGTTCACGATAGCGAAAATAATATCTTCGAGTTTGAAGATGGATTAGATCTTAAAATTGGGCAAGAGTTTGATAGCAAGTAGGATATACAGGTATTTGTAAGGAAAGGTTCAATCGAAGCTTCGATTAGATATACAACATTGAGATCTGATACGAAGCTGTGGGAAGTACGATGCAAGTTTTCCGCAAGTGGTTGTAAATGGAAATTACGCATGACGACATTCCCGAATTCCAAACGGTTTAGTGTGAGAACACACAATCCCATTCATAACTGTTCACCTGTATCTAAATGGACCGAAGCTACAAAGGGTACAACGCAAATGGTTAAGGATTAATTGAAAGAGAAATATGCCGGAAATTAGTGTAAAAGCAAAATATAGTGCCAATGTATCGTATTTGATGGCATTAAGAGGCAAATGCGGTGCTCAAAAGGATATTCGTGGTGATGAATTTGGACATTATAGGAGGCTTCCAGGGTGGTTGCACATGTTTATAAAAAGAAATCCCGGATCTATCGTAGATCTTCAGTACGACATTGATGGGAAAAGCTTAAGTGTATAAAGAAGCTGATCATGGTTTTTGTGTGCGTCATATATCGCAAAATATAAAGAGTTACGTCAATAAAGGCCATGGTAGAAAGACTTCAAAGGGTGATACTGTGGCGGAAATGTTCTTCAAATGTGCGGCAGCATACACGGAGAACGAATTTGAAGTGCTATTGAATGATTTGAAGGCCAGGTACAAAAAATGACTTTTGTGACTTATGCGTCTTTTGTGACCTCTGCGACCCTTCTACCCTTTGCGACCCTTGTACCCCTTTGCGACCCTTCTACCCCTTTGCGACCCTTGAACCTCTACGACCCTTTGACCCCTTTCCGACCCTCGTACCCCTGCGACCCTCGTATCCCTGTGACCCTTGTACCCCTTTGCAACCCTTGAACCTCTACGATCCTTTGACCCCTTTGCAACCCTCGTACCCCTGCGACCATTGTACCCCCTGCGACCCTCGTACCTGTGCGACCCTCTTACCCCTGCGACCCTTATACCCCTTTGCGACCCTTATAACCCTTTGCAACCCTTGGACCCCTGCGACCCTTGTACCTCCTACGA
>CM071868.1:23929173-23944102 GCA_036759665.1 Gynandropsis gynandra | reverse complement strand
TGACACTGACACTCACCCGTTTCAAATCAATAAACTGAGTCCAAGATGGTCATGAAACTACTGCGACCCTTGCTACTCAACCGACTCACGGAGTCGAAGATGTTCATGCAACTCCTACGACCTTGACCCTTGCGACCTAACCGACTCACTGACACTCACCCATTTCAAATCAATAAACCATTTTGTGTCTCGAAAGTTTGCAAAACCCTAGAAATCGAACTACTTACACTTCTTGACGCCATTGAAGATTGACTCGTGCTCTCTTCGCCAGTGATGCTGCTGATTCTAGCCATTTTCCTTCTCGCTAACTTCAAATCGTTCCCTCTCAAGTTCGACATCACTTATTTCTTTCTTGCTATCAACTTTTAAACAGGTTTCACGGCGAAAAACTGTTCGGCACGAACTGCAACTGCCGAACTTCCATTTTTCCACGTTCGAACATTAAGAGCAAATTTGTCTTTTCTTCAGTTTTTTTCGGATTTAATAGTTATTTTGGGGAAGGGTATTTTTGAAGTGGTTTAGCCCTATAAGGGTATTTCTGATATTCCGCCTCCCTAAAAATAATTTTTATTTAATTAATTGAAGTTTTATAAACACCGATAAAAATAATAAATATTAAAAAATTAATCAATTCTTTTAAATATTTTAATTGTTTATAAAGAGTAAAACATGGTTTTTTTACTTTTTAAAATTTGGAAATTTAGTTATAAATAAGAGTAATTAATTATTTTTCACATAATTTCTAAACGTTTTTCTATGTTGTTTTTAAAAAATAAAAATTAGTTAAATTTTAAAAAATTGAGAAAAGTGTAAGAAATATATTTAAAAAAATTACAATTTTTTTATAAAAATTGGAATTTAAATCTACTTAATATTTAATTAGGATAATTTTTAATCAATTATACAATTTATTTACAAGTCATAAACAATAACGGTTAAAAACATTTATAATTGATAATGAAATTAATTATATAATAAAAATAATAAATATGGTGGTTAGAACATAAATAATGTGTAAATATTATCTAAAGTTATAATAATTAATTTATTCGCGCGAAACGGGAATGAAGACAAGTATTGCACAATAGCATTACAAACATGGAGAATTCAGAGGTTTTCTTATGCAGATTAGTTAGATAGCAATAACTAATTTTAAAATGAAAAATCTAAACATCTCTAAAATTTATTTTCTTCACATATAAAACATTTTAATTATATATGCTAAAACTTTTATGTTAAATGTATGAAAATTTTATATTGTAGTTTTCATCTTATAATAATTCCATTATACATAGTTTTTCTCATTGTTATTTCTATTATATTGTGATCATTCATATTTTAATATTATCATTGAAATTTCTAATTATGTTAAATATTTGTTTAGATTTGAGAACATTTAAAAAATATTTAGAAATATTCTAAGAGAGAAATATAGATAACTTAACAGTTTTATTGAAAGAAAATTGATAACCATTTTAGAAAATAGCTTAATTTAAAGGAAGAAGTCATTCCACATTCAAACCACTCTCTCCATCACATTGATGCGTTGAAAACTCAAGAGGAAGAGTTTGGAGTTCTGTGGGTAAGTGGTTCAAGAGTCATTCGGAAACCTATGATTATTTTTAAAATAGTTTTAGGTGATTACCATCTGTTGTTTCAAGGCCGGGAAGAACGTTAAGGCTTTCTATGGGCATCCTCCTGAGTTTTACACACGAACTTGTATAATATTTTTCTTGTATTTTGGATTAAAAACGAGTTTTGTATTCATAGGGGGTGTCTGAGTTGTGTAGTCCAAGTATACTTGTATAAAACCGATGTACTTACTGATCGTTTGAATCTGATTATAGAGCATGTTTTGAATGTGGCATTGCATGAACATCAAGAAAAATTGGTATGTGTGTTCTATCCAAACATTTAATTGGTATCAAACCTTGCAATGGATCAGAGGAGTTAACCTCACACATTTATGAGAGATCCAGAAGAAGACATGGACACAATATATACTTGTATTACAAATTCTAATTCTAAATGTATCAAACTATAGACATTAGAAAATAAAATGAATTCCAACTTTCGTGGAATTGATGAAGATACATGAGGAGCTGTCAAGTATGGGTGAAACCTTCCAATGGTCATAGATGATGAATGACGAGAAGAAGAAGTCACTTGAACAATGGATGTCAATAAAAAAACACTACTAAAAAACATGTAAATATCAACGGATTGATCAATGGATTCGTCCATTGAAATATTTACCAACGCATTCCACCGGATTCGTTTGTTGGAATTTGTACCAACGGATTCCAACGGATAATTCCGTTGAACTATTTACCAACGGATTCCAACAGATCTATTCGTTGAACATATTTCCAACGGATTCCATGGCGATTCGTTGAAAATCCTTAAATTTATCAACGAATGCCCGTTGCAATTTTCCAAATTTCCAACGGACATCCGTTGGAATTTTCAATGGGTATCCCTTAAAAATTCCAATGGATGCCCCTTGGAAAAACATAATTACAAAAAATTAATAGATGGATCCGTCTTCATGTTTTCAACGGACCGTTGGAAATTTCGACGGATGTTCCTTGAAAAACCGAAAGGTTACAATTTGACATTCTTTGATTGGACATCTATTTCAACGAGCATCCGTTGAAATTTCCAACGGATGTCCGTTGAAATTTCGGGTATTTAAGATGTTGAAAAACTCATTTTTAACATATTCAACAAAACCTCTCAAATCCTATCAAAATCTCTCCCAAAAATTTTAAACACAATACACTATGATGATTGAACAATTCATCGGTTATAAAAGATAGTTGCCTAGTTTTGATGGAATTCCCCATCATTTATTTTCGTAAGACGAGGTAAAAGAAGATTAATACAAAAGTTTTAGAAGATTTATGTGATATATTATTTTATTTGTAATGTTTGTTTTAAATATTAAATTAAATTTTTGATAGATTTTGAATTAATATATTAATTGAATATTTATTAAAAAATTTATTTTTTCAAATTCGTCATAAAATTATAGGATTTCCTTTGATTATACAATCATAACATCAACGGCCATCTATTGATATATTTAAAATTTATGCTCAAAACTACCAACGGGCATCCGTTGGCAATTTCCAATTTTTTCGCTAAATCTTTCAATGTTCCAACGAGTATTTGTTGAAATGTTCAACGAACATCCGTTAAAATTTTCAACGGATGCCCGTTGGAAATATCTCTGGGAAATATCCGTTGGAAAATTATCAACAAATTTTGGCCGTTGAAACTCCATTGAAAATTGCAACGGATGCATGTTTTCAACGATCAATTACCAACGGTCAAGAATCCGTTGAAATCCGTTGGAAATGACTTTTTTCAATGGAAAATTTTCCATTTTCAACGGATTTGTCCGTTAAAAATTACATATTGTAATGAATGAGACGTTGCATTTACAATGCAAAAGAATTAACCACGATATTTTCTTCAGTTTACGTGAATGAATTCAAGCAAACACAAGGATGTAAATCTGCTGAAGAGGCTCAGGAGACTCTCGAGAAAATTTATGAACTCCTAGTATGAGAAGATCAAGACTAGACATACATGAGCATCCATTTGAAAAGCTAGAAATGGGAGAAAACGAGAATGATAAGGAGTTTAGTGGGCGACTCAATGCTCTTAGAAATCAAGTACATATTCTTGAACAATCTTATGAAGATAAAAAACTGATAACGAATTCATTTTGATGTCTTTCTCAAAGATTCATTGTTCAAGAAGCCACAATAAATATGAATCTTGATACCGACACAACAACTTTTAATGAGATAGTGTGAATTCTCTCGTCATATGAGATGGAGCTACAATGGAAATAAGTTTCTACCAACAAATAAATCGATTGGGGAATAACAATATAAAGCATTAAAGATAGATAAAAGGTAAACCAAAATTGAAGAAAATGTGTTATTTTATTGGTGAATATTTTAAGAAGATTTTGAAGAAGAGACCTGGGGCATACCGTACATCTAATGAGGTATGCTCGAACCAGAAGAAAGATAAAAAATATGGATACAATGTTATGAATGAAAGTACTATATGCATGTGAAAAACGACTCTTCTAATGTTCGAAAAGAAAATTGATGCTGAAGACCATAGATAGAACAAAATATTTCAAATGTCAATGATATGAGCATATAAAAAAAGTATGTGTAAGCATTTAAAAAAAGATGTGAGAAATCATTTCTCACATAAAAAGAAACCGAATTTGATTATGAAAAACAAAGTGAAGAAGATTAAATGGAAAACTAACATTTATTGGAATCAGTGAGCCCAATAAAAAGGTCAAGATAGTGATGATGATCTCACCATTGAAGAGTTCTTTGGAAAATATATCACGATGAACAAACTCAATATCAAGATTTTCAAAGAAAAACAGGTAATACACTCAAAATTAAAACATAGTTTAGAAACTCAAAGAGAAAGAAGAAAAAGTAATGTTAGTCACGAGTTCAACGTGAACAGACAAGAAAAGTTTTCTTGTCTGCCTCCTCACCATAGGAAAGAAAGAACTGATTCATTTCGGTATTGGGTACGAAGGATGAGAATTACGAACATAAAAAAATTTTCATCTCGAGTGGATCCTTAACTGACAAAGACATAACAAACTCTCATATAGTGCACCTCAGATGAAGGTCGATTTGAAAATTGTAATTCATAAAGAAGATAAGAAGCCACTATTATTGTCGAAAGAAGGGATATGTTGAATTCATATATTATCACCTATAGAGACGACATGTACGTAAGAACGATTTTCTTTGGATACCACGAAAAACTCATGGTGAATATAGTTATTGGCCATCAAACAAAATTGGGAGAACAACGTCATTGAACTCCACGACAAACTCGGTAAGTATTCTTCTTAGATATCTTCTATGTTAAGCACATTTGGGTTAGAAAGTCCATACTATAATATATAATTTACCTATACTCAAGATGAACAATATTCAACGTAATATTTTGATAGTGGTTGTTCAAGGTGCATGACATGAAATTTGAACCTACTATCGAACTTCAAAGAATAATATGTGACTTTCATGGGCGCAAGGAAAATATGATATCAAAACAATTGTGCAACCTGAATTGAATACTGTACATTTTTTGTGCAGGGCTTTCAGTAAATTTGATTAACATTAATCAATTATATGAACAAGGATTAAATGTTAAATTCTCATATGAAAACTATGTAGTCACTAATGCAAATGTAGAGTGTATTCTTGCAGGGGGTTTGGGCAACAAATAATTGCTACATATGAAATTAAGAATTGAAATGCTATGAGTCACACAAAATCCACTTCATGTGTGCGGTTGGGATATGTAAATAATCACACTAATCTTAAATTTTCTAACTCAGATTTAATTCGAGGTGGTTGTCCCGAACAGAGGAAATAGTGAGTAAAGAGGTTTAATTGAAAAGAAACGGAGTGTGTTGCGCTAGTAAATTTTTGTATGTAACTCATTTGGATGAACTAAAATCGTCAAAATAAAAACTTTATAAATTAGCTCTTTTTGGTAATATTAGTGTCATAAATATTTCTAAGAATTGAATACAACATTCTAAAACTAAACATATTAAAATTCGTCATTATTTCGGCAAGTTCAAGTTGATAAAAAAATAACTAATTAATGCATATGGGTGTGGAAACCAATATCTTTTCTAAAATATATTTTATAAACCTTCAATCCAATATAAATCATATTATGTACTGGCACAAGAATGCTGTAATCAAATGGTGTAGGATAAGGCCTGGAGTCAGCTATGTGAAAGAGATGATTGTGCACCTTTATGTAATACACGATAAGATTTACGGACATCAAATTATTTATTAATTACATATTTACAGCTCATAAAAGGGAAATAACTAATTATTGTCCTCTGTTTCAGGTTTTCCATCTTCTTTCTAAATTTATGTGTTAGCCTCATCATCGATTGCCAACACATGAATTCTTGGAACATGCATTTATAGCCAGGATGAAATTTCTCCTCACACCTGAAGCACAATCCTCTACTTCTCTTTTTAGCAATCTCTTGTAGAAAGAGACAATGATGTCAAATTAGACTTAAATCCACCAATTTTCCTCTGGTTTCCATTTAAAAGGGATCTTGCCTTGGGAGTAAGAATTTCCAAGACTAGGATTCTTGTTAAAGCTCGCCTTAAATCTACTATCTTTACGGTCTTTGAACTCAATGAGTAATGCGAGGTCTGTGATCTCATTCAACCCTATAGGTTTATACTTGAGCACTTGATCTTGAATTCCTTGCCTTAATCTATTAAGGAAAACATCTTCCAGAATGGCATCCGATAAGTGAGGGGCTGCAACAGCCAATTCTTCAAATCTTTTACGATATTTCTCCAAGGAACTGGTCTGCTCATCATATGTCGTAGAATAAACCCATCATAATTGCTCTTAAATCTTTTGCACAAACGGTTCTTGAAATCGCTACAACCTTGCAGCACATAGTGATCCTGGATCCATCTTGACCATGTCTTTCCCTTGCCCTCCATGTGAGCCAAACCAATTTCCACCAGTTCCCATATGGTTTAACCCAAAGAACCTTTCTGCCCTAAACACCCATTCATCTGGAATTCCCTTGAGAACATACGTAGATCTGCTTTCTTGGTTGCATTTTCAAGAGGATTTATTCCTTACGTGATCTGATTTCTTGTAGGCTCTTGTGCCATCGACCCACTTCCTTGTCCTTATTCCAAAACATGTCCCTTTCCTAACTCCATCCTTATGGGTTGACTCATCTCAACAGCTATCTTCTGGAACACCTCTATTGACTCATACGATTCCTCAAATCCTTTAACCATGGTTTGCATTTTCTCAAATCCTTTAACCAACTTCCAATTTCTCCATGGTGACTTCTTTTTTCGTGCCTTCTTCCTCCTTTGTAGCCGCCAGAGCTGCCTTGGGAGAATATTTTCGTCGAGTCATCAAGAACCAATGTTCTGATACCAATTTGAAGAATCAAGATTTCTAACAGACTTAGGTTGAAGAAGAATTTTGTGTTTGTTGTACGGTGAATTCGAGGACACAAATCTCCAAAGAAATTCAATTATTATTCCTCCCCTTTCTGTACATTTACCTTGGTTTATATAGACCATGGTTAGCAATGCAAAACGGCTAACCACCAAGGTTAACAACTCATAACGGTTAACCAAGAATGAAACAGAAAATCGAAACAGAAAACACAACACTTATATTTATTTGTATTTGAAGTACATTAGTTTCCTCTCTTCATCTACTTCTTTGTTCTTTGGTCATTTGGCTTTGTCTGCGTCATCATATTTTTCCAATATTCATTCTTGCGAGGGGTATTAAGAGTTTATCATAAAGTCCAAAATTTTGATGTTTTAAAATACATAAATATAAATTTTGATATTAAAACTTGGATAGTGATATCTAAAATATATAAAATGTGTATTTTTGTTGTTTTCCATATATAATAATGTATATGGGTGTGGAAACCAATATCTTTTTTAAAATACATTTTATAAACATTCAATCTAATATAAATCATATTCTGTGTCGGCTCACATCTATGTGAAAGAGATGGTTGTGCACCTTTATATAATACAAGGTAAGATTTATGGACATCAAATTGTTTATTAATTACATATTTACAGCTCATAAAAGAGAAATAACTAAATATGTGCCAACTGAATGATAATTGACTGACATTTTTACAAAAGATTTGAATTTGGATTGTTTTATGCATCTAGCAGCATAAGCCTCAATGACAAAGTTTGTTCAAAATCTAACAGAGTTAGAACTAGTACAACTGTCATGGCCTTCTTTAATCCTTCAAAAGCCTCTGTAGATTGCTCAGTCCATTTAAAAACCTTATTTCTTTAACATCTCGATCAGTGGTCTTGCAATCTTGTTGTAGTTTTTGACAAACTTCTTATAATAGCCAGTCAAACCCAAAAATTCCATTAATTTTGCATGTATGGTCTGATATTCACTGGTGTAGTCTCCTTAGCTAGTGTGATTGAATGTTCCTTGTATCTCTTAGGGGATAATTCTAACTTCTCTTCAAACGTCTTCTGATACTCGATAAGAAGGGATTGAATATAGGGATGCAAAGGGTTGGCTTATGTCTCCCTTCCATTTTCAAACATCTCTGGCAGTTCTGGATAAAATATTATATAGATTTCTAGAAGAATATAATGAAGAATAATAAGAGATAATGATTGAAAATAGAGTATAATTGAACCAAGAGATGAGAAGGAATTCTTCTCTTGTATTATACAATGACTATACGAGATGTATTATATAGATAATACAAAGAAAACTATAATATGGAAATAAGAATAGAAAGGAAACTAATTAATGTACAAAGGAAAAAAGGAAAGATGGGAGTAAATTGTCGTGATTGCAGAAGATCTCACAATTATTGCAAGGAGAAAGTTCTGGAGCTTTCCTTAGACAATACGATTGGAATAAGGTATGTTTCCTTTCTTCATGAGCTTCCTAATATGAGAGATATGCTAAAATGCAGTTTCCTTAACATTCCCCCTAAAGTTCGACACGGATCAAGAGACATGAGTGAAGCCTCGTTAAAACCTTACCAAGAAAACCCAGTGGGACAAAACTTGGTGAAGGAAAAAGAGTACTATCACAAATCATGCTCGAAAGTGTGATCAGTCGAACTTGGACTCTTGGAAAGCTTGTGTAAGTCGATCAAGCCAATTCGTTGTTGTAGACTCTTGCAAATCTTGTCATTGGTCGCTTTGGTAAACAGGTCGGCCAATTGGTCCGAGCTTTTGGTGTATGTCATTGCTATAATCCCGAGCTTTATCTTCTCACGAATGAAATGACAATCCACTTCAATGTGTTTCGTCCTTTCATGAAAAACTGAATTCTTGGCGATGTGAATGGCCGCTTGGTTGTCACAATGCCAAATTATAGGCTCCGTGGTTTTGATCCCCAAGTCTCGAAGAATGGCTCGCAACCAGATCAACTCACAGGTAGTGTTCGCCATACTTCGATATTCTGCTTCAGCACTAGATCTTGCTACCACATTTTGCTTCTTGCTCTTCCATGTGACCAGGTTTCCTCCCACGAATGTGCAGTACCCAGACGTCGACTTGCGATCTATTCTATCTCCTGCCCAGTTGGCATCGCAGTACCCGACTATTGTGGTGTCTCCATTGCATTCCATCCAAACGCCTTTACCCGATGATCCTTTCAAGTATTTTAGGATCCTTTCTACAATAATCCAATGATGCTTCCTAGGAGCATGCATATGTTGGCTAACTTGTCCAACAGCAAAACTAAGATCCGGTCTTGTGATGGTTAAGTAGATGAGCTTCCCCACGAGCTGCTGATACTGAGACACATTGGCAATTAATTCTCCCTCACGATGATCTTTAAACTTCTCTTCTATCGGAGTTTTGGCTGGTTTGGCTCCCAATTTTCCTGTCTCACTCAAAAGATTGAGAGTATATTTCCTTTGGGACAAGAACAAACCGTTAGTGGTACGAGTAACTTCAATACCAAGAAAGTATTTTAGTTCTCCCAAATCTTTTATATCAAAAGTTTGCTTGAGAAACTTCTTGGTGTTTTCAATTCCAATCCGATTGTCACCCGTTATGATTATATCATCAACATAGACAAGTAGAACAATGGTACCTGTTTCCCCCTGAATTGAAAACAGCGAGTGATCAGCCTCACTGCGCTTGAACCCATGGTTAGTCAGGGCATCATGTAGCTTATGGTACCATGCACGTGGAGATTGCTTAAGACCATAAATGGCCTTCTTGAGTTTGCAGACAACGCCTTTGTCAGCGGAGTATCCCGGCGGTGGTTGCATGTAGATCTCCTCGTCAAGATCGCCTTGGAGGAACGCATTTTTGATGTCCATCTGCCATAAATCCCATTGAAGATTGATAGCAACAGATAGAATGATACGTAACGTGTGAAGTTTGGCGACAGGAGCGAAAGTCTCGGTGTAATCTTCACCGAATGTTTGGGTGAAACCTTTGGCCACGAGTCGAGCCTTATGTCGTTCTATGGAGCCGTCACTGTTATACTTGATCTTGTCCAATCGGTGGTCGGAGTGCGAGTGCGGGTGCTTCGACGAGGAAGCACGGCTGCATACTGTTCTTTTTCAATGATAGCTTCCGTAGACTGGTTTTCATCACCAGCGTCATCATCATCTGCAAAACAAGGGTTAGTCACGGTGTCATTTGATTCAGCCATACCAATGGGGTCCGAAGTGAGGTGTTCGGATGAGTCTGCAGCTGGGGCAGGAAGCACAGTTTCGGGAGCACATGTTGAGGAGGGAGGGAACTCCGTTGGAATTGTCGGTCTGGCTGGGTTTGAGATAACATCGACGGCGGAAATCGGCTCATCATTTGTAGCTTCGGTTGACTGTGTCGTGTTCTCCGCGAGTCATGGAGGCGTCAAAGAATTTTTCTCGGTGGGGTACCTACCCTCGGATGACTGATCTCTATGCTGCAAGTGAGAGACAAAATAGCAAAGAGAGCTACTAAAATCCTGAGGAGTAGATAAGTTTTGAAGTTCTGACCAGTTCGGTGTATCGTAAAATGCTCTCGTCTCATCAAATTTGACATCTCGGGAGACTAGGATACGCCGAGATTCGGGCTGAAAACATTTATACCCTTTTTGTGTAGGGCTGTACCCGAGAAGCATGCACTTCACGCTCTTAGGGTCAAGTTTGGTACGTTGGTTGTCTGCAAGAAAGACGTAACACACGCATCCAAACGTTCTAAGATAGCTAAGGTCAGGTTTTGATCCATTTAGTCCCTCATAAGGAGATTTGTCGTGAAGTACTCTCGTCGGTAAGCGGTTGATAATGTGACAAGTTGCTAGAACTGCATCTCCCCAAAAACGTTTAGGAACATTTTTCGCAAACATTATTGTGAGGGAAACTTCCATTAAATGGCGGTTTTTGCGTTCTGTGACTCCATTTTGTTGGGGAGTGTGAGGACACGAAGTTTGATGAACTATGCCTTCATCATCAAGAAACTTGCGGAATTGATGGTTTATGTATTCTCCTCCGTTATCAGTGCGTAGGCACTTGATTCTTGTGTCATATTGAGTTTGTATGTGTCTGAAAAATTTGACAAAAGCATCAAATACGGCCGTCTTAGAATCGAGCAAATAAAGCCATGTATACTTTGATTTTTCATCGATGAAGCTCAAAAAATATTTCTTTTGATCCCGAGAAGCACACGGAGCAGTCCAAACATCGGAATGAACTAGATCAAAGGTTTTATTATAAATAGAATTCGAGATGGGAAACACGGTTCTACAATGCTTTCCTAGAATACATGCCTCACACTTTTCATGATCATATAGCAAATTCGAAAATAAAATTTGAAGAACTTTAGCATGAGGATGTCCTAGTCTAGCATGCCAAACCGATGCATCGATTTTATTAGAGATAGATGATAAAGCCGAATGACTAGACGAAAGAGGTAAAGGTGATCCATGGAGCTCTTCGAGAATGTAAAGACCATTCTTGAGGGTTCCTTGTCCAGTGATACTTTTTGTTTCAATATCCTGTATCCAGAATTTGTTAGAATCAAAGCAAACGAGACAATTGAGATCACGTGCGAGTTTGTGAACAGATAAAAGATTATTGGCAAAATTAGGAACATAGAGAGCAGTAGAGTGTTTATCAAGTAACTTAAACTTCCCTATGCCTTTGATGGATATGTGATTACCATCCGCTATAGTCACACTTCCAGCCGAAATATTCATATTAGCAATGAGATCTTTATCTTTAATCATGTGTGTGCTTGCACCTGAATCAACTATAATGTGATATTTAACGTTAGCAAAAGAAGCAATGTTACCGGGATCTTTAATCTCAATTTTTTATTGATCCGTCATTTGAATGACTTTGTTGAACATATGCTCAAGGGCTTCCATTGTAACATATGTTGGCTGAGATGCTTGATGAGCCGTCTCCAAAGAAGCTGAGGAGTGCTTTCCTTTTGCTCGGAGATGGGATGGAGAATCCAACAACGATCTTTGGAGTGACCCTTCCTCTGACAATGATCACAAAAATATGTTTTCTTGTCACCTTTTGGCTTGTTAGGTCCTCCGAGACCGCCGGTGTCCTTGCTGAAGTGGGAAGTTCGGAGGTGTTTCTGAACAGTCGCTGAGAGCCGTCCTCCTTTTGAATCTGCATGAACACATCTTCAAGAGAGGGAAGCTTCTCGTACCGAAGGATGTGATGAATGAGGTCGTTGTAAGAACCATTGAGTGCAGAGAGGAGAGTGAAGACTTTGTCTTGGTCCTTTTGAGCCGCAATCTCTTGTGGATCCACCGTGGTTGGACGAAGCTCGTCTAATTCTGTCCACAATGCTTGCAGAGTACTGAACAAAGTTTTTGGTGATGTTTCCTCCTACTGGACACATCTGAGTTGCTTTTGAATCTCAAAGATTCGACTGAGATTGGAGCGGTTGCCATACACACGTTCAAGTGTGTTCCACAGATCCTTTGTCGTAGCTGCTTTGTGATATGAGATTAGAATTGACTACTCTAGAGAGCTCTGAATTATGGAGAGAACGGTTTGATCCTCTTGATACCATTTTTCAGATTTTTCGTCAGAACTCGACTTCTCCTTCGTCAGCGGCATACCGACGACATGACTCCACAACCCTCGACTACTGATAGCAGTTTTTGCGAGGCTGGACCAGACAGTGTAATTGTCACCGGTGAGCACAATGGGAATGACCTTCTGATTTAATCCTTCCATGATTGTGCGACAGAGAAGAATAATCTGGCGGCGAAACGATTGAAAAAATTTGCGGAAGACTGAGAATGGCTGAATCACTTCAGCTCTGATATCATATAGATTTCTAGAAGAATATAATGAAGAATAATAAGAGATAATGATTGAAAATAGAGTAGAATTGAACCAAGAGATGAGAAGGAATTCTTCTCTTGTATTATACAATGACTATACGAGATGCATTATATAGATAATACAAAGAAAACTATAATATGAAAATAAGAATAGAAAGGAAACTAATTAATATACAAAGGAAAAAGGAAAGATGGGAGTAAATTGTCGTGATTGCAGAAGATCTCACAATTATTGCAAGGGAAAAGTTCTGGAGCTTTCCTTAGACAATACGATTGGAATAAGGCATGTTTCCTTTCTTCATGAGCTTCCTAATATGAGAGATATGCTAAAATGCAGTTTCCTTAACATATTATTGGTTCTTTCTGCATCAATTTGTTCATGGCATTCAAAGAAAATCCATTCCTTACCAAGCTTGGATCTCCCTTTAGTTCAACCATCTTCTGGTCTTTTAAGAAACTAATCATGTGCAGTTTCCAATTTACCATGGTTTCACCAAGTGAAGATAACCATTTATATCCAAGGACTATGACTATGGTACCCAAATCAAATAGTAAGTAATCTTCAATTATTTCAACCCCTTGGATAGTCAAATTCAATTCCTTGCACTTCCCTCAACTTGTAATGACTATGCCATTACCAATGGAAACACCAAACCCTTTGGTCTTGGTCACCGGAAGATGAAGTATGTGCAAAATCTTCTTTAAAATAAAATTGTTAGAAGCTCCAGAATCTATCAAACTAATGACCTCTTAGGATCCAATGTGTCCCATCATCCTTAATATTTGTGTAGTTGTAAGTCCAATAATTGTGATAAAAGACAACTGAATCAATTCCTTGTCTCCTGGTTCCTCCTCCGGTCCTTCGTCCGTTTTAGGTTTTACATCTTCTTTCTAAATTTATGTGTTAGCCTCATCATCGACTACCAACATTTTGAATTCTTAGAACTTGCACTTATAGCCAGGATGAAATTTCTCCTCACACTTGGAGCGCAATCCTCTACTTCTCTTTTCAACAATCTCTTGTAGAAAGAGATAATGATGGTAAATAGACTTAAATCCACCAGGTTTCCTCTAGTTTCCATTTAAAAGGATCTTGCCTTGTTGGGAGTAAGAATTTAGAAGACTAGGATTCTTGTTAAAGCTCGCCTTAAATCTGCTATCTTTACGATCTTGAGCCTTAATGAGTAATGCGAGGTTTGTGATCTCATCCAACCTTATAGGTTCGTGCCTTCTTCCTCCTCTGTAGCCACCAGAGCTGCCTTGGAAGTCTATGTTCGCCGAGTCATCAAGAACCAATGCTCTGATACCCATTTGAAGAATCAAGATTTGTAATAGATTTAGGTTGAAGAAGAGTTTTGTGTTTGTTGTACGGTAAATTCGAGGACACCAATCTCCAAATAAATTCAATTATTATTCTTCCCGTTTATATACATTTACCTTGGTTTATATAGACCATGGTTAGCAACGTAAAATGGCTAACTACCAAGGTTAACAACTCATAACGGTTAACCAAGAATAAAACAGAAAACACGACACTTATATTTATTTGTATTTGAAATACATTTGTTTCCTCTCTTCATCTACTTCGTTGTTCTTTGGTCCTTTGTTTTTGTCTTCGTCATCATCTTTTTCCAGTATTCATTCGTGCAAGAGGTATTAAGAATTTATCATAAAGTCCATAATTTTGATGTTCTAAAATACATAAATATAAATTTCGATATTAAAACTTGGATAGTGATATCTAAAAATATATAAAAATGCGTTTTTTTTTGTTTTCCAGATATAATAATGTAAATGGGTGTGGAAACCAATGACTTTGTTAAAATACATTTTATAAATGATGTGCGTTAACTCAAGTAATAAATTACCTAGATCTAACGCTTCCGCAAGAATACGGATCGTGTAGTAACTAGGGTCGAACACAAGGAATTGATGCAACTCTAAAGCTATTAGACTAATGAATAAGACGTGTGATATCAATAAGTGGATGAAATTCAAATGCAAACTAAACTAAACTAATGATAGGAATGACTCA
>CM071868.1:23905694-23925057 GCA_036759665.1 Gynandropsis gynandra | reverse complement strand
TACCGAATTCATTCATTTCAAGTGGCGTACAAGAATGAAAGCATTAAGATCCACCATTCATTAAGCACAAGACTTCATTACATATTGGCAATACTCTCTAACCCATGGCTGTAGATCTACTCGGACATGAACTCAGAAAACGAAACACAAAACAAATCTATGTTCAACATAGATAAAGAAAGAGATTCCTCTGTATTCTTATATCGACTTCTTCAATAGATCCTCCATGCTTCGGATCCCTCATTCCGTCCTTCTCGATCTTTCCAAATCTATCCTCTAATGTCTTTGAGTCTTCCCCCTTCAATCTGGTTCGTATCCCCTTTATTTAGATCTAATTTCTCCTTATTTGGCCGTTCTAAAACTTAGGAGTTAGTTGAGATAAACAAGGACCCGAGCGGGCACAGCTTCTACCCGCTCGTGCAGGCCTTATGCCCGACCGTGTGCACTCTTTTATGCCCGAACGGGCACTCATGGCCGAGCGTGTGGCTCTTCAGCCCGAGTGGGGAAGACTTGCGGTGAATTTTGGCCACATTTAGCCCGAGCGGGCACTCCATTTCCCCCCGAGCGAGCACTCCCTTTCCAATCGTGTTCCTTGAGCGCCCGAGTCGTGCAAAGCTACGGGGGGGTCATTTGCCTCAATGCCCGAGCAGGCACACCTTCCATGCCCGAGCGTGCACACCTTGGTATGTTGTTTTCGCTCCTTTCGCTCGGTGTTTGAGTGTTCACTTCAATCCATGGCCTTGCACAAGTTGATCCTTGTCATTCAACAACGTTTTCGGGGTTAAATCGCCATAATCTCTCGTGTTTCTCCTCATGTCTTCGTTTCCTATAAAAACACGAAATGTAGATGAAGTCTTCGAATAAACTCGATAAATGGGTGAAATCTAAGTAATCTACTCAAAACTAAACCTAAGAATCACGTAAATACTACGACGGATTACGTATTATCAATAAATCTTCAATTCAATATAAATCATATTCTGTACTGACACAAATCTATGCGAAAGAGATGATTGTGCACCTTTTATGTAATACATGGTAAGATTTATGGACATCAAATTGTTTATTAATTACATATTTACAGCTCATAAAAGCGAAATAACTAATTATTGTTATCTTTAGACAACCATGCAAAATAATATTGAAGTCAATAAAGCCCCCAACAAATCCATTTGACATATCTCGTACACGTTACTCCCAAAAACAATTTTAATTTCTACGTCACGTTGCACACGTTCTAACAAAAAAAACTAACAATTTTACGTATTTATAATTAATCCTCGAAAACCATCCAAACAAACCTTCTTCTTTTTCGTGATCTTCTTCATATTGATCTTCTTCTGCTGTCTCTAAGACATGTTTTCGTTTATATCCGAACAAGTTGAACATCAAAAGAAGGTCTCAAATGAAGAAAAAACCCTGAAAGATCTCCAACAATCCCACGGCTCACACTTTCCCGGCGACGATTACCGGCCGTCTGATCGCAAAACATGGATGGCCGGTCTGATGCCTGAAAAGCTTACCCTGAGCAAGATCGTTTGGCCGGGAACACACGATTCGGCGACCAACGACATCGGTATACCATTAATCTCTCAGCCATTGGCTGAATGTCAGACTCTCTCTGTGTACGAGCAACTCGTACTTGGTACCAGACTCCTCGATATCCGAGTCCAAGAGGATCGACTCGTCTGCCACGGGATTCTGACGTCATACAACGTGGACGTCGCTTTAGATGACGTCATCAGGTTTCTGTCGGAGACGCATTCCGAGATTGTGATACTTGAAATACGGACAGAGTTTGGACACAAAGACCCTCCGGGGTTTGAAGGTTACTTAGTGGACAAGTTAGGGCAGTTTCTGATAGAGCAAGATGATAACCTGTTCGGCAAGTCATTGTCCCAGATTTTGCCCAAAAGGGTGATTTGCGTTTGGAAACCGAGAGAATCTGAGAAGCCAAAACGAGGAGGAACGTTGTGGAACTCGGATTATCTTAAGGACAATTGGATCGATACCGATCTTCCATGGACGAAATTTCAAAGCAACATGAAGTTTCTGAGTCAACAATCACCGGTATCTTCAAGAAGATTCTTTTACAGAGTCGAAAATACCGTCACACCACAAGCCAAAACAGGAATTGTGTGGGTTAAACCGGTGACTGATCGGATTCGGAACTATGCAAGACTCTTCATTTCTCAGTGTGTGTCACAAGGATGTAAAGATAAGCTTCAGGTTTTTTCAACGGATTTTATCGACGGAGATTTCGTAGACGCTTGCATCGGACTTACATACGCAAGAATCGAAGGGAGGGTTTGATAAAAGAATCCATCTATTGTCATACCTAACGTGTGTCTTAAGTTATTGGAATTTCAAAAAAGGCATGGTTTGTGAATAATAAGCAATGTATTTGTATCTTTTAAAGTTTGAATAATGCGCTATCAAATTTTCATAGAATTTGAAGTTTCTTTCATTATCGAATTAAAATAAAATAAGGGTTTGCTCTGTTATTTTGTGGGAAATGGCAATTATGTATTCGTTGTGTCTTTGTTTACCAACTATATATTTGTTAATTAAGGTCAAACAGGCGTTAATGTTTGGTATAAACAATTATGTATTCGTTAGGATAGCTCTAGATTGATGGTCCGTCGATTTATCTTAGCCAAAATTATAAGGCTACTATACATACATATATATATATATGTTGTAAAACATATTAAAAAAATAAATAAATTTACTGTATCTGTAGAATATTGAATTATTCCAATGTTAACTCATTAATATACTCGTTTTTATTATTAAATAGGAAACAAGGACTTTATATATGTTCATTTGTCATTCACGCAACAAGGATGCCGAATATAGGATCTAAATATAACACATTGTCCAATGGTACAGTCTTTGGTTATTATTTGGTATGGTTTTGATATGACATATCCATAACTTAATCCTTCACGTTTTTTCTCATCGGTACAGATTGAGTCACTACAAATGTCCAATGAGGCCAATAAAATGGTATTGTGGTATTTCGAGCAATAAACTCTATGATTAATGAGCAATAAATTTATTGTAAAAGATGTGTTTGTTGAATCCACAAGAAAAGAACACTATCTTTATAGATAATCAAAGAGAAAGCAATCCGAACAATGATGAAAATAGGACCATGCAAGAAGAGTTTTTATGTGTTCTCCCTTGCGATGAATGAGAGGTAGGTCACGCCATATAAATTGACGTGAAATCCCCTTAAAGTTTTACAAATTTTACAAGAAAAAAAAAACAAAAAGAAGAACTGAACTTGAGAATGTTCATCCGAGTGACGCCCCGCTTAGGTCAAGAATACCTTTTGGAATGCATTAGCAAATTCAAGCTAACTTATCAAGCATTCTCGCTCTGCCCATGCAAACTTTTTGGAACTTGACCGCTCTGGTCGAGCGATTTCCACACGAGTTGTGCAATGTCACGGTTTTCCCATTCGGTTTAAGCTCTATTTCACTCGGCCCCCAAACTCTTTGAAACTATCACATGTACGAGCGATAAACCTCATTCATTCTGAGCATCTTCAAACATGGTTGTATTATCTACATCAGTTTGCATTTTTCTAACGCGACTGTGTTGCATAATGAGAGCATTAAATGTTGATTGTGCATGTTTGTAACACTATCTTATTAGATTGATGTTACTATTTGTTACACAGGTGTGTTAGAATAAATTTTTTTTTATGTAATTGTGTTACAAACTTTTAAGTTAGATAAAAAAATATTGATCATCGTTTTGAATATTACAATTACATTATCATTCATCATCATCTTTTTCTAAGTCAACAAATTCTTCATCATTCTCCAGCTTCTTCATCCGGTATAACATCTAACTCATTTTGAGGTGATTATTTCATATATAACAATGATATGTCACTAAGTTCATTCACAAACTATTTATTATCGTCTTGCATCGGTTGTCATTCATCACTGCACTCTTAGTCTCACATTTTTTTTTTTGTGTTTAGATATAGGAGCTTTATCATAAAACGATTTAGGTGTGGTGTTATCTTTAGACAAAACATAGTGTAATATTTGACACATTTGATCCATGTACTATTCTATGTCGTTGCAACTTGTTTTCACTCCCATCAATCTAGCGATAAATGAAAAAACTTTGAATGATCCTCACCTTCATACAATGGTTTTATGGATGCAATAAGTAGGTCATAAAAGTTATTAGTTTAAGCATTTAGTATTATTCATTCATGTTTCCATCATGCATAATCTCATGGCTGAGAAAAGCATCTCGAATCATTTATGTATATCCAGCATGACGAGTACAATTGTTGATATGATCCTAGATCGATGTTCTATTGTTTGAAGGATGGAATTGGAATGAAACCCACTAACAACTCGATAGCAGAACCTAGACCTTATCTTCCCGAAGAAAAGACGCTCTAAACTCATACTACAACCCGACTAGAGAACCTCAAACGCCGCAGTGACGCCACAACTGTGATCTAGTGTTGAATAGTCGAAGAACAACTCAAAATCTCTCCAAGACTTTGGTAGCTAAATCTGTAAGACTAGCAAAGAAAAAGACAACTTTATTGATAAAAAGTTGGGTGATAATGTCATACAAAGAGTCCTCTATTTAAAGGAAACAAACAAAAATATACACTTAATAAAATAAGACAACTCAACTAAACCAGCTAAAATACTTGGTCGAGCTTCGTTTAATCATCAACCTTGAATCTGAAAAAACTAAAGTAAATTTGGTGGAGCAAAAGTAAATCTTGGGTGAGATCTTCTCATATGCTCTTTTGGACTAGTGGGTTTGCTCATGTCGAACGCTCTTCTGTTCGGGCTGAGTGCATCGGCCATATTCTCTCTAATGTATTCGCTTGGGTCAAGCGAATCATTATTTAGGCCGAGCGCCTTTAGCTCCTCTAGCTTCTTGCTTCTCTCGCCCTTTTCTCCTTATAGTTGAACTTTTTAGTACTGGCTCAACTCCTCTTGATGTCCTTCAACGTCCATTTGAATGTGCCACGACCAGATTCTCATCATCCCCCACTCCTTTAGAAGGATTTATCCTCGAATCTAGTTCTTCAACTGCATCAAAATGAGCCAAGTCAGTATAATGAAAAATGACACGCATAATGTTCTTACTGGGGAAGGTATTTAAGTCTTTTGGTCATCCACTTGTTGCTAGACACATCTCTTCTAGCCCCTCGATTGGTTGTGCTTTCCATGGAAATCCATCGTAGAAACCCTACAATAACTTATTACTAACAATGCCAAAAGAAGACATTAATGTGTTAGGTAGTATTGCCTCTTTGTGCACGAGCACATTCATTGGCTGATGGAACAAGAATGTCAGGGACGTTTCACTTGCTCTCATAGAAAGGAAATTCTTGCTCACGGATTTTATGTTACATGGATTTTTCTTTGTTTTTCTCAAGATCTCGCTAATTTGGTGATCTACCTCATGGTCACTCATTATTTAACATCGTTCCTCTTTCTATAGGTGCAATTCATATTGGTAGGCTTCCTTGGGTGTAAGGGGTGCTAACCAGACTTGCTTTTCTTGAGATTTAAACATGTATTTGTTGCTGAAACTGTGAGGCCCGCGATTTTTGAGGAACTCGGTTACACACCGACTTCCTTATGTATTTATATATATATTATATAATTTAAATATTAGGTTAAAAAAAAGAGAGAGCAGCCGTAAGATTGTAAAAGAGAGAGAGAAAATTGCCGAGAGGAAGAGAAAAGAAGAAGGAAAAAAAGAAGAAGAAGAAGAAATTGAAGAAAGATCTTCAATTCTCATCGCGTTCTTCGCGGGTGGATTCTAATCGCGATTGTGGTAAATCTCTAAATAATTCGTTGTGATTATTCACTTAAATCGAATGTTTATATTATGGAAATTCATGGAATTTAACAGATCTATAATAGGGAAAAATTGGTCGGTGTTGTTGCTAGCAATATTAGCCAGAATCGTCAAATCGTCGGGAAGCTAAGGTGATGATTTTCTCCACCCTAATTTCGGATTTGTGATCGATTTACGGAAGAGAATATATTTTTAAAATGAGGCATGATCACGATAGAATTTATAGGATCATAACGGGAAAAATGAGACGTTACAAGTGCAATTGGATTAAAACCCTAAATTTGTCGTAGGAAAATTTATGATAAGTATATGAGCTGTAAAATGACTAAGAATTAACCAGAGAAACTGACGTCCGACCAAGTGTTGGGGTCGGAAAACGTCGATATTTGGGTCCGGTGTTTAAACCGATTGATATCTTGTTAAGTGTGCTCGATCGGGTGACGTTGTGACCTTGCGAGATTTTCAGTGTAGTGTACTGATAGCTGGGGTACGTTGTGACCTTGCGAGATTTTTAGTATGCTAGGGTCTTTTGGACTTCACGAGCATATGCCCGAGCTAGAGTCATGTGGACTCTGTGCGTTATGATCCAGTGTGGTACTAGTCTTAGATTTTAGATACTCAGTCGGGTTGGGTAGAGTTATCTGTATATCTTTAGTTTAGACTTTGGATATATCCTTATTTTATGATATTCAGTTCGAGCGGCAGAATACATGGGTACGTATACGTACACGTATTGATCTCACTGAGTGCGTATGTCGTACTCACCCAATTTTTGGGCTGTCGTGGATGGACAGGATATGGCGAGGAGAAAAAGTAACGAGGTTGAGCAGCAACATGAAGGTTCACAGCGGACTGATGGGAGAGGCGTGCACGAGGTCTCGATGAGTTTTATTTTGCATTTCGTTTTTTTATTTATCGTGACTATGGTATTTATATATTGTTTTGCTATTTGGTCCGGACCACTCTTATTTCAGAATAAATCATTTATATTTATTTTATAAATGCGTTTGAGCGATGACACGTGTAGCCACCTCTTGGAGGTGATGGTGGACACTCCTAGTCCGAGGTTGTTCCGGGATGGGGGTGTTACAGAAACCTTCGTGTTGAGCTTTTATATCGAATTTCCATGGCGTTCTCCGCAATAAGTGCCTAGCTTTCTTTGTGTACAATGACATATAGAACATTATCTTTGTATTTGCCAATACAGAACAAAACATTCACATGACGATGTACCTTAGCCTCCCCACTCTCATTTTGCCACTGAAGCTTGTAGAGCTTTGGTTTTTTGTGGTGGTGAACCCTAACTTATCAATAACCATAACGCTTTCCAAGTTCGTGAAACTCCCACCATCTATGATGATGTTTCACACCTTCTCCTTGATGAGCCCCCATGTATAGAAGATGTTTTCACGTTGCTTTGTCCCATCTTCTACAATATGTAGGTTAAGTACTCGCCGTACAACAACCAATTCACCCTTTTTGGCTTCATACTCTTCAACCCTTTCATATGTCTCCGCAACCTTAGGTTCCACATCCTCATCCAATATGGTCTCATAATCTCCATTTGTGCGTACGACCATAGTCCTCTTATTCGAACAAGCATTGGTGTAATGTCCATATCCTTGGCATTTGAAGCATATAATGTATGGACTATGCGTAAGGGTTCTCTAGGTAACTTGCGTTTTTTATGACTCATGTTTTGGATCAATTTTGGTGCTAGTGTATGACCTCTCGTACTCATGAGTTGCCTTTCCTCTGCGTTTGAGTTGCCTTTCTATCTTGGTAGCCAAGTGAAGAAGATCCTCTATGTTCACACAGGGATAGGTTTCCATGTGATCTTGGATATCAAGATTAAGTCCGCATATACAATGATCCATGGTGGCATCGCCATCCTCAATGTATTGGCGTGTATCACTTGGAAGTCAATCTCCTTGTATTAGTCATCCATAGTCCTACTATCTTGTACCAATTGTTTCTAATGTTAACGGACCTCTTGATGATGGTGAGAGGGTACAAATCGATGTCGCATGATGCTACACATCTCATCCCAAGGTGATTTTAAGAATACATGAGTTGGTTCCATTACGCCAGTGCATAGTCGCTGAACTTGGTTGCTTCTAGTTTTGCCTTCTTTAGTTTAGAGTAACGATGTCACTAGAAAAACATCTCCTTCTCCGTTCCCATTCCAAATAGGCTTCGGTATCACTCCTCCCGACGAAAGTAGGAATATCCATCTTGATGTTACTAATATCATCATCAAGTTGAGCTCCTATACGTTGGTAGATTCTTCTGGAATGATCATAACCCTCATCAAACACCTCAACATACTTGTCTTGATCCATGTCTATAGGGTATAGATGTTGAGCTACATTTGGTCTCCTCCGTGATGATTCTACACATGTTGTTGCCTCCTCTCGACCATGTTGTGGGTTGAAAGTAGTGAATTCTTGCATCATGCTTTGGAATTCATCCATCATCAACTACCATGGTGGATTCATTTGTGTGGCTCCCTCACTATTGGGTGGTATGTCGTGTTGACTTCTCTAACTAGACATTCAACATTTGAAACTAAAACGGTCAAAGAAAAATAAGTTGAATGAACCTCACAATCTCTCGAAAAATATTACAATCAATTTCTTTCTCTCACTTGCATGTCTTTTTCCTCAGTTTCTCCTCTTTGCTTTAATTTAGAACTCAATAATAAATTCGAAATTAGTTTTCAATGCTCAAGCTAAATCATGACGCTATAACGTCGACGGTAAAGTGAAATTTCCTAAACTAAGGTACCACTATTTCTTCTAACTAATGACTCTTTCTGTTTCTATCCTAAGGATTATTTCTATTTTCTACCATGATCAAAAGTTTAATACAACCTTTTCTGATCCCGCTGGATGGGGAGACAAAATTCGAGGGTCCATGAGTTTTCTAAAACGTTCTTGGTGGAAAAGAAAACCTCTCTCGTGGCCTTTGCCCGTCCTAAAAAGCCTTGTCCAAGGGCGTCGTGCTCAAGTCGAGATATGTCAATAAATAGAGTTGGGTCAGAGTCGCCGTCTTGGTCTAAGCGCTCAACTAGGACAGTTATTGTATGAGGTCTACCCAATGCTAAATGCAGAGGCGCATAATAGATCGATATGAACATCATTTAGAAATTTACTAGATTGAAAATTTATGATATTTGTGCAGATAGGCCCGTAATGGCATTGAAAGAAGATGAAGCTGATAGAGGAAGGGAATGGTTCTGGCTTAGCTACGGGGCTATCAACTCTTCTGTCCTAAAAAGGGCTAGTTTTTCTACCCCCACAGCATAGTGTGGAATCTGGATCCTTTCATCGCCTTTTAGCCTATAGATGTTGTATTCATGCCTGTTCAAAACGTGAATCATAGTATTTCGCACGTGAGGGTTATTTCTTGGTTTCGTACACGTCCGCTTGGTAAAAGAGGTTTGAGCAATCAGGCTTTGAAAAAAGCTATAAGATTAGTTCTTTTCGCCATTTCTTCGTTAAGCAATAAGTAACTCATGATCTGATAAGCTTATCTTTCTCTCTTTCTTTTTATATTTCCCATTGAGGCCGAACCTAAACCTGCGCTCAAGAGATAGCTGTCCATACACTGATAAGGGATGTATGGATTCTCGAGAAGAGAAGAGCCCCCAAAAAGTCGCATGCCTTTCTTGGTTGGACCAACCGGAACCAGCAATTTCCGTCGTACTGCTCACACTCCTAGATCTTCACGGCCGGCCGTCGGAATTGGATTTTTGTCATTTTCTTTGTTTTGTTTTCATTTTCCTTTCGTGGTTTTTCTTTTCTTGTTTTTTCTCTTTTATGGTTTTGTTTTTTTTTTGTTGTATTCTTTTTATTTGTTTGCTTTTTTGTGTTTTGTCTTTTTCTTTTTTAGTAAAACAACAAAAATAAAACTAAAACAAGCTAAACTGAATCAAACTAAAAAAAATATAACTAGAATAAAAATAAGAAGATAGAAAAAATGAATAGGCTAACGCAAGAACGAGGCTCTGATACCACTTTTGATATGATCCTAGATCGGTATTCAATTGTTAGGAGGATGGATTTGGAATGAAATCCACTAGTAACCCGATAGTAAAACCTAGAACTTATATTCCCAAAGAAAGGACGTCGTAAACCCATACTACAACCTGACTAGAGAACCTCAAACACCACGAATAACGCTACAACAATTGTGATCTAGTGTTGATAAGTTGAAGAGCAACTTGGAATCTCTCTAAGAGTACGATAGCTAAATCTCTAGGTTTAGCAAGCAAAAAGAAAAAATTATTGATAAAAACTTGGGTGATAATGTCATACAAAGGGTCCTCTATTTTGCAGGGACCAAATTAAAATGTAAAATTAATAAAATAAGACAACTTAACTAAGCCCTAATAAAATACTCGATCGAGCATCGTTTAACTTTTAACCCTAAATATGTAAAAACTAAAGTAGGTTCGACCGAGAAAAAGTAAAGCTCGATTGAGCTCTCCAACGCTCGATTGAGTTTCCAAGTGTTCGAGCCGAGTGGTCAATCCTCCTGCATGCTCCTTTGGACCAGTGGATTTGCTCGTGTCGAGCACTCTTCTACTCGAGCTGAGCACATCGACCATCTTCTTTCCATTGGATTCACTCAGGTCGAGCGAATCACTGCTTGGGCTGAGCGCCTTTAGCTCCTACAACTTCTTACTCCTTTCAGCCTTTTCTTGTTGTAGGTGGACTTTGTTGTCTTGAGTCAGCTCTTCTTGACATCCTTGTCCACCCACAGGTTATCCTTCCAAATATACACATCCCTCAGTTCCTTTGCTCTTATTCTCATGATCGTCTTGTGTATGACCCATGGTGGATCTACAACCGCGTTCTCATCAATTTTCAAAACTTGTTGTCGAAAATGTGCATATGAGTTTCCATTGTGCTAATATATTCGCCATGATAAATTCAAATATAGTAGTTGTCTAAAAAAATCTTCGCCATGATAAATCCAAATATAGTAGTTGTCTAAAAAATCTTTCTTATATATGTGTTTTAACACAACGTTTGTACTAAGCTTTTTTTTCATTTCTACACCTACAAGAAGGAAAATATAATCTAAACTGATAACACAAGGACTAATCATAAGAGCTGCTAAGAGGATGCAGAACATGTTTGCTCGATTGGTGGAGGATGAACTTGCTAAGGAACCACAAGGGAATCCAGAGACATTAAGGGAGATTACGTGACTTACCTACAAGTGGACATGGTCGGGAAGAGCAAGAAGCTAGGAGAGCTAGATACGCTCGGCCCGAACAAGGTTCTGCTCGACCCGACCAAACCCATTGGGCAGGAGAAGGCTGATACACTCGGCCCGAGCAGAGGCTTGCTCGAACCGAGTGAATCCTCTTGACCAATAGAACATGCGGAAGGCTTGACCTCTCAACTCGATTACAATGAGACTCGACCTAGCATGAGAGGACTCGACCAAGCATAGTTGTTGCTTGGCCTAACATATTTAAGTTTTTATGGAATTAGAGTTTAGGACTTAATAGCGATTGATTGAGCATGTATATTGCACGATCTAACATTCATGTCGAGTTTAGTTAAGTTAACTTATTTTATTTAGTTTTGAATGTTATTTGGTCCCTATAAATATACAACCCATTGTATGAATTTTTTACCTAATTTGAATTTATAAATATTTTTTTCTTTTTAATCCTAGAGATTTAGCTACTGAACTCTTGGAGTGATTTCGGGGGAATTCACCAACTTATCAACACTAAATCACAAGTATAGGATTTGAGGTTCTCTAGTCAAGTTGTAGTTGGGGTTTAGGATGTCTGTTCTTCAAAAATACAAGTTTACGTTATGCTATTTGATTGCTAGTGAGTTTTAATCTAGTTTTATCCATTTAATAAAAGAAAGCCGATTTAGGATCATATCAAATGGTATCAGAGCCTCCTCTTACATTAGTCTATCCAATTTCGTTTTTGTTTCTGACATTTGATTCAGTATTAGTTTAATTTAATAAGTTTTTCTCGTTTTTTCAAAAAAATGCAAAAAAAAACAGCACCCAAAAAAGGAAAAATAAAAACACAAAAAGAAAACCACAAAAAATAAAGAAAACTAAAAAGCACAAAAAAGGCGAAAAAGAGAAGGAAAAAACACAAAAACAAAAAGGAAGTGGTAGAAAAAAAGATAGAAAGAGTTGTTTGGATATAAATAAATAGTTAGAAATAGTGGAACCTTAGATTTAGAAACTTCACTTAAGTGTCACCGTTATACACTTGTAGAGTCGATATTTAGTTTGAGCATTGAGACTTCACTTCGAATCGTCTTTTAGTTCTAAACTAAATTAAAGAGGAGAAGTCGAGACAAAGATAGACGTGTGAGTGAGAGAAATTGAACGAAACACTTTTATGAGAGATAGTGAGCTTCATTAATTTTTTTTTCATCTTTTATGTTTCAAATTTCGGATGTCTAGTTCTAGAAACCATCGCAACAAACCACAGGACGGTGAGGGAGCCACCCTGATGTAGTTTCTGATGGATGAATTCAGGCGCATGAAGCAAAAATCCACTACCGTCAACCAATGACTAGGTAAAATAGAGGAAGTAATGTGTGGGACCTAGAAAAAACATGGAGGAGACCAAACGCAATTAGTAATCCATTCTCTCTAAATATAGATAACGAAGAGTATGCTGAAGTGTTTGACCAAGAGTATGAAAATCCCATGAGGAACCACCAATGCATAGGAGATCAACTCGACGATGATATCAACAACATCAAGATGGATATTCTTATGTTCATTCAGAGGAGTGATCTCAATGCTTATTTGGAATTGTAATGGAAGTCAAAGATGATTTTCAAATGCCATCTATACTCTAGACTCAAGACGATGAAACTAGCATTAGCCAAGTTCAGCGACTACACATTGGCATGGTGGGATCAACTCGTACTTTGTCAAAGGCGTTTTGGAGAGCATGCAGTCATCACTTGGGATAAGATGAGTACCATCATCCGATGTCGATTTGTACCATCTGACCATCATCGAGAGGTCAATCAATGTTTGAGACGATTGGTGCAAGGTAGTAAGAGCATAGAATATGACTATAAGAATATGGACTTCCTGATGATTCAAGCATACATCAAGAAAGATTGGGAGGCAACAATGGATTGGTTTCTAATGGCCTCAATCCTCACATACATGATTGCTTGGAAAATCACCATTTTCATAGACATAGACGACTTGCTACACCTAGCAGTAAAGATCGAGAAGAATCCGAGGAGGAATAGCAAAACATTCCAGAAGTATGGTAACTCCTCTAACTATACGTTTCAAGCTAATCGGTTTGACTAACCAAACATGACACACAAAAATGAGTAAAGTGGAGGCTTGACGACCCAAACCAGTGGCTCCCATCGAGACACCTCTACAAAACCGTGATACTACTATTTCAAGTGCCAATGTCGGGTACTCTTTGATCAGGACTATTCGAATAAAAAGTTCATGATCATACAAGCTAATGAAGGATACGAGACGACAACCGAATATGAAGGGTTGTCGAATCAGAGGAATATAACTAATTTGGATGAAGAGTTTGAGAAGTACAAGGTTGTAAAGGGTGAGTTATTAGTAGCACCTTGAGCTTTAAATCTACAAGCTAAAGAGGAAGCCATCATCAAAAGGGAAAACATCTTCTATACACGTGGGTTTGTCCAGAATAAGGTGTGTAGCATCATTATGGATGGAGGACGTTGCACGAATGTGGCTAGTATATCTATTGTGGAGAAGTTGGGATTGAATACACGAAACATCTCATGCTCTACATGTTGCAGCAACTAAACGAAAGTGGCGAAACCAAGGTTCATCGTTAGTTGAATTTACAGTTGGGAAGTAAGAAAATGAGGTGTTGTGTGATGTCGCTCCAATGCAAGCGGGTGACCTCTTGTTGGGACGACCATGGAAATTTTGTACTCGAGCGCAATAGGACGGGTTCAGTAAGAAATATTCCTTTGACGTCAAAGGATGACATGTTCGCCGAGCTCCACTCATACAAAAGGAGTACGAGAAGACATATGATTGACCATGAGATTATGCATAAAAACACTGAGGTCATGACAGAAACCCAGAAACAAGCCTTTCAGAGTGAGCGAATTCAAGTAGGCTTGGCATTCGAACCATCTTATGTTTGTACTCTTGTTCAAATAGTCGTATTTCATTAACGAACTCACCTCTTCATTACCTAGTGTTGTTACCGAATTATTGCTGAAGTTTTGAGGACGTGTTTCCCGAAGAAAAACCCAATTACTTACCCTCAGTTAGGGGTGCTAATTGGGCGGCCAACCTACAGGTTGAACTTGACCCACACCACAAAACGCTGGACAAGATTAAAAAAAATTAACCTATAAAAAATGAGCTCATGGTCTCGCTAGAATTTTTTTTGTCGTATGAACTGCTGGCCAAAATATTTTAGAAAATAACATATTTTCTTAGTTTTAGTAATATTTTACTAGTGTGATCATAAAAAACAATTATAATACTAATATTTTTTATAGATTTACATGTTATGTTATATTTTTTTACTTTTTACTTACATTTTTATTTTTTTATATTATGTTATTTATATTTTATTTTTTGAAAATGAAAATTTAATTTTTTTCTTATATTTTTTTATAAAAGAATAATTACAACCCACGGATTCTGGTGAGCAAGGCTAAGGTAGAATTTTTCAATCCATATAAAATATGGGCTTGGTTAGAAGAAAAATTTAACTTTGCCCAATGTGGGATGGGTAGGGTTGAGCTCGACTAACCCACCTAGTACCCCTACCTTTAGTGTGTGGGATTGAGCATCAAATTGACTTAAGATCTGGCGCGAGTATCCCAAACCGCCCAGCATACCGGATAAATCACGAGGATACTAAGGAGATTGAGAGACAAGGCTATGAGCTCATGGAGAAAGTATATGTGTGAGAAAGTATGTCATCATATGTTGTTCCGGTACTAATTGTGCCCAAGGAGGATGGAACATGGTGTATGTGTATTGATTGTCGCACAATAAACAATACTAAGGTGAAATATTAGCCCCCGTACCTTTTTTGGATGATATGTCGGACGAATTGTATGGATCTTCTATATTTTCTAAGATAGATTTGAAGAATGGATACGATCAAGTTCGCATGGAGGAGGGAGATGAATTGAAGTTGGGAATCTACTCACTCATGGATTTTACAACCCTAAACATGATAAAAACTAGGAAATACGATTCTTCGATCTTCCCTATCTTGTACCGAAGTCCGGATTGATGCTTCTCTCCTTCTCCAGCTTCTTCTCAGCCTTTCTTGATGAATTCCAAGCCTTTCCTTGCCCTAGCCGTCGCCCTCTGGTCTCTGGAACCGATCCCCCCTCTCTTTTGCTCGTTCAAACTCTAAAAACAGGTTGTTGCGAGAAAGGCGGCTCACGTGGGCACAAGTTTCACCCAGTCGTACAGAAGGTAGCCCAATCGTGTAGAGTGTCCAGCCTGAGCGGGCAACGTTACCCGACCATGTGGTCTACCAGCCCAAGTCGTGTTCTGTTTCAGGGATTTTCAGTCTTAATAGCAGCCCGAGCGGGTTCCCTGCTTCAGTCCGAGCGGGCATGGTAACCCGACCATGTTCACCTTGTGCCCGGGTCGTGTGAAGTCTTCTGTAATTATCCCCATAGCTTTTTCCCGAGCGGGTTTACTTCAAGCCCGAGCGGGCTTGCTTCATTCCGTGCTTTTGCTCCTTCCGCTCGATGCTCGGGTTTTCCATTAGGTTTCGTGGCTTGAATTTGGCTCCGAGTGATTTGTATCTTCCAATATGTGTGGTTTAATCCAAGAATTTGCATTTTAACGCTCATTTAGGACTTGTCACCTTAAAACCTGAAAACCATCAAAAAGGGCGTATATAAAGAACATTCGTATCGGATTTGTAACTCGTGCTATGAAATCTATGCGAAATGATGCAGATATCTAGCCTAAAACTTTTACACTCTATGTGTTATCAAACTCCCCCAGATCTGAACCTTTGTTTGACCTTAAACAAAACTAAAGCCAAGTATAAGAAGAGTCTAACAACGATGGATACTAGTACGAATAATTCGAAGGGTTAGTCATTAAAAACGACACGTCACATGAACGTAAGCCTAAGCGTACCGAGTTTAGACTTATATCAACCGAAAGTCACGAGCCATGCAATCCTACCAATAATCTAAGTCTATTTCACAACCATAGACGACGTCCAAGCGATCTCCATACCAATTCCCCTAAGCTTAAGATATCATTAAACTCGTATTCTCGTTCTTATTCTTTTTTTTTTTACTTAGATCCACACTTGGTTTCTAGGACGTCGAAGTCGAAGAGGGATGGCTTTCTACTTAGACCCAGGATGTCTATGGCACACTCATAAGGTCGTGTAACCTTAGCGGAGTGAAGAGGTGCGTTATTGAAGAAAAATTTTTTCCGATAGATTACGCATCTCTCTAACCCTTAGGACGTAGAATAGTGCCTCAACCCACCACTTAGACCCAAACCATCGATCTCGATGTACTCATGTCAACGCAAACCCGAAATAGTCAGAAACTTTTCCAAGGTGACAGCGGAGTACAAGCGCGTGGAATCTAATAACTCATGAACGGTAAAGATATATCAAACAAGCAAGGGATAAACGATATACACGGAGATATGGATACTTGGTACTGGAACCTAAGAGGTGAATGCAACTATAGATCATGGTTTCAAGCACAACTACTCGACTAATCGATATCCAAAAGACTTCTAAGCAAACCTAGACTCTTGCTCTATTGCGGGTATTATCATGAAGAACCTGTGATGAGAATCATGCAACGCAAAAATAGAGAAGAAAGTAATACATCATTAAGTCCAATAGAGCGTACATAAGCGCGAAAACGAAAAAGAAATAAAATAAGAAAATAGGTCCATAAAGCAAGAAATAGAAAAAATGAAAAAGAAAAGGAAAAAGGAAAATGGTGGCCTAATCCTCTTCCTCTCCACCACGGGTGGTCGGAGGGTCTGCTGGCTCAGCGGATAACCCTTCCTCAGGTGGGAAGTAGAATGAAGACAGCTCGTACGGGATGTGTGGGCGGTATGGAATAGCGCCAGTGTGGTAGTCCTGCGGAATCGGCACGTACGGCTCCGAATAATGCTGCATGCTCAGCTGCTGGAATCTGCGAATGGACTCCGTGAGATAGTACGTGTGCTGGATGGACTGCTCTTGAAATTGCTGTTGCTCCGCATATCTCGCCGCCTTGAGGTCGTATCGCTGCTCTGCCATGACGGACTGATATCTGCTCTCCTCTGCAACATACCTGAGAACATCGGAGACACCTTCCACAGAAGGGAAGTCAGAGCGGTGATGATGGTAGTCGGGGCGGGTACGAGAATGAGTGGCGCGTCGACTACGCTGTCTAGACATCATGGTTCTGGTGCAGCGGCTGGGGCTAGATCGACCTCATCTAGTCCCGGACCAGTGCGCCCGATGGCTGGGTCGATCCTGAAGTGTATACCCTCCTCGTCTAATCCCGGAATCTGAATCTCATCGAGGTCGACCTCCAAGGTTCGACCGTGTTCATCCTTGTAGCTCCAAATGACTCTGTGCTGATCGATCAATATTGCCCGTCGGTTGCGCAAGTTCTGGAGGTCTGGCTCGGGCTCCTCATCAATCTTATCCTCCATCAGGATGGCAAGGTTGATCCCAACTCTACGTGCTATCAGTGTGACTATCCCACCACAAATAATCTTCGTGTCGGTACTACATTTCTCGATGGCAATGTCGTGGAAGTGTAGCATAACCAGCGATGCCAAGTCGACATCGAGTATGTCCCATTCGTCCTCATCGAAGTCTGTGTGTACCGCACGCCTAAGGTATGCCAACTCCGTGTGGTTCACTCCGCCTTGTGCTCCTTTTTTCCTAAGATAGAGGAGACTAGAAAATAGTGGAAACATCTTAGGGTGGGATGGCGTATGTGGCTGACCTTGGACTTCATCGAATAGTCACCATAAGCTATCCGGGTCCAGAATTGCGCTTGATGCCTCTTGTTGTGCTCGGGCATTTTGGTGAAGGCGCGGTGCGGAGCGTCTAGCACAATTGAAAACTGTCGCGTGCTGAGCCGGTAGTTCTGTCCCAGCAGACGGAACTCCATAAATGACCTCTCCCGTTCTCTTGACTCGGGGAAGAATGTCTTGTACGATGCAAAGAACTCCGCAGTGAGGTTGCGACACGTGTACTCCCATGCCTCCCGCAATCCTATCCACCCCAACGTAATGAAGATGGTGTCGATGTGCTCCTCAATGTGGAGAGCACTCATGGCTTCCGCGGATAGGAAGTGGGATGGCTATATGCGCAGCTATAGCTCGGTGAACCTCGACTTCTGACCGGACAAAAAGGTTGTTGTCCTGTAGTTGTATTGTTGATGAGACGTCGTGATGGACGTGTATGGTGTTAATTCCGTGATAGCATCCGGCTTTGCTGGCCATCTGTGTTCCGGGTCGTAGGCATCAGATCTTCTTTTCTTTGAGCTTTGAAATAGTTTAGGAGCCATCTACAAAACAATCGAAGAAGAAACATTTGTGTTTAGTCACTACCTGCAGAGTGCCCGGGCAGCCCGGTCGGGCTTCAATTCAGCCAAAATTCCCCGTAGGTCTCGCCCGACTCGGGTCTGGCAACTGCCCGATCGGGCTTAAAACTACTGTACCCGACCGGGTACAAACCCTAACCCGATCGGGCTGGTTCGTGAAATCGCGACCTGCAATCCGATTTCGTGGTTGATGATCATCTCGTTTTCATACGTATTTCTTGCACGATTTAGGATACTTTTTTGACACATATGTGATGTTTTACGTATGATTCCGTTTCCGTTTTACTTGTATTCGTGTTTTCATGTTCTTACAGGTCTTTACGCGTATTTGGATCATTTTGGAGCTAAAAGGACATGCACGGAGCTAAGGAGCAACTTCGAGCATCATCACGGGACAAATGGGACGAGATTGAGCAAGAAAAGCCTCCACCCGGTCGGGCACAACTCTTGCACGACCGGGCAAAACCTACGGCCAATCTTGTGCGCATTTCCTGCACGACTCGGGCAAGAATACCCGACCATTTGCCTTGTGCCCGAGCGGGCTCACATACCATGCCCGATCGGGCATGTATTCCAGCCACACAACTCGCGCGTTCTACCCTAGCCGCACCCGAGCGGGCACAATGACCACCCGAGCGGGTCGCGACCCAAAACTGCCTATTAAGTTAAGTAAACTTAACTTAAAACAAAGGGAAGTCGGTGGGGCAATTGAGGCAACATCTAGACCGACTTAGGAGGCTTAAAAGGAGGCAAAAGACGTCATTGAAGCAAGATTACATTGGAGATTAGTTCAGTAGAAGAATAAGGAGATTCTTGCGAGGAGACAAGCGAGGAGCATTGGAGATCAAGCCCCGACACTTCGGTTTTGTTTGGTTTTCATGTTCCTTAGACTTTCTACTTTGTTTATGTTT
>CM071868.1:23868872-23903747 GCA_036759665.1 Gynandropsis gynandra | reverse complement strand
GCGGTGATGTGGTTGAGAATTCGCCCTCGAATGAGCGAGGGGATGCTGCTGGTACGTCTTTAGATAGAGGAAGAGGTAAGGTTGCGATTATGGAAGGAGTCGAACCAGATTTAGATAGGCCATACGTTGCTCCTCTGGCGTACATACCTCCAATACCGTATCCTCAACGATTGGTAAGCAGTAAGAACCAAGAGAGAGTGGGCAGATTTATAGAAGGTCTCAAGAAGTTAGACATGAACATGCCATACGTAGAAGCCCTCCAAAAGATGCCTAATCGTGCCAAATTCATCAGAGAGGTAATGTCCAAAGAGAAGCACACCGAAGAGAACGAGACTGTAGCACTCACCGAGGAATGCAGTGCAATTCTTCAGAACAAGCTGCCACCTAAAATACTACACACGTGCCGTGCACTTGCGGGTAGATTAGGTTATTTAACTCTGATATACGCATCAGTTGAACTCGCAAATTTCACCCTAAATCTTTCTAAACGGGCTTAATTCTAGTCCAAAGCAGTGGAATACACAAATTAGTTCATGAAAATACCTGGATTTCGAGAGGAATTTGAAATTTTTCGGGGTTTTTGCGAGAGAGGAGGGAGAGAGTTTTATTTCGAGTAACCGCAGTCGAGTATTCTTCGTTGTGACGGACCGGCGGTGATGAGGAACGGCGGCGGCGAAGTGAGCAAGCTTCGGCGGCGTGAAAGGTTGCAGGTGTGGAGCACATTCCGGTCGAGTTTTTTGTGTGTGAGGGCTGCCGCTCGGGTTACTCGAAACAAAAGACTTACCTCTGCAGATGATTCACGGTGCCTGCGCGGGTCGCGTGTACTCACCCGATCGGGCGACTTTGAATTGGACCTAGCCCGCTCGAGTAATATTGTATGCCCGACGGGGGCATTGATGCAAAACTGAAAAAAATCACGAGGAAAACCATGCAGCAAAAAAATCATAAAGGCCACTGAAATCCTAAATCCTAAAAAATTGTCCATGTCTTAAAGAGATTTCGAAAGTAGAAATAAAATGAAAATGAAGAAAAAGGATACGGGGCTCGGGTTGCCTCCCGAGAAGCGCTTGTTTACGGTCTTTAGCTTGACCATGACGCTTTCAAACATGTGTGGGATCGGAGAGAGGAGGTACGCCTCTTCCGTCCTTTAACTGATCAGCATAGCATGGCTTGAACCTTGGAGCGTTTTTCACTTTCGATGATTCTCCATTCTTCTCGTCCAATCCTACGACTCCATGGCATCTCTGTCGGACTCGATTTCGGTTGAGTATCTCCGCGATGTTCTAGGTGGGATAAGTGTGCATGCGGGCCATCGAGGGTGTGGGAGATGAGATGTATGGCAAGAGAACCGCAGCCCGCGTTGAAGTCTCGGTTAAGCCGTGCGGAGTTCGGTTCAAATCAAGTGCCCGATCGGGCTCGTTCTTTGCCCCGCTCGGGTTTCTTAATGTGTCACTTACCCCCGTGAAGGGTGCCCGAGTCGGGCTGTAAGGATGCTCGGGCGGGTTCTTGTCCATTTGCTCTGCCCGATCGGGCTTATTAACCAACCCGCTCGGGTTACCAATTTCACCATTTATTCCCGAGAGTGCTACCCGAGTCGGGCTGTGTGGCCGCTAGGGGTGGGAAATTACCCGGAGAACCCGTCCCGACCCGAAACCCGTCCCGAACCCGCGAAAAATTACTCGAACCCGAGGGTTCGGGTTCGGGTAATGAGATCTCATTACCCGTGGGTTTGGATTCGGGTTCGGGTTTTAAAATAACTGAATCGGGTACCCGAGTATGTATAAAAACACCATCCCCGTAACCCCACCACAAATCTCTCTTATCTATGACCGGAGATCTCACTCGCCGGCAAACATGGAGAAAGGCTTTTCACCCATCGGTCTCCCTCTCGTCTCTTCTTCCTTCCCGACGCCGTCGACCTCCTCTCGTCTCTTCTTCCTTCTCGACACCGTCGACCTCCTCTCGTCTACCTCTCGTCGTCGCTCTAACCTAACCTAAGCCGACCCTCTCTTCTATTTTCTTCCTTACCGTCTGTGGTTTTCTCGAATCCGAATTCGATTTTGTTCGATGCAAAAGCTTGTCAATAGGTCTCAGAAGAGAACACCGAGCACAACAAGTCTCAGAAGAAGCTCTTTGTTGTTTGTTTCATTTAGGTCGGAACTAGATTTAGGTCATTGACGAAGACGAACAAAAATTTGGTTGATTTGATGAAAATTTGCGAGAATTTTGGTTCTGTTGAAGTTTAATGGGCACGGGTTCGGGTACTGCGAGTACCCCATGCATTTGGCGAGTGCCCGAAGCCCGGGTACCCAAGCCCCTCGGGTTCGGGTTCGGGTAGAAATATGTCTACCCATCCGGGTTCGGGTTCAGGTTTGGGTTCCCTCAAAAATCCGGGTACCCGACCCGTGCCCAGCCCTAGTGGCCGCCGGGGCGGGTCACCTAATCTAGTGCAGCCCACGCGGGTTGAGGTAGGGGCACACGCGGGCTAATTCTTGTCTGAGGGATATTTGGCTTCTCCCTGAGTTGTGTGCATGCATCGACATCATGTGGTGACTGAAATTGGATCCCGGTGCATTCGGACAGTGGTATCTCCACGGGATGGACGTCGTGATGTTCACGTTGAATTTTCTCCGTTGGTGCATTTATCGTGGTAACATGCATTACGGGTTCAGTCGTATATGGCTTCTTGAGTGCATCGTCGAGCTTGAACTCGATAGACTCGTCTCCAAATTTCATGACCAGCCTGCCTTTAGCGCAGTAAATGACCATTTTCGCTATGTTGAGGAATGGTCTTCCAAAAATGACGGGGATCTTTGGATTGATCTCCATGTCCACAACTACAAAGTCTGCGGGGAACCAGAATTCCCCCACTTTTACAGCAACATTGGTCAATATGCCTACGGGACTCCGTACGGATTGATCGGCTAAGGTGATTTTCATGCGCATGGGCTGAAGATCTCCTACTCGATTAAGCTTTTCAACAAGAGACAATGGTAGCAAGCTTACACTCGCTCTGATATCGATTAGTGCATGCTCAATCTCATAATCGTAGATCTTACAAGGGATGAAAAAGTTACCTGGATCGGGCATCTTCTCGGCCATGGTAGGGGGTTGTATGAGGGAATTTGTGACCATTACTACCTCATTGTCTACGGTTCTCTTCCTCATTATAATGTCCTTGAGGATTGGGTTGCTCTATTATATTGCTCAGTGGCTCTCCTCTTGCAGTTGTGAAAGACATGGGTCGCTCCACCGTATTTCCGCTCCTTAGAAAAATGGCGTTTACTTGCTCCCGGGGTTTCGTCTCGGGTTTCACGGGGAGCTGTCCGGGCTGTCGGCTAGAACCTTGGGCTAGCTGTGCCACTTGCGTTTCCAGGAGCCTTAAGTGTGTCTGGAACCCGTCCATTCTCTTCCTCATATCCTCCTGTTCAGCCCTAATTCCTCCAAGCACACTTTTCTGTTCTTGATACATCAATTGGAGCATAGAAAGAATTTCGGAGTCACCTAAAGGTTGTGCGTGAGGCTGATAGTCGTAGTCTTGGCCACTTCCTCCCGACTGGAAATCTTGGTTTTGGTTTCTTGCCATCATCCGCGGTTGGAAATCCTGGGGGTTTGCTACATTACTCGTATTGCCATAAAAGAGGTTAGGATGGCTCTTGATGTAGTTGTGCTGGTAGGCCCGATTGTTGACGTAGTTTACTTCCTCGATTCTTTGACCTACGGATGCATCTTGTCGGTCAACTTGAAGGCCTGCTATCATCCTGTATATCTCACCAACTTGATGCTTCAAATCCGTTAAGTCCGGGTTGGCGATGCCTAATTCATTTACCGCCACTTTGGATGGGTAGTCACGGTTGTAGTCTCCGACCTTCTTGCCTCCTTCCCTCGCCATGCCCTCGATCAAATTCTCGAGTTGATTGAAAGTGAGGTTGCTGAGGGAACCAGCACTCGTTGCTACGATCATGAAGCGTGTGGTCTCTTGGAGACCTTGTATAAAGCTCGTGATAAGGTACTTCTTATCCATTCCATGATGTGGACATATTCGCTGATAGTTAAAGTGCTCCCATGCATCGTGTAGAGTCTCGCCTCTTTCTTGTAGGAAAGAATTTATACGATTCCTGGCGAGTAGCGTCCTGTGGTCCGGAAAGAATTGTTGCATGAATCGTTGTTCCAGGTTATTCCACGAAGTAATTGACGCAGCAGTCAAGTTGAACAACCAACGTTGCGCTGCATCCTTGAGCGAGAATGGGAATGCCATCAAGTATAGATCCTCCCGCGTGACTCCCGTGCCAACTTTGGTGGTGCTGCAGAGCATCTTGAAGTCTGTGAGATGGGAATTCGGATCTTCATTCTCCATTCCTCTGAAAGCAGAGTTGTTGAGCATTTGGATGAAGACGGGTTGTAGCTCAACCTGATTCTCTATGGGGCGGGCCTTGCACGAAAGCAACTGAGTGTGCTTTGGAGCGGTGTAAGTTTCATCAGCAGCAGCCATTTCGGGGTTATTTGCGTGACTTTCTCCGCTGCTTGCGCTGTCGGTTCCTTCCTCTTCGGAAGCGTATGTCTCTTGATTGCGCTCTTTATCTACTTCGGACTCAGAATCTCAAGTCCAATCCTCCTCTTTTTGCGCAGGCTTCGTAGTGTTCGCTCAACCTCGGGATCGTATATGAGTAGCTTTTGTGTGGAGCTTCTCATACAATAGTGCCTGCACAACAATAAACGAACAACCAGAGTGTAGACCTGAAGTAGATAAAATAGACTCGATAAAATAAAAAGAAAAGAAAATACGGAAAAATGACTAAGACTCCGGAAAGGACTAGATCTTAATCTAGCTAATTCCTAATCTAGGCCATAATTGGTCCCCGGCAACGGCGCCAAAAACTTGATGATCGGAATATCAGAGCTTTAATATTTCCTAGACCACTCTACCGCAAGTATACGATTCGTGTAGTACCAGGGTCGAACTCTGGGGACTAATGCAGTCTATTCTAAGAATATCACTAAACTAAGACAGGGTGAAATAGATGGTGACGTGGTATAAGTCTCTAAAAACTCTAAGATAAATGATGACAGCGATGAAAAGATACGGAAGACTTGACAATTAAGAACACTACGGGTTTCGGGATACCGGGAATTGCAAGGACGTAACAACAAGGCATCATAAACCTATCGAACTATCTTGACAACGGGGAATTCATGCTCTAAAATGAGGAGTGATTCTGCCGAACCTAAACCTCCTAACCATAATTACGTGCAATTCTACCTTCCAGCAGCGATTACCTCGTGACTACGGTAGCGTTAAGCGCGCAATCCTAATTCCTAAGCCGATTAACCGACCGGTCAGATTCTCATTAATCAAACTTAATCTAAAATCAACAGTTCTGGATTCATATTCTAACCTTCCAGCAAAACACGAATTCCTAAGTTACTGAGCGGGCAACAATAGTATGAACGTTTACGATATTGATTGTAAAACCGAATATCAAGAAAAGTTCGATAGATCTAATAAGCATTAACGTATAATTCGCAGTCGACGGATGTTAGGGTTAGGGGGAGGGAGGGAAACTCTTAGTGTTTTTTTTTTTGTTTTCGGGTTCCTCGGGTTCCTCGGTTTTTTGTTTTCGGGTTCCTCGGGTTCCTCGGGTTCTCCCGAACCCAACCCGGACCGACCCGAATCCGTTCCAGAATCAGAAACCATATGGGTTTTAGACAGAACCCGTTTATCTTACGGATTGGATTTTTCGGGTTAGGTCGGTCCGGGTAACCCGAAATGCCCACCCCTATTTTTCATAATGATAAAAGACTCTTACAGAAATAATAATTTACAATAAGTCAAGTTACCAATAAATCTGACGTAAAATAATTCAACTCAGAGTGGTAGATTTCTGATCAGAGATAAATTGAAAATTGTCTTAATGATTATGTTGACATTCAAGTAACCGAGTCGCATCCCCATATATAAACCCATGCATTCTTATAACGGCAATTTCGGATGGTTTTTTTCCTTATACCATGAAAATTTGGAGACATTAACGTCTCACCATCCCATTCTCTCTATCTCTCTCTCTCTCTCCCTCTCTCTCTCTATCTCCCCTCTCTCTCCACCGCCGTCTCGGGCGGAGTGTCCACCGTCAACTCCGATGTGAATGGACTCGCCGACCCCTTTGCTACATTATTCAGAAACAAGAACCCAGAAAGCCAGAGAGACAAAACGACGACGAACATAGATCAAATTCTCTGGCTCTGTTTGTATCTTGCTCTGTTTTTTGTGGAATCCGACAATTCAATGGCGGACATCGTGAAACATATCTTAGTGAGACCGATCCAATTAGCAGATCAGGTGACGAAAGCCGCTGATGACGCCTACTCGTTCCGACAAGAATGTATGGAGGTGAAGGCGAAGACAGAGAAGCTCGCCGGTCTCCTCCGACAAGCGGCGCGTGCGAGCAACGATCTCTACGAACGACCCACGCGCCGAATCATCGACGACACTGAGCAGGTCCTGATCAAAGCCGTCGCTCTCGTCGACAAGTGCCGAGCAACGGGCCTGATGAAGCGTGTCTTCACCATCATCCCCGCAGCTGCGTTTCGCAAGATCACAATGCAACTCGAGAACTCCATCGGCGACGTCTCTTGGCTCCTCCGTGTTTCCGCTCCTGCTGACAACCGTGACGACGAGTACCTGGGTCTCCCTCCAATCGCGGCCAACGAACCTATCTTGTGTTTGGTCTGGGAACAGGTCGCAATCCTCTACACGGGTTCCATGGACGAGCGATCTGACGCGGCCGCGTCACTCGTATCATTGGCTCGCGACAATGATCGATATGGGAGATTGATCATCGAGGAAGGAGGAATCCCGCCATTGCTAAAGCTTGCAAAGGAAGGTAAAATGGAAGGGCAAGAGAACGCGGCTCGAGCCATTGGGTTGCTAGGGCGCGACCCGGATAGTGTGGAACCTATCGTCAACGCCGGTGTCTGCCAAGTGTTTGCGAAAATCCTCAAGGAAGGTCACATGAAGGTCCAGTCCGTGGTTGCCTGGGCCGTGTCTGAATTAGCGTCGAACCATCCGAAATGCCAAGACCATTTCGCTCAGAACAACATTATACGGTTCCTGGTGAGCCATCTGGCTTTCGAGACAGTTCAAGAGCATAGCAAATACGCTATCGTGAGCAATAAGCAGACTATATCATCAATTCACACCGTTTTCTTTGCGAGCAACAATAACAATCCTGGTGCCGAGAAGAAGGATAACGAGCAGGACGAGACAAGTGGCCACATTGCTCATCCTATGGGACACCGGACGCCAAGCCAGATGCATAATGTGGTTACAAATACGATGGCGATGAAGGTTCCAAGCCAGAGCAATCAACAACATCAAGATATAAGAACGAGCGTGAACCCGAACCATGCCAAGGGTGGTCACAACAGTCATCCGGGTCATTCCTCGAGAGGGAACCACAATAATACACATGTTTCTTTAACCGGAACAAGTATAAAAGGAAGGGAATACGAAGATCCAAACACGAAAGCTCAGATGAAAGCGATGGCCGCAAGAGCGTTATGGCAGCTTTCGAGAGGGAATCTCCAAATATGCAGAAACATAACAGAATCACGCGCATTGCTTTGTTTTGCCGTCCTATTAGAGAAAGGAGACGAAGAAGTGAAGTCTTACTCGGCATTGGCATTGATGGAGATCACTACAGTGGCAGAACAATACCCCGAGCTAAGACGATCAGCCTTCAAGCCGACCTCCCCTGCTGCCAAGGCTGTGGTAGAACAACTACTAAAAGTGATCGAAAACGAACTCCCCGATCTGTTGATCCCAAGTGTCAAAGCAATGGGAAATCTTTCAAGAACATTCCGTGCAACAGAGACAAGGATTGTCGCACCGCTTGTGAAGCTTCTAGACGAACGAGAAGCCGAGGTTTCAATGGAAGCCACGGTGGCACTGAACAAATTCGCATGCCCTGATAATTTCCTGCACGATAACCATTCGAAGGCGATCATAGCAGCAGGAGGAGCTAAGCATCTGATTCAACTCGTGTACTTCGGTGAACAAATGGTTCAAATCCCGGCATTGACGCTGCTATGCTACATTGCATTGAATGTACCTGAAAGCGAGACCCTTGCACAAGAAGAAGTTCTCATAGTCCTCGAGTGGTCGATAAAACAAGCCCATCTCATGGAAGAGCCGACCATCGAAGAGCTTTTGCCTGAAGCCAAGACTAGGTTGGAGCTTTACCAGTCCAGAGGTTCAAGAGGCTTTCATTGACGTCAACAAATCTTCTCTCTAGTAAGAACATTTTCATAGTTTATGATATTTTTTTTTCTTCTCTTTTTACTCCTTTGATGAGTTTTCGTATTTTCTTTTATGCCGATCAAGTTGTATATATATATATATATATATATATATAATGGAGTTTACGCAGAGACCAGTAAGTTTATTTTATAAAGACAATGTGATGAGCGTATAGACATTGTTGTAATAACTTTTTTTTTTTTTTGTAACTGTAAAGTTTCTAACTTTGCCGTTTAGTTTGTTTCTATTATTTGGTGAGTCTCCGGGATCTTTTAGCCGACTTGTAACGGATAGTTAGTTAACAATAAGATAACCGATCATGAAGAACACAATATGATTTCTATCTACCGATGATATAACTATCTGTTCTTAATCCATAAGAAAGAGATCGATTTGTATTTGGCCAATTTTGTTGTCTTGAATCGAGAAAATTTGACTTGAACGCCTCCTTCCCTTCTAAACAATTACATTATAACTACCTTATCCAAAATATAATGCACCAGAAAATCCGGTAATTTTTTTTTTTTTTGAAATCATAAAATCAAAGAAAATTTTACAAATGATTTAATCATATATGAATTTATTAATTTATCTATTACTTAATAATATTAATTATAGGGTTATCAAAATGAATCTGTTCACGGATCTATCTAAATCTCGTCCATTTTAAACAGACTTGGGCTTGAATTGTGTATGCTCGATTGATAACGGTTCTACAGATTGGCTTTATTTTGGATCAAACGAAAACCAGGATAGCCCGCGAGATTTTAAAAAATATATATTAAAACATCATCTTATTGCTTTTTACTTCGAATGTCACTTAAGGATACCTAAGATGAAAGTCATGCAGGCTCATGAAAATTGGATAAATTGTGTGTTACTCCCCGAGAGTACTGTTTTAGTCTAATTCCTCTCTCAAATTTGATAATCATTCGATTCTCCCTTGATTTTGGTCATCATCTAATCCAAATTAAGTCGATTACCCCCCTTAACTTTGATCATTCATCCGACTCTCCAGTTAAATTAGCTTCATCGTATTCCTCCAAACTATTCAAATTTTGTCAAAATCACCATATGTTAGCTAAATGTTAACAAACTGTTGAATCCAAATAAAAATTCTAAAAATCGATTTTAAAACCCGAAAATAATGGTTTGAAAGCTTATCATAAACTACACAATTTAAAACAATTTAAAATTAAAATTACAAAAATACTAACACTATCGAATAACATAAATTATTGAATATTACTCAAGACAATATTAGGTTTTATGTAATTTTTACTGTGATTGTTTTAAATTATTTAGTTTGTGACTTTTGGGTTGAAAGCCATTATTTTCAAATTTTAAAATTCAGTATTCAGGATTTTATTATGATTTAATGAGTTATTAACATGTAGTTAAGATTTGTAGGTTTTGATGAAATTTGAGTAATTTGGGAAGGAGAATATGATTAAAGATAAATTGTAAGGGTCGGATGAACGATCAAAGTTAAGGGAGAATTGGGATAAGCACATTGAGACTTAATTCAGCAGATTCTCCCTCGAGGAAGAATAAGATAAAAAAACTAAAGTCAAAAGGAGAATTCGATGATAGTCAAAATCGAGGGGAGAATCGTCGTATTGTTTCGATTCTACATGTCGATTTTTGTGGAAATCGTCGGTTGTTTCGCCAATTGTGTTGTCTCTCTAGTGACGGTTTTCGACCAAGTATTGGTTCGTCGATTTGCTTTTGCTTTTTTTCGAATTTGAGGATTATAGTTTGATTTTGTTTCAATTTTTTGTTTTGTTTTGGATTCGATAATTAGGGTTTTGGTTTTTTTTTTATATAATTTTGTTTTTATTTCAGATTAGGGTTTGTCGTTCCTATTCTTAATCATCATCTTTTTTTCAAGTCTTGGAGTCTATGAGAAGCCACGAGATCTATAAGACTAAACGAGAGGATTGAGGTTCACTGGAATCGGTACAATGTGTTTGTTGACGTGGAGGAGGGTCGTCGAGATGAGAGAAAAACATGGTGGAGTTCCGGAAGAACGAAGGGAAAAAGAACTTACAGAAAAAGCTCAACAATACGATTGGGTTGGCTTCATCGTATTCCCTCACGAGCTCGGACAGGGATGGACTCTTCCGTAAGAAACAATATAATCAATTTATCTTTCTATCAATTTGAAGAAAAAAAATCAAAAATTATTATTATAAACTTTTTCGTATGAAAATAAGCAACATCCAATTCCATTGACTATGAATCACCTTCTAAAAATCAAGCTCTCAAATGCCTTAAACCCGCTAGGTTTAAAATAGGGATCATGTAGCTAATAATATTAGTATTTTGCATACACTTTTAGTGGGACTATCAAGTGTATTTGCTTGAATACTAATTTGGATAAGATTTCCATTTTGGTATTCTAACCGTTTGGTAAACGGGTACTTGGATAATATACTTTTTGCATTTTATTTAAATGTTGTAGCATTTTCCATCTTTCTTTTGTGGATTTTTTTTATTTTTTTTTTAATTGTGGTGAACTTTATGACCTTGTTGAGATCCATGGAATATACTGAAACAACTTCCAACAGAATTGATCTATTTTGGTTTATTCTAACCAAAATAAACCAAGATTTCTAACCAAAACAACTTTAATTATGGTGAACTTTTTAATAAACCAAGATTTCCATTTTGGTTTATTCTAACCGTTTGGTAAACCGGATACATGGATAATATACTTTTTGCATTTTATTTAAATGTTGTAGCATTTTCTATCTTTCTTTTGTGAGTTTTTACTTTTTTAATTGTGGTGAACTTTAGGACGATGTTGAGATCTATGGAATATACTGAAACAATTTCCAACAGAATTGATCTATTTTGGTTTATTCTAACCAAAATAAACCAAGATTTATTCTGACCAAAACAATTTTAATTGCGGTGAACTTTTTTAATTAACCAAGAGTTCCCTTTTTGTTTATTCTAACCGTTTGTAAACCGGATACCTGGATAATATATTTTTGCAATTTTATTTTAATGTTGTAGCATTTTCCATCTTTCTTTTGTGGGTTTTTTAATTTTTTTTAATTGCGTGAATTTTATATGACGATGTTGCATGGAATATATTGAAACAACTTCCAACAGAATTGATCATGACGTTACATGGAGGGACCTCTTCGGCGTACGTTATTACAGACCTCTGTAAACTCTTATCTTGCGCCGTTCATTCTTATCCTTAACCGCCTCAACAGCGTTTTCTCCGCCGCGATCACGTTTTGGATCGTTGAGTAATGTATCCAATCGATGAAGAGGCCAATCGAATTCCGTTATCAGAACTGCGTTTGGGACGGCGTCCTTCTTCGTCTTCTTAGTCTTCGTCACGTCCGTGTCTTCTCCCATCGAGCGAGCGATTCTAGAAGAGATCTCGCGGAGAAGGAACGGATCCAAGTAATCTTCGAGTTTTCTCTTTATCTTCAAGTCCTGCTTAATCTGCGATGAACTGCGTTCTTTTCTGTGAGAAATGACTACTGAAGATGAGAGAGATATAAATATATATATATATGAGCGTGTATATACAGAGAGAGGAGAAGGCGAGGATCTATGTCCTCCACGGAGGAGAAAGGAGGAATCGAAGCTCCGACAGTTTCCGCCATGTCTTTGCCGCCTTCGGAGCTTGTAGCTGTTGTTATTGTGATTCTACAGCTCATGAATAAATTGATGAAGTCATGAGCTATACATTACTCTTGTTCTTGTGATTGTGCAAACGATGAAATAAAAAGATGAATGAAATAAGTTTTGATCAGTATTTGTGTTTGTTCCTCTAGCCTCACGTGTTTCTCTCAAGTTGTGGTGTATGAACAATGGAAAATTTTCTGAATAATACTCTTCTGATTAATTATCCGTGCATTACATTATATATATATCAGTTCTTTGGAATTTGTTGTGCAAAACCGTAAATGGTTGCAACAACCTCTGACACAAAAACATCTCATGTGATTTGATTTTATTCTTCCGTTATGCACCTTCATTCCCCTGTTTTTGCATTTCCCGTTGTATTGTCGTTTTAACCCCGGGTTTTCTTGTGCATGGGCTGCAAACCGGTCTTGTGGGCTTCTTTTGCACGGGCCGTCTTGAGCATGTCTTGGGCTGGAGTACTCGTGGGCTTCAGCTGAAATTCGCGGCCCACAGCTGCTGCTTCAACCTTCCCCGACACGCCAATAGGTTCTCCAGAACCTTCAGTTTGCTTCCTCTCCCGACAGTCGACTTCGGTCGCCCTGTCGCACCTGAGCCTGCCAGATCCTTCAGTAGCTCTTTCCATTTTCTAGTGAGATTATTCGATGTCAAATTATATATATCAAATATAGTTTCATTTGAATGTTTTATAGACACATTTCAATTTTAGGTGATTATTTATTATTATGAAAAAAATATTAACAAAAAAATATTATATTAGTCATGTTAAAATCTTCAAATTGAAAGTATTCATATATTAGATGTGTATTTATCTAAAATTTAGATATACTAGAAAAAGAACCCGCGTAATGCGTAGGATGTTAATAATTTGAAAATATATAATAAAATTAATCTATTAAAAATAAATCGATATATTAGAAATACTAAAAATATTGGTTTATGACATTGTGTATATATTATTTTATCGAATAATAGGTAATAGGGCCTAATAAAAATATCAGAATGTTATAACATAAAATTGATCTATTTTAATAATAAGATTAAGTGGAAATATATTTTTAAATAAATCAATATGAAACTAATAGAATATCAATGGAGTGAAAATATATTACATTGAACTATGAATGTGAATATTTTTGTCTGAAATTATAATTAATTATTATTATATTTCTTCTAAATCTTAAAATCATATTAAAAAAATAATTAAATCAACTCACTCATAGTTACAGTGAAAAAATTTAAAACATGTAACATATATAATATATTATTATATGGTGATACATAGTATTTGCTGCTTATTGGTTAAAATTTTAATTAACTTTGCAATCTTTATTTTGTCTCCAATTTTTTTTAAAAATTTTCTCTTCATGTTATTTAATTATTTATGTTTATTTTACAATATAAAATATAATAAAAAATGAAAACTCCATCATGTTTTTTGCATGAGTAATGACAAAGAAATTTCAAAGGATTTATCGTATCATCCACATTAACAAATGAATCGTTTCCTCTTCTATCTTCATCTTCCTCTTCCATCATCTCCTATCATTTCATCGAAATCATATCTCATTAGCATAGTTAATTAGTTTAAATTTACAATTCACTCGTCTTCTCTTTTTCTTTATGTTCACATTTCTTTATGTTCACAGCTTCTAAAATCCTATGAGATGTTATAGACTTGATGTTGTTCATTTCTTTCCACTCCAATCTCTTCTTAACAACTTGAAAAACAAATTATTTACCATATAAAACCATAATTCTCAGTATCACATACAAATAGCTTGAATCAAGAATAATTTTATACCGAGTAACCTTTATTATTCTACTTTCATACGTGGTGATTCTATGTTCAATCGAATTTTTGTCTCTAATTCTTTAAAGAGCCAAATAACCTTCCTTATACTCATTTTTGTTCGGATTTATGCCACATCCAATCATTTTGAATAATAGGCGAATGAGAATTTCTCCAAACCATGATCTGCATAAGATATGATTATGTTGTTTGATGATAAAACATCATTTGATGTGATACACATGATAATAGTTGTTGATTTATCATGGAGGAATCACAATATCAACAAAGTAACATATGAAAAATATTTTTAGTGCGGTCCCGATCCATTTCAGTTAACATACATCATCTATTTAATTGATATTTATATAGTAATAGAACACGCTCGATGCGCGGAGTTTTATCAATTTTTAATTATACAATTTGAATTTATATATCACAAATGAATCAATATATAAAAAGACAAAAAAATTAAATGTGATGCTATATTTTCTATATCATCAAAAAATTGGCACGATCTAATTATTATAACTCAATAATATATGATAGTGATATCAAAGTTATTTAAAAAATATGTGATTTTTAAAATGAATATTTTAGATATAATATAATAGACGATTATCAATATTATCATTTGTTTCATTTCAGTTGTGTCAAATATTTTCATATTTTTATAACCAAACTTTCATCTAAGTACGCAAATTTGTTATATAACTACACATAGAATATATAATATTTGAAATATTAATATATTTTATAGATTTCGTAAATAAGAAAAAGTATATGGATTTATACAACGTATGTATATGTTTATCTATCTCTATTTAATTTATTAATCTCAATTTATCAATTTCCAAAAAATTTTCAATTTCTTATGACCAAACTTTCATGTAAATATACTATGAATTTTTATTCATATAAATACATAAATTTGTTATATTTTACATATAAAATTTAAAATTTGAAATATTAAATATTTTGTAGTTTATATAATTTTATATAACATATTTATATAATTATTATTTATCTATATTAGATTTATTTATCTCATTTCATTAGTTTCTAATAGTTTTCAATTATTTTATACCCCAATTCTTTTTCACTTGTATTCAAAGTTTTATAATAATAGGATGATGAGGTGACAATGTGAGAATTGAGAGATTTTGTAACTTTTTATATATAGATTTATTAATTTACATATATAATAACTAAAATATCCTTTAAATTAAAATAAATATTTTGTGTTTCTTTAAAATATTAATATTACTAATACATAATTCAATTAAAGTAATTTATGAATAGTAATTAATGTTAATAAAAAAACAAAAAATACTTTAATGATGTGGAAGTTTGAAAAAAGAGAATGCATAAAAATCAATATTTGTTAATAATTATTTCGTTCAAGATTAATAATTTACTAAATTTTATTTCTAATAAATATATAAACATTTTTTGTTTTTATTATTTATTAATTTACTAATTACTAATTTTATTTATTTATTACACATATATTAACTAAAATATCCTCTAAATTAATAAATATTTTGTGGTTCTTTAAAATATATAAATTACTAATATATAATTCATTTAAAATAATTTATGAATAGTAACTAATGTAGAATAAAAATTAAAATAAAATAATAATAGGATGATGAGGTGGCATCATGAGAGTTGAGAAATTTTGAAACTTTTTATTTTTAGATTTGATGGATCAAATAAATATTTAAATAGTTAAAATTTGATATTAATTAATATAATACCGTCGAGTTAATAAACTTAACATTAAATAATAACTATCAATAAAAAACTGCTTAGTATAACAAAGTTATTGCAATAGAAATAAACGATATATTATTGTTTATTAGTTATAGGAATTGCTAATCTAACCAACCCAAGAACAATTTTGTTATAACAAAATTATTGTATATAAATAAATAAAATAAAATAATTTATTATTTTATATTAATTATTAAATGACCGTTATAATCAATCAGAACTATATACTAGAGAACATACTAACATGGATTGATTCTGAATGTGACTACAAATGACAACAATATAATAAATATCTAACTATTTAAGTTTATAAGATTAATGAAAAGTTTAATAATTTAGGTGAATATTTATTGTGCTTTAATTCTGAATGTTAAGTTAGTCGTTTTCTTATATTACAACAAATTTGTAACTCTTGACTCTTACGCTTCCAATTCATTCTTTTTTAAGACGATTCAGTCTCACGGTAGTTTTTAAAGAGGCAATACATATAAACTCCAAATCGATAATAGCAAGGATGAGCTCTAACTATGATATGAAAGTGCATAATCAGGGATCCAATAAGAATGATACTAAGTTGAAGAAGAAAACCAGAGAGTGAAGGGTATTCCCAAGGATGTATTGTTACCAATTTTGATTGGAGACATGTCAAAGCAGCAAACATAACTCATTCCTTGAATGAATTGTTGTTTTCTTATCGCATTCGTTCTTTAGGTAAGAGTTCTCTCTCTTTTTTCTCATTTGGCTTGGAGATGATGTGTTGTTTTTGCTTAAAGTGTATGTTAGTTCTTTAACCATGAACTTGACTATGACGATGAGGTCAACTCTTACGGAGATACCGCAATTAACGACACCTTCTTGGTCGAATTTTTTTGGTCGGAATAAAGAAATACGTGATGATAGTTTTTTTAAAATTTGACGGTAAACCTGGATGGTTTGGGTTTGTCGTCAGGTGCTCGACAGAATGTCTTATGGACATTTTGAGAAGAAATTACAAGTTTTGGATTTTTCAGATAATAGTTTTAAATCCTCTTGAGGTTATTTTGAAGATTTCTAATAATGTTAAGGATGAATTCATTGCGGCGGGAGATATGGAGGTGAGATTTATGAGTTTTGGATTCATTTCGTTCTTCCAAATTTGTTTATATGTAAAGCTAACCCTATTATTTTTGTCTTGCAGATGACAGTAACAATAAGATAATCGGTAGAGATGTGTAGGGGATGTACTTCAACCACTAAATGTTTCTTTATAGGATCTCTATATTTCCTTTTCTGATAATATTTTGTAATGAGTACGTACCTCACCATTCCATTTCAGCATTGTAGTGACCCTTTGAATGTTGTTACATGTCTGAATATTGTTATGCATCATCACCATTTATGTTTGGTTGCAGCAAAGGATCAAAGTGTTGAGCATCCTTGAAGTGTTTTGGTTTCTAGGGTACTGGTATGAAGGTCACGAACACCTTGACCCACTTTGATACAGTAGATGCATCATGCGTGTAATGAGTGCTAGAGAACTGGTGAGATGATCTGTGAAAAGGATTGGTGCTCACATTGCAAAAGCAGAAATTATCTTAGAAAAAGAAGTTCTCAAAGTTCTTTAAACCAGGTACCATGAAATGTATTCGACTAAAAGTCCCTTCTAATGGGTCGAATATAGGATCATCTCAAACCCCAAATAAAATGAAATTTATTATTTGGTTGTTTAGAAAACGATGGAACACAATGTGAAAGAAACTAGAAACAGAAACAAGGACCCTTATGGTTGCATGCTTGGTGAGAAGAGGAAGAAGTATCTTTATCTAATTGGTTTGTAAGCTTTTGGGACTCTATATGATTGTTCTTTGGTTGTTGTAAAATTTTAGAAAAAAATCAGATGTTTGTTCGACTGTTAGCTTGGCTGCAAGGTTAAGACACATCTCAAACCATGTTTCTATAACTCTAAAGGTAGAAAGTTCCAAGGTTAAGGTAGACTCGACGGAGAAATTGCAAATTTGGCTTGAATCAAAAGGAAAAACAAAGAGAGCTCACATAATGCTCACAAAATGATAGTGATTTGCCCTTTGTGACAACTAAGAATTTATTGATGAAACTACTTCTACCTCAAAATTATGGGTATGATGAAAGGAGAGAAGATTAAAAGATATGGAGGATTGTTGAACAAATGATCGTTCATGGAGAGAGAGTTTGACAGTTAATGTTGGTTTTCTAAAAAGCAAGCCGACGACATAGAAGGGATATGTTATTTGTGTGTATATTTTCATTTTAAAGGGGTTTCTTCGTTTCTAAAATAGAAAGAGATATGGAATAGTATATGATAGGGAATGAAGGATGTTTGTCTAACAAATAATTAAACAAAATTATGCTATGTCATTTTAAAATGTGACCGTTACAAATTTTATGTACTTTTGTTTATCTTTTTATACTTAAAAAAACAAGTGAACTCGAGAGTTAAAGAATTAATTTTGTACATTCCATTTGATTTTTCTTATTTTGTGATCCTACAAGACTTATGTTATATGGTCTTTGTAATTTTTATCACATCTAAATTGATACATGTCCATGTGTAAACATGTATAACTAAAAGCAAATGCATAATTAATAAATATATACATGATTGCCAAAAACTAAAATCTAAAATGAATTAAATGATTATTTGAACATCACAAATTCCAACATCCACCAATAATTTATTCTAATAAAAAAATTGGTAAATAAATAGATAAAACGATTTTGTTTTATTTATTGTAGATTATGAAATGCTTTTTTTAAAAATTCTTTCAACACAAGATATAATCTTGTAAAAAAATTATATGATGTATTAAGAAATAATATTGTTATATCTCCATTAGATTTAGAGAAAGTATAGTCATAGCTTGAAACTTCATTTGATATACAAATTAAGGTATTAAATCAATACAATCAAAATATAGAGTTTGTATAGTAAAATTTATTTTTATAGTTTCTAGATTCAGAAAATGTGAAAACTATAAGAAACATATTTTATGAAAATTTTTTGTTGTTATTATAAAAAAAACATTATGCAAATAACATATGATAAAAAATTTTAAAGATATGGAAAAAACACAATCCATTTCGTTAGAATTGGTTGATCGGTTACAACGTTAGTTTTTAATATATGATATGTTACAATAAACAATTATGAGAAGAAGATTTTTCAGAAAAAATATTTATATGAAATAATTATATACTAAAATTATTCAAAAATTTCATAAATGATTTATCACTAACTAAAATTTTTTATTTAATAATATGTAATTAATTTTAAAAAAAATTTATTTAAATATAAATTATATAATCTTATTTTATAAAAGAATATTAAATAATATATTACTTAATTGGTTTATGAATTCACATGAAATATAATTATCCTTTTATAATTATAATCCAACATATAATATCTAATACTAAAAATGACAAGAAACTATTTGAATAGGTTAAAAAATGGGTTGATAGAAACAGTTGGAAAACGTAGAAGTAGTCATTTAAAGAATTGTTCAACGATATATATGATGTATTAGTTTCAAAAAAGCAATTCAGATGGAAAATTTTTGGAGAAATAATCATTTAAAGAGTTCAACAACATATACAGTGTTCATATAAAAAATCTTACTGAGCAAGTAGTTGAAAAACATGTTCAATATTATCTTCTTGATCTCATCTCTTAGTGTATATATATATGTGTGTTATGTCTAGACGAAAAATATTTATCGTAATTTAACGTTAGCATTTGTTTAAATACTTTAAGTTTGTCATTTGACAAAGTTATATATTAAAAAAAGAATTAAGTATTTATTTGTATAACAATTATATAATAATTTCCCAATTCAATATAAATAGTAGAGTTATTTATTCCGACTATTAATATTCAAAATGAACTAAATAGTTATTTTATTCAATATATTAACAATTAATAATATGCACATTTGTTTCGATACTTTAACAAAATTTATGGTTTGTTGATTTAGATGAATTAGATGAATTAGATGAATAGTGGAGTCGTCCTCAAAATGATTAACATAGAGATTAATATGAATATTTTGTACTTTGTTTTTACAAATTACGTATTTATGTGTAATTTTAAACATTGGTTATTAGTTATCGATTGTATTCGATAAACTATCGGTTTTGTTTCGTTTGAAATTCATTTTTTGGTTTATTTGTTTTTTTACAATTTGTAGGTTCGCATTCGAATAAAAATATCCGATAAATATTAATTTTTTATATTTAAATTTTCGAATAAGCATATATATAATAAAATTAAATATATAATGAATTTTAATATAATTATATATTAAATTCAAATATCCAAATTGTACAATATATTCTATTTGTTATGCAATTATATCGTAATATTATTAAATTATTATTATTGTATTATTATGTTAACTTGGGAGAAAATAGAAAGAGGAAATAAAAGTGTGTTTTTATTATTATTATAAAGTTTTGTGATGTGTTGCGAGAAAATGAAGTCTTTTAAGACATTAGTCATGAGGAATATGCCGTAAAGAATCTTGGAGATTTTTTAATCAATTAAATGAATAACTCTATGATTTCTTAATAAATTTGTTAAACAATAAAATTTCCTTACTAGACTTTGACCGAAAACACTTCAAACATACTTGGAAACGTTCCGATTTATTCTTAAAATAAATTTGGAAAAACTTCTCAATCGTATAAAATTAAATTACCAATTACATAGATAAGCTCAATCATTACCAATTCGTCTGTTTTTTTTTTACATGTTAACAATAAAATTATCATACTTTTTTGAAAATAGATAAACATTTAAAAACTCATATATTATTCGTTTATATAAAATAGCCTTTGTAGCTATTTATAAATATCGGAATAACTCATGGAGATATTTATTGACAGAAGATAAAAATGCGATCTCAACAAGAGAAATTTGAAGAATATAGTTTTCAATAATAAGGCGACTAAAAACAATTCTACATTTGTGGCCACAAGACAAAAACGGATTACCAAGAAACCCAATTCAGTACAAGATCTCAACTAATGTTACCACCAGATTTCTTGGCCTTCTTGCTAGCATGTATCTTTGCATATATCTCTTTTGTCCTGAACGCAAGTAAGATATCAAGACCGACCCCAACAATACAGGCGAAAGCCATGACGATGAAGATAAGGCGATAACAATGCGCTCCCACGCAAGTATTGCCTCCTCCTGGCGTCTGCGTGGCCTCAGCGTCGTAGAGGAGGCCTGCGAGGAGACCCGAAAAAAGAAACGAGCCGAGAGGCAAGTTAAGGACAAGGATGTTGTAGATAAGTCCGTAGTATTTGAGACCGAAGAGTTCGGACGCTGTTGGGACGGTTATGGCAAGACGGACGCCATAGCAAACACCTACAACCATCGAGCCAATGTAGAGGGATCCCGGCAAGGCTAAAGCCATCAGAATGTAACCCGCGGCCATTAAGATCTGAGAGGCCGCGTTCCATAGTGGTCTTGGAGTTCCAGCTTTCCTGCACAATTCATCAAACATTACTTCGAATCAAAATTTGCAGACTTTGGGTCCCACGTCCTGAACCCAACTTGGAAATGAAAAATCTAAGGAGATATTTTAAAGGAATTGAAAAAAGTGGGCAACGTGATTGGAATTGTGTGGTCTATAAAGAAAAATAAAATAAAATAAAGTCGAAACCTTTAGATGGTCCAATATTATGAAATACTCAACAAATTAAGACGACCTCCATTTGGATCCAAGTAAATGTAAATTGATTATAATGGTGAAAGCAATTTGAAAAAAGATATTTGAAGCTAAAGCTTGGGATTTCAACGCGGGATCTGGTATGATGTTTGCCTTAGCCGCGAAGAAACGATAGAACATGGAAACTTTAATAACATGGACAACAAAACCATGAGAATTTTTTACGTCACGTAGTTAGATCGGGTCGTCGACACGCAGGAGAAGAACAAGGAAACAGACTACAACATGAAATTAATTACATACGCTCCTAATTATACCCAGATTAAACTATAATACTAAATATCCTGACAATTTCAATCTAAAAATATATGATTTTGTATAATTTACAGATAAATGTTAACATCGTCCCCTTTATTTTATATTTTTTTATGAATAAATTGAATATGTCGATATAGTGTAGTTTTAGTCTGTTTCCGTTGAAATTGATTTTGAAAATCAGACTAACGTGGATCCTGCAATGTAATTAACGTATGGTCGGTGAACTTACTTGAGGAAGTACTCGGAGACAGAACCAGAGAGAATCCGGCCGAAGAATCCCCAGATGCTGGTCATGGAGACAAATATGGAGACGTCTGTGTAACCGAGCGCAAGACCAATCTGACCCATGTTGTTCATCACTGCCAGACCAGTGCCTACACCACAGAGGAACGACACGAAGAGTACCCAGAAATCGATCGTCAACATGGCTTCGAAAATGGTGTGGTCCTCTCCCAGGACTGGCCTCTTCTTCGCCACCTCTGCCACCACCGTCGTCGTCATCGTCTCGGTTGTAGTTCTCTGGTCTTTCTCCCCCTTCACCGGCTTCAATGTCGACGGAGGCAACACGTTGTCCGCCGCCGATGTAGCACCTATCTCCTTCTCCTCCACGATCTCGGATCTCAGCAACGGCTCGTCGATTCGTCTTTCAACGTCTTCTCCTTGGCGATTTCTCAAATTCGAGCTGCGGACGAAGGAGTAGAAAGGGACCGCGAGGGGAGAAGCCAAGAGGACAATAAGTATGGAGGCGAAGGCGATTGAGAACACTCCGGTTTTGATTCCGATGAGGTCGTATGCCTGAAGGTACACAGCCACCACGACGGCTACGATATTGAAAACGGCGAAGTATCGAGTTTCTTCACTCTCCTCGGAAGCGGAACTCGCCGGAGGGATTTCACGAAGGAAGAAAACTGCCGTGAGACAAACGGCTAGAGGCACGACAGCAAGCAAAACCAGAAACGACCCTGGATCTTGGGAGAACAGAGCAGTGCAAAGGTCGGTGAAGATCGCAGTGCTTAGGCCGACGTAACCCTTCAAAATCCCCGACACAGGACCACGATTTCGCCGGAAATTACGAATGCAAGTCACCAGAACCGCCGTGTTCATCCACGTCGTACTATTCCCTCCCATACAAAGAAACACGCACATCTGCAAGAAGAAATAGAAAACCCATAAAAAATTAAGATCCCACGCAACAACGCAAAACCCAATAATCAAATTTCAAATCCATGCGAGCTAATTTTCACCTGCCAGTACGAGAGCGGCTGGATTCTACGACTGACGACGAGCCATTGCACGCCATACCCGAGGAGGCCTTCGAGGGAGCCGATGAGGAGGATGACGGGAGTGGGAAGACGGTCGGAGGCGAGGCCTGCCAGGATTCCAAAGGCTTTCCCGACATCTTTAGCGACGGAGAGGTTGTTGAGTTCAAGCTGAGTGAGGTTCATGAGGGACTTGAGAGCGTCCGAGTAGTTGGAGAAGGTATAGTTGTTGCCTGAGATGGCTTGTACCCAAACCGCCGTGACAAAGCCAAGCCATTTCAGAGCCGGAGAGGATGACGAGGAGAGAGAAGAAGAAGATTTCAGAAACCCCATTGCTGAAGGAGAAGAAGAAGAAAAATACTTGAGAGGAGTGAGAGAGAAGGCAGAAGCGTGGTGGAGGAGGTGATAAAGCGGAGCGGAAAGGTTTCTGCAAGATTTTTATTTTTATTTTTCATTTAATTAAATTACTTAATAATATTATTAAAATTTTTGGAAAATTCGGATGTGAAATGAAGTCAGAAAGTGACACGTACGGTTAGGGTATGGATATAGATAGAGATGCTCAATGAGTTATTCATTTCTTATTTGGTTTAATCCTAATAATTATACCATTTTTTGTAAATTTTATAGATTGATTCAAATAATTTAATCCGGTTAGATCTTATTGGATCATATAAAACTAAATTTTAATGTATTCATTTGGTTTTGTTAGTTGATTTTCATCAGTGATATTATTCCATTATAGATTATAATAATACTTATCTAACTGGAAACTTCTGCTCTAATTTTGTATGTCTCTTACCTTTTAAAAATTGGTTGATCATATTTTCTAAAAATATTTATGAATTCTTATAGATTTCCATTGAAAAATTGTCACATCCGTGTATATATATATATATTCGATTTTTTTTTATAAAATTTCAAAATTATTTTGAATAATATAATATTATAAATATTATTTTTAAATTAATTTAAAAATATAGTTATGCATAATAGATAAAATTTATAATCGTGATATATATATATATATTAATTTAAAAATAATAGTATTGGGAGATATATTAGAATTTTATTGTTGATTTATAAGGTATTAATTACATAATATTTTTATATAAATATAATGATAATCTATAAAATAAAATAAATATTGTTAGATAGTTTTATAATACAAATAAACAATTAATTTTTTTCAACATTGTGGTGATAATTTATATATTTTATAAAAAAAATTGAAAATATAGTTTTATTTATACAACTCAAACTAATTTTTTCAACATTTCGGTTTTTTTTTCTATTTTTATAATTATATCTTTCAATATATAAATTACATTTTGGTATCATTTAGAAACATTATATTTGTCTAGAGTATAGACATTTGAAATTAGCCAGACGCTATAATCAACAGTTAACCTATACAGTATAAACATTTACATATAGTATTAACTTTACAAATATATTTGTTATTCAAATTTATATAAAATATCTTAAGAATGACTAATTAAAATATTATAATTCTTTAGTCCGATCTATATAGATTTATGTTTTAAATCAACAAATCTATTTGGATTGAATATAATTTATATTGGATTATTTCGATTAATATCTCTAGGTGCGTAACGACCGATCTGCGGGCAACTTTCATGAGGGGTTGATTTTTTTTATTAAATTTATAACAACTATCAATATTTTTTTATCTTAAAATACCCACCAATTTATAGTAATCAGCAATTCTTATATTAAGAGTATTCAATTTTTTCCCACGTAATCGTTGACAATACATAAACATTTTCTTACGTAACAACAATATAATATTGTCATTTTACAAAAACAGCATTATTGTTATTCACAAGAAAAGAGTCTACCTTCAATAACATCACTTTAATTTATTACTCTAATCTTCATCCAATTTTCTCTTTCATTTTTAGTTCTCTTCCAATTTCTCTCTAAATTATCAAAAAATTTGTTTTAAAATCTCATTCGTTAACCGATCTGATTTTGATCCAATTTTGATCCGAATCTGATCAAATTTTAACCCGATATGACATGATTTTGACTCAGATTTTATTCGATTGTAACCCGAATTTTGACTTAATTTTGATCTGATTAAATTTAAATATTAAATTTTAGAAAAATATGTATGAACTTGCTACACAATAAATGTTAATTTTTTTAAATAATTGCATCAAAATCAAGTTAATTATTCGATTTTATTGATTTCAAATCAAAATTAAGTTGATTTTGTTAATTGTATCAAAATCGGATCAAATCAGAGTTAATCCTAAAATTTTAATGCAATTATCAAAAAAATTATCATTTATTGTTAATCGGATTAATTAAAAAAATTTGTTGAGTTAGTTCAAGACCGAATTAGTCACAAATAACCCGATTTTTAATATAGAATTAACAAAACAATAATCGATTTTGATTAATTTTTTATACAATTAACAAAATCATACTCAATTTTGATCCGATTTTGATATAATTAACAAAACTGTGCTCAATTTGGTTCGGTTTTGGTACAATCAACAAAACCATACTCAATTTTGACTCAAAATCAATTAAATCGAATAAGTAACTTGATTTTTATGAGTGTAGTAAATTAAGATCTTAATTCCTAAAATTTAAAATTTAATCGAATCAGAATTAAATAAAAAATCGGGTTAAAATCGAATCAAATTTGGGATCAAAATTTGTGTCAAAATTGATTCAAATTCGGGTTAAAATTAGATCAAATTCGAGTCAAATTGAATCGGATTTGGCTCAAAATCGGGTTGATAATGAAAATTTAACATAAGAGGGTTTAGACAGATTTTTTATAGTTGAAGAGAAATCGAACGAAAGTTAAAAGTGGGTCAAAATAAAAAAAAATAGGATTAAAACAATAATTTGGGATATTTTTTGAGGAGAATAAATTGTTTTTTCTATTCATAAACTAATGATATTTTTACTATTGATTGAATAGAAATTGAATAGAAATGTCATCATATATTAAGAATACTTTGTACTTTGAAAATAAGTAAATAGTTTACGGTTTATCATAACTTTTGGTTCAATATATTTTTTTTCGAGGTGATGATTTAAATTTGGATTGGAAAGAGATTTTGTATCCTCTAATAAAAAAGAGATTAGATTAAATATATGTAGATTATTTTTTTTCATTTGATATTCTGGAATAAAATTCATCATTATTTAATAATGGGATAATATATCTTTTGAAAAATAATATCTTGGAAAGATTCATATATAACAACAAAATAAATTCATTTTAAGATGAATGAAACTATTTGAAAGAGACTGAAAAATGTTTGTAGGCAACAAGAGTTTGCCGTATTTCCTTGGAATATTGTATTTGATTTTATGAAACCTATTTGTATTGTCATTTGGTGGCCTCCTTTTGCGACCATTTCTTTTTAGTTCCATTAGGTTTTGGTTTTCCAAATAATAAATAAAACCTAAACAAAAAGAATATTTTCCGCTTTTCAAATTTTGCCATTTTTCTCTTCAGTTATAGTCCTTCAATTTATATTGCATTCCCGCATTACTTTCACTAGAACATGAATCTAACATCATAATATTATTATGATAAGGTTTATTTCATTGTTTTCCAATTCAAAACCAATTAATAGTGAAGAGATTGATCCATATATTAATATATATTATAATTTTCGATATTAGATTTTTAATATGTTCTTTATTAGATATGTTGTTATGGTCGATAACATACCAATTCGAGTGAATTTGATCTCACACCATATAAATTTATAACTTGAAACCAACTTAGAATAATATTAGTCCACACCATTCATATTGTATAAGGGGTTTAATAAATTTCGATATGACATTTCTAACAATAAATATTATAAATTGTGTGATTTAGTAATTTAAATACTATTTGCTTTATCAAATATGTAGAATTTGAACAATGCAGAATTTTAATATTATGCAGGTACGTCAAATATAAATATTGAATTAACTTAAATCTGAAAAATACTTAAAAAATTCAAAGTTTTCCAACACATATATATGAGTTCATTATGTCATAATTTATTTGGGACAATACAAAATAACAAATACCAACATTTACGTTAGTTAATTATATTATATTCAAGTGTAAATTGGGTAACTTTAAAAATACCCTTATAGGATGATAACACGTAAAGTGTATCGATTTTAGGTTAGGTTTTAGTGTCATTTTCGCATATATTTCATAGTTAGATTTACATTTCCGATACGATTATCCTTCACATACGCCCGTTTTGTTGTTTTTCAGGTTTTAAGGCGACAAGGCCTAAACAAGCTTAAATAGACGGATTCCTGAGCAAAACCATGAATTTTGAAGATAAATCCACTCGGAGCAAAAATCAAGCCTCTGAACTCAACGGAACACCCGAGCAACGAGCGGAAAAGAGAAATCAAGAAAAATCAAGAGTGCTCAATCGGGCACTGAGGTCTACCCGCTCGGGTAAAACCTACGGGGTTTATTTGCACACCTTGCACGACCCTAGCACGAAGGCAACATGATCGGGCAGCCATACCCGATCGGACGCAATCAAAGTACCCACTCGGGCGTTAATTCGTCCAAAAAATCTCCGAGTGTTTACACGACTCGGGCCGTTCAATCACACGATCGGGTGCTGATGCTTGATCGGGTGCTGATGCTTGATCAGGCAAGACGAAGTACACGACCGGGCGAGCCTCTACACGACCGGATAAAAGTGGTGCCTGAGCGAGCCGCGTTTATATGCTGGATGGCCAGTGAGGTCGGATGCAATCACGGAGTTGACGCCTTATATGCCGATCACCACATCCCACCAACAATACAACTACCAGACGACCACGTTCTTGTCCGGTCAGAATTCGAAATTCACAGAGCTTCAGCCGCAGATCTTCCCGTCCCGCTTCTTATCCTCCGAAGCGATGAGCACTCTCCGCATAGATGAGCACATAGACGCCATCTTCAACACGATAGGATGGACGTGACTGAGAGACACACAGGAGTACACTTACCACAACCTCACGGCGGAGTTCCTCACATCGTACGCAGTATTTTTCCCCGAGTCCGGAGATCGGGAGAGAGCCTTCATGGAGTTCCGTCTGCTGGGACAGAACTACCGGCTCAGCGCGAGACAGTTCAGACAGTTCGCGATCATCCTTGACGCTCCACACTGCAACTTCACGAAGATGCCAGAGCACAACCGGAGCCGTCAAGCACAATTCTAGGCTCAGATTGCGTATGGAGAATACTCGACGAGATCGAAGGCCAGCCATATACGCCACCCCGCACTGAGGTACTTTCACTACTTCCTAGTCTCGTCAATACTAGGAAAGGGAGCGCAAGGTGGAGTCAACCATACAGAGTTGGCATACCTTAGGCGGGTGGTGCAGTCAGGCTTTGAGCCCGATGAGTGGGATATCTTGGACGTCGACTTGGCGTCGTTGGTGATGAGGCATTTCCTTGACATAGCCACCGAGAAGAGTAGCACAGATACGAAGATCATGTGCGGTGACATAGTCACGATGATCGCACGGAGAGTCGGGATCAACCTTGGCATCCTGACTGAGGATAAGATCGGCGAAGAGCCCGAGTTGAACCTCCAGAACCTGCGCAACCGAAGAGCGATTACGTTAGAGATGTACAACGTCATCTGGAGCTAGAAGGACGAGCACGGTCGCAACTTGAAAGTCGACCTACGAGAGATTTAGATGCCGGGTCTAGACGAGGAGGGGTCACGATTCAAGATTGATCTAGCCATCAGTCACATTGGCCCAAGGCTAGCTGAGATGGATCCACCTCTAGTAGCTGCACCAGGACCATCCATGTTGAGGCAGCGCAGCCGACACGCCACACACTCACGCGCCTGCCCAGAGTATCCTCATCATCGCTCTGACTTCCCTTCCATGGAAGGAGTCTCCGACGTTCTCATGTATGTCGCCGAGGAGACCAGGTATCAGTCGTTTATGACAGAGCAAAGGTACGACATGGAGGCGGCGAGGCACGATATCGAGGCTGCGAGGTATACGGAGCAGCAGCAGTTCCAGGAGCAGTCGATCCAGCATACCTATTACCTCACGGAGTCCGTCCGTCGATTTCAGCAGCTCAGTATGCAGCATTACCAGGAGCCATATGTGCCAATCCCGCAGGACTATCATACTGGAGCTATCTCGTACCGTCCTCACATCCCCTACGAGCTGCAGTCTTTCTACTTCCCACCTGGGGAAAGGGCACCCGCGGAGCCAACAGACCTTCCGGCCACCCGCGGTGGAGAGGATGAGGATTAGACCAATCTTCCCTTTTTCCTTTTTCTTTCTTTTTCTTTTTCATCTTTTATGGACCTATTTTTCTTATTTTTCTTGCTTTTTAGTTTTAGCGATTATGTACGCTCTTTCAGACTAATTGATGTAGTGATCTTTGCTCCATGTCTTGCATTACATGGTTTTCATCTCAGGTCCTTCACGCTAACACATGCATTAGAGCAAAAGAGTCACACAATCCGGATGTATCACAATTCGAGAAAGCCACACACACCAGGTGTACTCCTTATCCTTTTTATATTTTCTCGGATTTTTGGCATGCGGGTATCTCTCTTAGGTCTCGAACACCGGGATTGTGTTCCGTTAAGGTCTGGGGGATACTCTTCATATAGAGTGATACAGATTTTTATTTAGAGCGACATATTTGCATTTAGGATTAGGATTAGGCTTAGATTAGGAATAAGATGGATACCTAGTGAATTTTTTTTTTCGAGCTTTAGTCATGTTTTGCGACATTGTCGAATCGTGGATAATGGTCTAGGTTTGCTTAGAAGCCTTTTGATACGGATTAGTCGAGTAGTTGTGTTTGAAACCCTTGATTGAAAGTTGAATTCAATCCTTAGGTTTCGGTACCAAGTAGTCATATCTCCGTGTATACCATCTAGCCTTAGCTTAATTGATATTTTTACCGTTCATGAGTTAGATTCCACACGCTTATACTCCGCTGTCATTCAGGATAAGTTTTTCACTATTCCGAGTTAGGATTGACATGAGTACATCGGTGTTCGATAGTTCGGGTCTAAGTGGTGGGTAGAGGCGCTTTTCTACGTCCTAAGGGTTAGAGTGTTGTGTAACCAAGAAAAGAAAAAATAAAAACCGAAAAAAATAATAATATAAGATCTTCAATAACGCACATCTTCACTCCGCTAAGGTCACGCGACCTTATGAGTGTGCCATAGGCAGCCTGGGTCTAAGTAGAAAGCCATCCCTCTTCGACTTCGACGTCCTAGGAATAAAGCGTGGATCTAAGTGTAGAAAAGAAAAAAAATGAATAAGAACGAGAATAAACGATTTTAATGATATCAAAATTTTAGGAAATTGGTATGGAGATTGCTTGGACGTTGTCTAGGGTTGTGAAGTAGACTTAGATTTTTGGTAGGATTTCATGGCTCAGCATTTTTGGTAGATATAAGGCTATACTCGGTACGCTTAGGCCTTTGTCCATGTGACGCGTTGATTTGCGGAATGACTAATCCTTCGAACTTTTTATGCTAGTATCCATTGTTATTAGATTCTTCTTGTACTTAACTTTAGTTTTGTTTGAGGACAAACAAAGGTTTAGGTCTGGGGGAGTTTGATAACACGTAAAGTGTATCGATTTTAGGTTAGGTTTAGTGTCATTTTCGCATATATTTCATAGTTAGATTTACATTTTCGATACGATTATCCTTCACATACGCCCGTTTTGTTGGTTTTCAGGTTTTAAGGCGACAAGGCCTAAACGAGCTTAAATAGACAGATTCCTGAGCAAAACCATGCATTTTGAAGATAAATTCACTCGGAGCAAAAATCGAGCCTCTGAACTCAACGGAACACCCGAGCAACGAGCGGAAAAGAGAAAAATCAAGAAATCAAGATTGCCCGATCGGGCACTGAGGTCTACCCGCTCGGGTAAAACCTACGGGGTTTATTTGCACACCTTGCATGACCCGGGTACGAAGGCAACATGATCGGGTAGCCATACCCGATCGGGCACAATCAAAGTACCCGCTCGGGCGTTAATTCGTCCCAAAAATCTCCGAGAGTTTACACGACTCGGGTCGTTCAATCACACGATCGGGTGCTGATGCCCGATCGGGCAAGACGAAGTACACGACCGGGCGCGCCTCTGCACGACCGGGTAAAAGTGGTGCTCGAGTGGGCCGCGTTTCTCGCAACCAACTAGATCTTGCATTCAAACGACCTAATTTATAGACCATAAGAGATCTAGAGCAAGGAGGCGACGTATAGGGCAAGGGAAGGCTGGGAAAACATGAAAAAAGGCTCGAGAGACGCTGGAGAAGGAGAGAAGCATCAATCCTCACATCGGTAACAGAATAGGGAAGATTGAGGCATCGAGTTTCCTAGAGTCTATCATGTTTAGGATTGTGTCATCTTCTTTGTCAGTATTCTCCATGAGTGAGTAGGTTCTTAACTATGGGTTAGGGATATCGAATTGTAACGGATGTACGATTTTATGCGTTAATGCATAGATCTATTGTGTTTATCTTGATATTCGGTTCTACAATCAACATTATCACTCTTATACTAGTGCTTCCCGCTTAGTAACGTAGGAATTCAGACTTTGCTGGAAGGTTAAAAGATGAATCCAGAACTGTTGAGTTGTAGGTTAAGTTCGATTAATGAGAACCTGACCGGTCGGTTAATCGACTTAGGAATTAGCCAGGGTCGGACACGAGGAATCGATGCAACCCTAAAGCTAGTAAACTAATGAATAGGACGTGTAAAATCAATAAGTGACTGTTGGAAGGTAGGGTTGCACGTACTCATGGTTAGGAGGTTTAGGTTCGGAAGAATCACTCCTTACCTTAGAGCATGAATTTCCCGTTATTAAGCTAATTCGATAGGTTTATGATCTTTAGTTGTTACATCCATACGATTCCCGGTATCCGGACACCCGTAGTGTTCGTCATATCCAAGTTTTCCCCAACCTACAATCTATGCCACCATTAGTTTAGTTCTTTAGATATTTCGCAACACACCTTCATCTACTTCCCTTCGTCTTAGTTTAGTGATATTCTTAGTTTTTGGTTGCATTAGTCCCTAGAGATCGACCCTGGTACTACACGATCCGTATACTTGCGGTGAAGTGGTCTAGGAAATATATTGCTTGAGTTTCCGCGCGTCATAGGGCTAAAGTGCTTCAAAAATACCCTTGGCTGAAAAAAAAGTTTCAACTTCAAATCTACCCTTAAAATATTGATAATCTCATATTACCCTTGACGACAATTTTTCTCTCTCCTCTAGAGCACCTCTAATTCTCTCTCTCCTGTGGCGCGAAAATTACTGTTCCCCCACACCACAATAGATTCGGCGAGAGTAGCTTGAAATTGGCATCAAATTCGTTGCCAAATAGGTTGAAATCCTTTGTTGTCAACAAAGAAGCTTGCAATTAAGCATAGTGAGTTTTCGTGTTTCTCTTGTGTTTATTGCAATTATTGAAAACGAGTCTAAACGAGTCATATTTATTGCAATGTCAAAGGTGACAGAGTGGATCACAGAGTCGTACGGTCGCACTAGGTCACAGAGTCTCATCGAGGGGTCAAAGGGATCAAAGGTCATCGCAGGGGTCCAAGGGTAAAGGGGTCGCAAAGGGTCCAAGGGTCGGATGGGAAAGGGGTCGCAAAGGGTTCAAAGGATCGCATGGGTCCAAAGGTCGCATGGGAAAGGGGTCGCAAAGGATTTAAAAGGTCGCAGAGGGGTACAAGGGTCGCAGAGGGGTCAAAGGGTCGCAGGGGTCAAAGGGTCGCACGGTCGCACTGGGTCATAGAGTCTCATCGAATTGCAGGTCGCTGTGGATCACAGAATTTACCCCCCCTTTTTATGTTTTTGTTACAGGTGTAATGGATACGGTGGATGAGAAAATCACACTGATTTATTTTTTGTATGATGGTAAACGAGAAAAAAACCCAAATGGAGAATCTGAATGGGTTGGTAGAGTTCAGGAAAACCAGAGAATATTTTTCTTATATCCTCCTGTTAGTCTTACATACCAGCAACTGATTAATGAGTTATGCGCAGAGATGATGGTGGGAAATAATACAACGAAGTTGAAATTAAGCTGTTTGCCCAATATTTGTGAAAATAGGAAGCCGACATATATAATGAATGACAAACATCTTATTTGTTATCTGTTCGATCGCATAAGAGGAATTCGACCACTGCTGTATGTGGAGATAGAATCGGCAGGTGTAAATTGTGAAATCGAAATTGTGAGGGAAATTGAGCCTCTAATTCCTGCTTTTGGAAGCATTGCTAAAGAAGGTGAGGATCGATGTGTTGTAGATTATGATGACTATGTTATTATAGGTCCAGATAAAAAAAGTAGAGTTGAGAGTAATCCGGAGACAATAGATATTTTAGATTCGGATGATTCTGATAGTGAACATAGAAGCGGGTTAAGAGAAGATGGTGGGTGTGCCATGAATGTGGTAGTTGATAGAGTTGTTTTTGGCAGTAATAAAGTTGATTTTGATGTGCCAACAGAGCATAAGTATGGTGATGGCGAGAACAACTCGCAAATGGTAGTTCACAATAGCGAAAATAATATCTTCGAGTTCGAAGATGGATTGGATCTTAAAATTGGGCAAGAGTTTGATAGCAAGAAGGATGTACAGGCATTTGTAAGGAATGGTTCAATCGAAGCTTCGTTTAGATATACAACATTGAGATCTGATACGAAGCTGTGGGAAGTACTATGCAAGTTTGCCGGAAATGGTTGTAAATGGAAATTACGCGTGCAGAAATCCCGAAATCCAAACGGTTTAGTGTGAGAACACACCATCCCATTCAATACTGTTCACCTGTACCTAAACGGACCGAAGTTACAAAGGGTACAACGCAAATGGTTAAGGATTATTTGAAAGAGGAATTTGCCGAAAGTTATGAAACACCTCCAGCAAAAGAATTGATGGCTCGTGCAAAAGCAAAATACGGTGCCAATGTATCGTATTTGATGGCAGTAAGAGGCAAATGCGGTACTCAAAATGATATTCGTGGGGATGAATTTGAACATTATAGGAGGCTTCCAGGGTGGTTGCACATGTTTATAAAAAGAAATCCCGGCTCTGTCGCAGATCTTCAGTACGACATTGATGGGAAAAGCTTCAAATACCTTTTTATGACTGTCGGAGCGGCTATAAAGGGATGGAAATACATGCGTAAAGTGGTCGCTGTGGATGCGACATTTCTGACAGGAGTGTACAAGGGAGCATTGATTTTGGCGACCACATAAGATGGTGAAATCACGAATATCCTCTTGCATGGGGAATAGTCGACAGAGAGAAGGACGAATCATGAACGTGGTTTATGTCAAGATTGAAACGGGTGATACCGGACGGACGTGATGTCGTTGTGATATCTGATCTCCATAAAAGCTTGATCAATGCAGTCAAACAAGTGTATAAAGAAGCTGATCATGGTTTTTGTGCGCGTCATATATAGCAAAATATAAAGAGCTACGTCAATAAAGGCATGGTAGAAAGACTTCAAAGGGTGATACTGTGGCGGAAATATTCTTCAAATGTGCGGCAGCATACACGGAGAATGAATTTGAAGTGCTATTGAATGATTTGAAGGCCATGTTCTGATCGCCATAAAAGCTTGATCAAAGCAGTCAAAGAAGTGTATAAAGAAGCTGATCATGGTTTTTGTGCGCGTCATATATAGCAAAATATAAAGAGCTACGTCAATAAAGGCATGGTAGAAAGACTTCAAAGGGTGATACTGTGGCGGAAATATTCTTCAAATGTGCGGCAGCATACACGGAGAATGAATTTGAAGTGCTATTGAATGATTTGAAGGCCATGTACAAAAAATGACTTTTGTGACTTTTGTGACCTCTGCGACCCTTCTACCGTTTCCGACCTTTGTACCCCTTTGCGACCCTTGTACCCCTTTGCGACCCTTGTATCCCTTTGCGACCCTTGTACCTCTGCGACCCTTTGACCCTTTTGCGACCCTCGTACCCCTACGACCATTGTACCCCCTGCGACCCTCGTACCCCTGCGACCCTCGTACCCCTACGACCCTTGTACCCCCTGC
>CM071868.1:23836906-23862860 GCA_036759665.1 Gynandropsis gynandra | reverse complement strand
CATCACCTTCAGCATCAGCTTCATCATCTTCAAGCTCTATCATTTTTCCCCACGCTCTTTTTCCTCTTAGTCCCCTTCCCCTTCCATTTCCCCTTCCCTTTCCCCTTCTTTTGATCACCAAGAACTGCTTTTCGTGTCAGCAGTTTTTGCTCACGGATGTCCTCCCAACAAAGTTCCTTCGGATTTCTACAAATATATTCCATCCATATCTGAACATCGGGATCGTGGCATCCCTCATAGTCGTCCAGATCAAAAACTAAACCTACCTCTTCGTGTTCAGCAAGAAGAATACTTCGAATATCCTGAAAAACAAAAAATAGCCATTATTACCCTCTGTGACCCTTGTTTTCCTTGTGACATATAATTGTTACCTTAGAATCTCCGATCAGCCTTATCACGTCTACGTACTTTAGGTTAATACTGGATTTAATCATCTTCTTGCACATTCTTGGGCATGATGGATCCGCATCCATAACATCAACATACCATCCCTTTCCGCCCAAACTAAGGATGGTTTCGAAAGGAAGTAACTGCAACATTAAAAAAAAATAAAAATGCAAAAATATGAAAAAATTCAAGTTATTCGAATAGTATATACAACTTACCATTAATGGGATCATGAAACCGTTACAATACCATTTTGGTTTCGGTGATTCCCCGCTAACGTGGTTGCGGCAAGTATCTACAATCTTCTCGAATGTTTAACGCCCCCATGGAAAGCGTTCAAAAAATTCCAAATCATCAACCATGTCAATGAGATCATGGCTGATAAGTTGTCTGATGAAGGCTTATGAGCCATAACTTGCGGCAACAACAACAAAGTTGCCGACCTCTTGTGCAGGGGTCACCTTTCCACAGCCGAAATTCTTCCGTCTGAATGTATCACCCCTTTTGGACTCCCATCCTTTGGGATATGGTCCGCAGTTCAATCCGGAAATTAGTGCGTGCTCCACTATAGAGTACCGGATGGAAACACCGTTTAAGACGAACAACAACTCTTTCTTATCCCGTACAATCACAGAGTGATTTAGGAGGATAGACATTTGAACCTTAGTCAATGTGGAGTCACATTGGAAATGGAATAAATGCTTAAATTGTGATTCCTTGTCGAAGTAATGCAACTCGTATTCATCTAAGATTCCTCTCAGCTTCGTTATTGTCTCGTGAGGATAACACTTGGTGGTGATCTTTGGCATTCTGTCCATGTGCTTGAATTCATACACAAACTTCGGCTTTGGGGCCACCTGCAAAATGACCAATTAATTAAGAATACATTATACTTCTACCGACTCAAGCGACCCATGCGACTCAACCGACCAATCCGACTCAACCGTCCCATGCGACTCAACCGACCCATGCGACTCAACCGACCCATCCAACTCAACCGATCCATGCGACTCAACTAACCCATGCGACCCAAACCGACTAACTCAGACTATCGACTCAAACGACCCTTAGACCCCATGTGACGCTCAAGCGACGATTGCGACCCAAACCGACTCACTGAGACAACCGACTTAAACGACCCTTAGAACCCCTGCGACGCTCAAGCGACGATTGCGACCCAAACCGACTCACTGAGACAACCGACTCAAACAACCGTTAGACTCTCTGCGACACTCAAGCGACCATTGCGACCCAAATCGACTTACTGAGACTCAACAGACTCACTGACACTCACACCCATTTCAAATCAATAAACCATTCTGGGACTCGACAGCCTGCAAAACCCTAGAAATCGACGCTCAACCGACCATCGCGACCCAAACCGACTCACTGAGACAACCGACTCTTGCGACTCAACCGACTCACTGAGACTCAACCGACTCATTGACACTCACACCCATTTCAAATCAATAAACCATTTTGGGACTCGACAGCCTGCAAAACCCTAGAAATCGATCTATTTACACTTATTGACGCTATTGAAGATTGACTCATGCTCTCTTCTCCACTACTGCTGATTCTAGCCATTTTCTTCTTGCCAACTTCGAATCGATCCCTCTCAAGTTCGAAATCACTTGTTCTTTCTTGGTTTTGACACGGTTTGACAGTTTTTCACGTCGAAAATATCCAGAATGCGGGTTTTTCACGTTCGAAAATTAAGGGTAAATTTGTCTTTTCTCCAGTTTTTTCCGATTAAATAATTATTTTAGGGAAGGGTATTTCTGAAGCATTTTAGCCCTACGAGGGTATATCTGATATTCCGCCGTGTAAATTAGTATATTCAAAATGATTAAATAGGTTGGATATAATAAAAGAAAACAGCAGGATACTTGCATCCGTGACGACGTCTTGATAGGAAAGCGGCTTTAGCGTCGGTGAGATAAATAATATTAGGGGTGGTAATCCTGGTTACCCAAACTGAATCGATTCGAGAATCGTTTGGAATATGAATTACCCTAAAAATTTATATGGGTTCAAATTTTAAAATTTATTCGGATTCGAGTCGGTCCAATTTGGATTCGGATAAAATTGAGGAATCCGAACAATCTAATTAAAAAATAATTAAAAATTAAAAATATATATAAACACTAAAAAATACCGGTATATTTTCCTATATATATTTATGTTATATTTGATATTTTTATTTTTATATTAGAAAAACAAATTATCCAAAGAATGTTAACCTAAATAATCCAAATTATATATAATACCCGTAAAATCCGGATCCGAACTACCCAAAGAATCCAAATATCCAAATGTGATTCAGGTTATTTCGGGTCCAATGCTTTTGAACCCAAACAAGCCGGACCGAAAACATTCGGGTTCAGTTCGGGTCGAATTTTTCAAAATCCGAAAAACTCGAACCGAATCGAAATCCGAAACTCGAATCGAAACCCGGATTGTCCATTCTTTCATTTTATTTAAAAAAACAGATTCTCATAATCTAATTTTAGAATTCACAGCATGAAGCTCCATGGTTAGATTTTTTGATACTCATAAAAATATAATATATTTTTAGAAATAAAATACAAAATTATAAAATTATTTGATTGAATTATTCGGATACTCTAACTTTCAATCCAAAAAATATAGTTATGATAACTTATTAGAGAACTAGTAATTTGCCAAACAATGATACAAGTGAGCCGCTTATATTTTTAAATATAAGCCAACAATTTATTTTGGAACCATGTATATACATTCCACGTGATTAAAATGAAAAAAAAATATATGATTTCGTACATAGTTGTCGCCCCATTTTTTTTAAAATAACACATTCCAAAAATATCGTCCATTGATTGATTGTTCAAGAGGATTTGTGGGCGTGCTGAGGCCTATTCTATAAGCAACAGTTGGTAGACGAAGGTTTATAAAAAAGAAGAAGAAGAAGAAATAAAAGGAGAACATTACTAGAAAATAATGATTTAAAGACGGTAAACAGTAGTTCGCAAACAAGTATCGCCAAATCAAAACTGTCTGTAATCTATCCATAAATATGGACAGAAAACTAAATCCGTAACCCGTTTGTAATTCCATACTAAAAGGTCGTCCATAAATCGATGGGAAGACGACCAATAAACAGACGGAAAATTTGTCAAAAAAACGTCGGAAACTTATGGACAGGATGCGACCATCCTTAACATTTGCAGACGGACTGTAGCCATCCATAAAATTAAAAGACGGGATGCGACCAGTCCGCCAACTTTCTGGACGAGCGTTCATGCGTACGCAAATGTGCGGAGGTTTACGAACGGAAGGTGTCGTCCGCAAAATTTTTTAAAATAAAAAATAAAATATTATAATTATAATTTGATTTAATTTAATTTAAAATTTATACAGATATTAACAATTAATTCATGGTTACACATATTTAACGTATATTACAAAATTTTCAATGGTATTTCCGAAATTTCGTCATTGGAATCATCGTTCTCGCATGCATCCCAATCGATGACAGACATTTATGCTTTCAGCATGATCATCAACCATTGATGTCGTCTTTCGGATTCTTTTTGCGACTCGAGTAATTATGATACGATATTTCACATCTCGTGGTGTGACGCTTTTGTTTTACCTTTGGAGGAATTTGAATGTTGTGATGTCATTTCTCCAAGAAAAAAATGTGACCTTTATACGGTATAACTTTCTGTAAAAAAAATATCGATATTTAATTACAATTCTAAGTACCAAAATTATATTAAAATGTAATAAATTTATCTCGAGATACAGCTCATTGTAATCTTCCTGAGTAAGAGAAGGTTGTGTTCTGTCTTCTCTCAATCGAAATTTGGAACACTCGTTCCGATGTCATGTTCTGAATCATCACGAATACGTTCTACTCTGACATCTACCCATGAACCGTCCGACTTCTTCATGTGCGTACGTTCCAGCAATTCTACGTATGACGGTTCAGATCCGTTCTCTTTCGTCTAAAATAAATTTCAAATATATATTTTTAATATTAATCACATGTCAAATGTATAAATTCCTAAACAATATTATAAATCTTACGAAATCTTCATAAACTTCCAAAAAAGAACGAAAACCAACGGTATATGCGCTCATCTTGTATCCTTCTCTATCAAAACAGAGAGGTTGATTATCTCGCTCGCGTCTTTGCTTAAATCCGGGATCATCCCAATAAGCGCACATTTGCTCCCACACATTGGTTGTCATCCAAACGGTTCCCTTTCTTCTTTCGATATTTTTTGCAATAGTTTATAAGAGCTTTGAAACAAACTCCCTTAACTCGTTCAAATTCAGACTTTACTAGTCTAATAATCTCGAGATTCCAACAAAATTTTTGCTGAAATCATCAAATTATTATTTTATTTAAAATATTATTTGAAAATTTGATAAAAATAAATATTCTTAAAAACATACTACAAAAGATTTTCACCATCGTTCCCTAATATCGGGTCGGTCCGCGTCCAATTATAACATGGACGATCGTAATCAGCTTTCGGCGTCTTTTTTATATGACGAAAAAGTTGATCGTAAATCAAAATTGAGATAAATTAACATTTAATTAACTATTTACCAATTTACATTTGAAATTAGTGATATGTACCATTGTGCGTCATTTTCACGACTCGGATCTAAATGAGGAAGTTTAAGTTTTTCCTCATGCATTGATAAAATTTCTTCCACTGTTGGTTCGTGATGCATCTGAGGCCCGTAATACATTATTGGCTTGACCATTGGTGGCATCTGTTGATAATAAGTTACAATATATATTGTGTCGATCCAGTGTTCGGGAATAAATTCGGATTCATAAAATTCGAAAATCCCAAACGAGATTGTCGTATTTGTTGCGGAGGAGATGGATCATTAGCATTTTCCTACAAATTAGAACGGTTTTTTGTGTTACCACCTCTTCCAATGCGACGAGACATACTAAAATTTAAAATTAAAATATTAGAATTATTGTTAATTTAAATTTATCCTAACAAAGATTTCAATATAATTTAACAAACTCATCAGCACATATAATTTTATATATAAGTTATTAACCTTAAATAATCAAATTTTCAACTACACTTAATCCATAAATTTTAAATAATCAAATTTCCAAATAATGTTAATTCGTTTAAAAATTTTCTATCTCTTTAAGACATTTCAACAAACACTTGAACTACATATTCCAAATCAAACTAAACTTATTCTAAATATAGCTAAACTTATTCTAAATCTAACTAACTATATTCCAAATCTTAGTAATCATATTCCAGACCTAAAAATTATGTATAAATTAACTTACCAAACAGAAGTAGATACGGACAGATGGATGGGCTGGGACAGATGGATGAATGAATCGAGGGACAGACGGACGGATGGCATCGGATCGCAAGGGTCGCGGTACCAACAGGAATGGGTTGGGTGTCAACGGACAAACGGGGACGCACGTGAGATCAAAATCAAGTTATAAATTTATCAAAACTTGAGCTTAATCGTCATCATTATATGTAACTCCTCTAGATCCTTACGTGATTGAATGTTATCTTTCGTTTTTCCTGTGATATTCAGTACTGTGTTGATGATATTATCGGAAAAAGAAATTTCTATATGTAAGACATCAAGATTGTGTCGAAGCTTAGATTTATCCAATACGGCAGATACCAAAATATGATCTTCTTGTACCAATTATGAGTAATTCCATAATCACCAATTATCAGATGATTGTTCCCTCCACAATCTATACTCCTAGGAACACCCAAAGCAAGAAGTCGTTCATACAAAATCTCTTCTCTAGTCAAAATTGGAGGAGGAGATTTTCGCACAACTATAAGGAAGAAAACGACGATGACAGTCAAACCAATTCGTTTTTCGTCCATATTTCAACTGAAAAAGATCTATTTCACCCATGTAATGTTGACATGTAATTGTACGGTGTCAAAATAATTGGCCACAACGAATAATTTTTCCTTAAAATCCCAAATGGATTAAAACCATCAGTGCAAAGGCATAAATAAACATTTGGACTCTCAACTGCAAAATGAAGATATACCTTGTTAAAGTATTTCCACGCCTCACCATCTGAGGGCCACATTTCACCTTCACGACTTGAATGTTCAGCATGTCATCTCATGTCGCTTGTGGTCTTCTCATATTGATACAATCTTTTGATTTTGTATGTAATTATTAAATACCACATATGACGATACAGAATCGATTCCATTCTCTGTCAAATAAAACCGATCTTTTCCATAAAATCAATAATTACTCAAATCTGATGTCTCTTTCCAGAATATCATGCAACTGTTTTAATAAATATCAATCTTTTGATATGGCAATAAATCCAATAATCTCATCATTTTCTTTATCTCATAATATGACTCTAATGCATTATTATCTTCAGACAAATAATCTCTTACTAATTGTGCTATACAATCCATACAATTCTCAAAAATATTATTCCAGTCTTCAAATTCATCAAACATGTAGATAGAGACAATTGTGAAGACCCATTCTACAACCATCATAAAGTATATGCCTAGCACTTTGTAACATTTAAAAAAAAATTGTTTCTTCATTTGGATCTTCGTCAACATTTTCTTCGTTTCTTTCACCGAATACATTTTACACCATTTCCACATAAGGTTCAATTCTACATCTTGAGAACTCTCAAATACTTTATGATGTACAATACCCCTACTAAAATATTCCACAACATTACTAGGTCGTGGTGCAAAAGTTTCTCCATGAGATAACAAAATGAAATAATTCGGAGTAAAACCTCTTAAATAAAGATGATGTCAAACGGTTCTCTCATTAACAAATTTTTCATTTTTGCATTGAGACATTGACAAACCAACTTACCAGTATCTTTATAAACTTGTTGATTTGTCGTCATAAACTATGTAACGTCTTCTAGAAACTCTTTCGATACACCTTAAGTTTCTGGATCAATTTTTCTATACATCCATTGTGTAGAAAAAAATATTTGATCTCAGATATGATACTATTATAATCAGAAATAAGAAGGTATGAGTGAAATATATGAGAACTGTGTGTGAGAAAAGATTGAAAGTAGAAAGAGATTAAATAGATAATTTCTTGATCGATTAAGGACGAGCCATCCCAAAAATGTCCCTAAATCCAAACGGTATCCTCGTACCCGTCTACAAATTTTCGGATGGTCAACTCTTTCATTCGCAAATTTACGGACCGTCAACTATCACTTCCTCAAATTTGCGAATGGTTCTTGTTGACGTCCACAAATTTGCGGACGGACACTATTTCCATCCATATTCCGTGATAACCCTTATTTTTGTCTCCAATCTGTCCGCAAATATGGATCACTTGTGGACTGCTCCTCTTTCCGGAAATTTACGGACGAAATATCTTGCTATGATGTTTCGTCAGCAATTTTACGGACGGAATAGTCCTTCAAGAAATTCCATTTCGAATTTCTAAATGTCTAGTAGTGGAAAGCCAATTTCCTGAGGGGAGTCTCGTGGGAGCCCATGACTAAGAAAAAAGAGAAGTTACGAATGGTGAGAGGAACCATTGCCATCGACATTTATTATCATCACTGCCATTATTGTAAAAAAACTTAGTTAAAACCCGTTTCTCACATTTCTTTGGTTTCTTTTTGTTTCTTCGTGTAGACAGATAAAATGAGATCATGATCGCCATAGAATCCATAACAAATTCATAACTTCGGTGAGTATTTCGGTTTTCCGTAAAACCATGTAAAATTTTGTATTGCACGTGGTAAAGGAGCTCAAAAGTCCTGGATCAGAAATTGGTTGGAAAGCATAACTTTTTTATGGAGTTATGAATTAGGGTTTTTGTAGAGTTCAACCTGAGTGCCGAAAACGATCATAATTGCATTTAAGCACAGTATTGAATGCTTTTGAAGGGCAGTCGTGTCAACCAAACATTTTTACATATTAGGAACATAAGTATGTGCTCAAGCAAAAGTTTTCGATCGAGCGGTTTCACCATTCAATCTAAAGATTTTATGTTTTCAATGAGCAGTCAGACAAGCATTTTACTACTTGACCCGAGTATTGTTTGTGGTGATATGCTTGAGGCTTTCAAGGGTTTTTCGATGTCGACAACGAAGGTGGGTTGAAACTTGTGGATTCCAAGACGTGTGGAGAGTATGTGAAGAATTAGTTCCATGAGCTACGAATGCAGGGTTTGTGAGGATCATGTTGTAAAACCGGAAACAAAAATGGACATGAAGGGAAAAAAACAAAAGGACAAAGAGAGGAAAGCTTGCCATCTTCTTTGATACTTTTCGTCATTGTGGTTCTATGTCATTGAAGGGACGCCATCAACTTCACACCTTATTTGTCAATAAGATAAAGATGAGAACCTTCCTCGTATTTACTTTCGAATCAATGTATTTTTTTCTCTTATTGTATCTTTGACTCACGTGTTACATAAAAAAAGATTCATGTAGACTGAAAAAATCGTATGGATTAATAATCAGAGATATGAGAAATAGAAATGAAAGTTTTATATCTTTGAGGAAATAAGGACATCGGTGTTCATACAATATTATTCGAAGTGTTTTGAGAATGGATTTAGAGTTTAACACTACAAAAAATAGGCGGTTTCCAACGGATGTATCCGTTGGAAATCGCCAAAATTTCGTTGCCATTAGTTGCAAATCGAGATCCGTTGTGATTCCCAACGGGGTTATAACGGATATTATCCGCTGTAATATTCCAATGGACGGGTAACGGAAAATTCTGTTGATAGATTATAAGGGATGGTCGTTACAATGTCTACAATGGATGCCCGTTACAAAACTTTAATGGATGCCCATTACCAATTTGTAACGGATATCCGTTGCCTATCCGTTGGTACGAAAAATATGCGAGAATTGAAAATTTGCAACGGATGCCCGTTGACCCTTTGGTGGAAAATGGCAACGGACATCCGTTACAAAATGGTGGGAATTTGGCATTCCAACGGATGGTCGTTAAAATTCTTTAAAAATGTCAACGGGCATCTGTTGGGATTTTTACAAAAAAAATTTTAAAAAAACCTTAACTAATTAAAAAAAGTTCTTACAAAATATAAAATCCTAATTTCTATTACATATCATCTAAATTTGTTGCGACGAATTCATCCTCATGGTCGCCAACACCTCGTGAAGAAGCCATTGCATTCGAATCGGTAACCGGTTCTTTATGCGGCGTTGTTTCCCCCGTCTGATGTTTCGATTGATACCCCCGACCACTTAGCTATTCTAATGCTCTCCATGTGCCGGATCTGTGCTCGAGTTTCTCGAAGTTGTGTTTCAAGATGCTTGATACGTCGTTCTTGCGTATAACTCTCTTGTACCACGGGGGTACCGTCGTGGCGTCCTCGACGATATCCTTTTGAAGCGTATCGAGACCGTATAGACGCTCCTTATACGGTCTAACCAACTACAAAATAAAAAAGTTAGAGTTAGAATCGTTAGAAAATATTTTCTTTACCAATAGATTTATAAACAATAATTTTTTTCTTTCCTTCCAAATAAATTTTGTCCTTTTGTAAAGGACTGAGCTCGTCGGGAGTTGAACTACACGGTTGTGATTGTTGTGTGATCTTATCCGTCACACCTTTCACCGTCCATTCCGCTTGAGGGTCGACGAGTTCAGGTTCGTCGTTCTCTTCCCCGATGACCGGTTTCTTCTTGTCATGGGTTTCTACAACCAGCTCAAGAAGAGTCGGTTCTTTTCCTATCCGTTGCATCTGTTATATAACATAAACATAATTATATAAATATTGTAAAAAATAAAAAATTTAAATAATAACTAAAATAAATTTATCAATTCATTCTTTCTCTTCGGGAATGATTTTGATCCCGAAGTACAGCGACGCGGACCATCTCTCGGAACCTTTTCGTCGTACCGACATTTCGTGGCCTTCAAGTCTCAGACTCCCAATGTTGGACAAGTTGGTTGAAGACCTCGTTCGTTGCCCATGTCTATTTGGCATTCTTTTTTTAGTAGTTGCGCTTGGCGTTGTTCATCATCAAGTGCATTCGGGCTTACATGTCGTGCACCCAAGCTGTGTAGATGCGCGTTGTATCCTTATTCCGCCATTTGTATGCGCGCTGCAAAATAAATTATAATAAATTAGTTTCGAATAAATGTAACTAATTATTTTAAATACAAATTTTATAGTATTTAACTTACGAAGAAAGTACACTACCATCGGCGGTGTATAACTTCTGGTGTCACTTGCTAGAAATCATAGAGTCGATCCTGTAGCAATCCCTAGATGAAGTTGTTGTTCGTATGTTTTAGAACATCATCCACATCAAACTTGCACATAAAAATGAAATATCTAGATAATATTTATAATTAAAAACAATATAAATTCATAATTTGAATTCTTACCATAACATCCCATCATGGCGAACATGATCTATAATAGGAAAGATGCAACGTCCGTCGAAATTATCGATCAAGGAGTCGATATCCACCATATTGTCCTCTTTATCAAATATCTACGGTGTCGATATTGGTGAAGGAGGCCTATATGGTGGCGGTGGAGGCGGGGGCAGGGCTCCGATGAACCCGCCAACATACCACCACATTCTATAAATCGTCTAGCTCTCATTTTGTGTTTTGTGTTTAGAAGTGTTTGTGTGTGTGTAATATATTTGTAAGATTTGAGAGGATTTGGTGTTTTAAATTTGTGTACCAACGGATCACCAAGGGGAAAAACGTCCACTCAACGGACGCAATTAATTGACACGACGTTCTCTATCTCCAACGGATATCCATTACAATTTCCAATGGATGTCCATTAGAAATGCGTACTCCCGAGGCAACGGACGCCAAAACGATCGTACATTTCCCCGAACTACGGAAATCCATTATAATTTGCAACGAATGCTCATTGGAAAAAACCGTAGCCTAGGTAGCCATGATGATGACACTTCGCAACGGGAACCCGTTACAATCTGCAACGGATGCCCGTTGGCGCTACCAAAGTGTCAACCTGTGTCTATTGAGCTTCCTCGTAACGGGTATGAAAAACTTCGAAATTGTTTCTAAGTGTCGAAGGCAATTTAGTATTCCAACAGACATTGGTCAGCAATTTCAAATGCTCGTCGAAATTAGATTATATGAAGGTAAAAAAATTACACATAATTTACATATTACATTATAGTATTTACATTTATTCTTCGGTAGATTCTTCGATTGGCGAGTCTTTCTTCAATTGTTCATTGAATTCATCGTTGTTTTCATCTTCTACATCTTTTGATTCAACGTCTTTATAATCACGTATGAATTCTCCGTTTATGTCAGTTCTTGCGAGAATCTCCTCCCGATTGTGTGTATTAATTATTCAAATCGGTTGCGGATGATTGGTTTGCAACTGATCTTCTTTTTCATTTGTGCTTATTATTCCTCAGGGCTTGATCTTTACTACGGCCCACCACTCCTCTCTTTAATGTTTCAATGTTATTGGATATTGCACATAACATACTTGATCTGATTGATCTATTGTGATGAATGGATCACCGTACCATATTGTCGTCCCGGCTTGATGTCAATTCTTTCCCATCGATTTTTTCGTGTTCCACATCCTATAGTTGGGTCGAACCACTGACATTTAAAAAGCATTACCTTCAACCCAACGAGACTGAGATATTCCACTTGTAGGATTTGATGCAAAATTCCATAGAAGTTATCACCATTTATTTCACTATTAACGCAAATGTCATAATTGTATGTGCTTCTATATTTTTTGTGTTCGTACGTGTGGAACATGTAGCCGCGAGTAAAAAAATTGGCCAATACATAATATTTCGTGCAGGACCATTAGCCAAATCTTTTAACCATGTTGGAAGTCTTTCATCAGAACATTTCATCTAGATAACATAAAAAACAAATAAATACGTTATAATAAACACAATTAATTTTAATATATATATAAGACGTGAGCACAAAGTACTTACGTAATCTCTTAATCACGAGCAATAATGTTGAACTTTCATTTTTGTGAGTTCATTCGCGTTTAGATGAGGATACATACCAATTACTTCTTCATCAAATATCCTGTAATGAAAATACGTTAATATTTTATATATATATATATATGTAATTGAGTTTAAATATTGATTTTTCGAAAGATAATAGCTCTTGACAATTTAGTAATATATATGTATGGACGTGATTATACTCCTCTAGTGTTAACCAATATTCTTCGGATTTATCTCATGTACGTCCAATCGGTGTAAACATCTCAAGAATTGTGTCAAACTGCGGATTATATTGAAATAGATAGTTTGTGTGATCATCTGCTGCACGTCTTTCTTTCGTCTTAATATGCGACTCGAAATAAAATGTAGAAAAATATGTGATTTCTTCCAACAAGTATTATTCAACAATAGATCCTTCAACCACTGTTTTGTTTTTTGCTTTTTTCTTTCCAGAAAGCGTGTCCACGAGGAAGAAATCTTCTATAAAAATCAAACCAACATGGTTTTTTACCATGTACTAGTCGAAATGAATTTGTATCCTCCATGCAATATGGACATGCTAATCCGTGCGTGCTTCATCTAGATCACATTCCATAGGCAGGAAAGTCGCTAATTGTCCACAACAAGACCGCTTTCAATGTAAAATTTTGCTTCTTACTAACGTCATAAGCAAGAATTCCTTCGTTCTACAAATATCTTAATTCATGAATTAAAGGCTGAAAAAGACATCGAAACTTTTTTCGGATGTTCTGGTCCTGGAATCAGCAACGTCAGAAACATTACCTCTCTTTTCAAATGCATATCGGGCGGAAAATTATATGGAGACAAAATCACCGGCCACATAGAATATTGATTTCTAGATTGTCCATATGGACTAAAACCATCAGTGCACAAGAAAAAATAAATATTTTTCGTTTCATACGCGAACTCAGAAAATATTTCATTGAAATATTTTCAAGCCTTACCATCTGATGGATATTGCATTATCCCTTCGTCCATCGAGGGTCCTGCGTGCCATCTCATTGCTGCAACAATTTTTTTTTCTATTCAAATAACCTTCTCAACCGGTTTGCTACACGCATATGGACCATTTTTTGTACGGTACATATTTACGTGAAGATGGTTTTTTTGACCGAAATCTACTTGCATCGAAAAACTTGCATTCCAACAAGTCTTTATCAATACTTCAAAACAAAATGAATTTTTTTATACAAACATCAATTTTTTCATATGGCATTCCCAAATATTTTAAAACATTCTTTGTTTCGTAGTATATCTCGGGGGCCTGGTTTTGTTCCGGTAAATATTCACGCATGGTTTTGCAAAATGAATCAATGCAATTTTCAGCAACATTATAGTCTGTTTTTATATTCATCAATCTTGATGAAAAAGATAAACGAGACTGACCTTCACGACAACCTTCATTTAATAGGTTAAAAAATGGCGTGCCTCGATGTTCGACATCTCTTCGTGTTGTCGTTCATCATGAACAATTCCAGAAAAAGCATATGACACCATTTCCACATATGGATTGGTCGTTGATGCTTCATAAATAACTTCTTCATTTCTTTTTATTTGTGCTTCTTGCATAATATCTCTAACGCCGCAATTTTTCCCGTGAAATAACCAAATTTTGTAATTCTCTACAAAACCCACCTTGCAAAGGTGTTTGCAAACAATTTCTTGACTTCGATACTTCATTTTTTTGCATCTTTTGCATGGACATAACATTGTCTCACGTTCTTGACACAAAGGTTGTATCGACACAAAACTCATGAATTGCTATAATCTGTGTAAGAATTCTTGCGTAATTTCTTTGTTTATAGGATCTTTTCTTCTATACATCCATTCTCTCGATCTATATATATCTATATTTGAAGAAGATGACATTTTGTTGAAAATATATTTGTTGTTGATGGTTTGATGCTAAAACTTTGATATTGATCATTAAATAGTGATTTTTCCAACAAATCCCATTGGAATCATTTACTGATGCTCGTTGCAACGTCACGTGAAAGTATTCCAATGCCAGTCCTCGAAATTACTACTTTCAACGGGCATCCGTTGCCAATACCAACGGACGTCCGTTACAATTGGCAATAGATGTTTGTTGGCCTATTTTTGTTTTCTAACGGTGTGCCAACGGATCATAGCACCGTAAATTAGGGCTGGGCAAATTACCCGAAAAACCCGTCCCGACCCGAAACCCGTCCCGAACCCGTGAAAAATTACTCGAACCCGCGGGTTCGGATTCGGGTAATGAAATCTCATTACTCGCGGGTTCGGGTTCGGGTTCGGGTTCTAAATAACTAAAACGGGTACCCGCGGGTACCCGAGTATATATGTGTATATATATATATAATTAGACATATACATTATATTAATTACAAATATGCCATTCTAACCTAACCCTAGTTATAATTTTCTTCATTTTTTCTTCTTCCCGCTGCCGACCTCCCTCTTGTCTCCCTCAGCCGACCTCTCGTCTCCTTCAATCCAACCCTCTCTGTGATTGCTCGAAAAACCCAACTCAAAGGCACGAAATCAACCAACTCCCATCTCTCTTTTCCTCTCAATTTCCTCTTGCCGACCACCTCTCGCCGATCTCCCTCTTGCCGACCTCCCTCTCGACCTCCTCTCGTCTCGACGCCAACAACGCTCTTCTTCTCTTCTCTTTTCCTTCTCGACGCCCTTCTCCTCTTCTCTTTTCCTCCCCGACGCCCTTTTTTTCTTTTCCTCACCGACGCCCTTTTTCTCTTTTCCTCTCGTCTCTTCTCGACCTCCTTCTCATCTCTTTCTGACCTCCTCTTGTCTCCCTCCATCACCTCTGCGGTAACTCGAGGTGAGATAAACACGAGGTGAGATAGAGAGATATTTTGGGTATAATCATTTCGGATTATATGAAGAAATTAGTTTCATGTGTTAAATTGGGAATGTAATTTAGGTAAGTCGATTCAACAAGATCTTGAAGAAAGTTGGGAACAATTCATGTTCATCCTATTCAATCCCTTCCCAGTTCCATCGATTCTTAACATGAAAAACAAACAGTTCATTATAAAATTAGATTCGGGTTCGGGTACCCGCGGGTACCCGGGTTATTTGGCGGGTACCCGAACTCCGAGTATCCGAGCCTCTCGGGTTCGGGTTCGGGTAGGAAAATGCCTACCCGTTCGGGTTCGGGTTCGGGTACCCTCAAAAATCCGGGTACCCGACCCGTGCCCAGCCCTAGCCGGTAGGGCAATGAGTTTTCTCCAGAAAGAAGGGAGGCAGGCCGTAATGAGCAATCTATCCCCGCCCAAACTTTGTTGTTCAGCATATTGGACTAGCCAGGCCTAAAGGAAGAACAACCTAATCTCCGCATTTGACTATTATAATTACAATCTTGACCTCTTTTTTCTAGAAATCTCAAACCAGGAAAGAACTCAATTTGGCCTTTGTTCATTATCTTCAAGATCTCTCTTTTCTTCCTTGTTATCCCCACTCTGGTTTTTCCCTCTTCTTTTTCGGGGGAGGGCGCTGAACCAGAGTTCTTGCGGGCAAGCTTCCTTCGAGGACAGGCTTTCTTACCCCGTCCAACTGACTTGCTTGCTTCTACACTTGACCATACACCTAAGTACTAGTGCGGATGAAGGGGCACGCACTAACAAAACTCATTGCCTTATCTTCANTCGACCTCCTCTCGTCTCGACGCCAACAACGCTCTTCTTCTCTTCTCTTTTTCTTCTCGACGCACTTCTCCTCTTCTATTTTCCTCCCCGACGCCCTTTTTTCTCTTTTCCTCACCGACGCCCTTTTTCTCTTTTCCTCTCGTCTCTTCTCGGCCTCCTTCTCATCTCTTTCCGACCTCCTCTTGTCTCCCTCCATCACCTCCGTGATAACTCGAGGTGAGATAAACGCGAGGTGAGATAGAGAGAGATTTTGGGTATAATTATTTCGGATTATATGAAGAAATTAGTTTCATGTGTTAAATTGGGAATGTAATTTAGGTAGGTGGATTCAACAAGATCTTGAAGAAAGTTGGGAACGATTCATGTTCATCCTATTCAAACCCTTATAGTTCCATCGATTCTTAACAAGAAAAAACAAACAGTTCATTATAAAATTAGATTCGGGTTCGGGTACCCGCGGGTACCCGGGTTATTTGGCGGGTACCCGAACCCCGGGTACCCGAGCCTCTCGGGTTCGGGTTCGGGTAGGAAAATGCCTACTCGTTCGGGTTCGGGTTCGGGTTCGGATACCCTCAAAAATCCGGGTACCCGACCCGTGCCCAGCCCTACCGTAAATGATCCGTTGACCGTCTATTGATAGTTGCAACATATTCCAACAGATGGCAGCCCGTTGAACGTTCTCAGGTATCCGTTGCAATTCATTGGAACAAACAGCCTGTTTACAAAACCATGCGTTGCAAACAGGTTGTTTTTTTGTAGTGTAAGAGTTAAAAGCATATGACTATTGATTTGTATTTTCTAGTTAGAATGCTTGCCCAAGCACTGTACTCGTTCGATCGAGTATTTACAGCAAAGATGATGATTAAATATTAGGTTTTTGGGCGAGGGTTGATGTTTTAGGTAAAATACTAGATTAGAATGTTCAATCGAATGTTTTTTGCTTGGATAGTATACTCGATCGAGCGACGAGTGACTCGATCCAAGCAAAATCTCGGGATAAATTTTGAACTGTTTGGTTGATCATTCGGTCAAACAGTGGGTTACTGAAACTAATTAAGGTTTCTACCACTTTTGCAAGTGATACCTCGCATGAATGCATTCCTTGTCTTTTTAGAAATTCCAAGACCAGAAATGAGTGGAGGAAATCGGGTGGACTTTGTGATACAAGTAGAGCAATAAAGGTCAATGTTGAATGTGGTGTACTCGTGTGAAGATAGAACCTCAATGAGATACGAGATTGAATTTCTGGTGATTGTATAGCGTGAGGAGTATCAGGTTAGAGGGTCGCATTGACATGCATATTCGGACTTTGGATTCTAGAGGAGTATGGGGGATGAACTCCAAGATCATGTGGACTCTAGGCTCGGTCTGAATTCCCACAGGTCATCTCACCTAGTTCATAAAATAACGTTTGTGTTGGGTTTTCAATTTGTGAGGATCCACTGTGTTGAGGTATTGAGTTTTCAAATCATATAAATTCAATGTTGTTAGATTTAGGGTTGGTAAATCATGTCGAGTTTTTCGTTTTAGTTAAAGTTTTGTTTTTGAAAGGGTGCAATTACAAAATGTATATATGTATTGGTTTCATTTAATGTATTGTTCTTTTTTTATGTTGTCAAAGGACATGTTGTGTATAGAAATAATTGTAGTGAATCCTACTTGGTGTTGTAGGGTTTGTAGAGATTCGAATGAAAGAGCCTGCAATGTCTTGATGATTTTTTTTGGATTCTGAATTTTTTAAAATATTTGGGGACTATTGTTTTCATGTGTTTTGTTTTACTCTATTTAAACTATTCTTGTTTATTCATTATAAATATATATTTTCGTTATTGGATAAATTTGAATTATTTCAAAAGTTATTATTTTGTTGAATTTGTCATGGTTAGATTTTTGAACGTGTACTTAGGCCTGATTGGTGGAGTCGCAGCCAAACGTAAATGTGACGACTCTGTTTTTTGGCGATTCCGGACGATATTAAAACCGATTGGTGGAGTCGTAGTCGCCCACCGAAACGTAGATTTTAAAAATATGAAATTATGTTACATTACGTTTGCGTTTTGGTGCGTTTTGAATAAAATTACCAAAATATCCTTGTGTCTTTCCCTTATATCTTCTCTCTTTCTATTATAATTTATATATATGTATATATATGCAATATATATAAGTATATGTATTGTATATTTAAATATTTTTATAATTTCTTAATGTTTAAATTTATTTCAAATATTTGAAAATTATAATTAAAAAATATACAGTAAATAAAAAAATGTAAATAAATTATTTTCTTAATAATTATCTATTTTGGTAATTTTGTTCAAAACGCAATTACAACCGTTTTCTATCATCGCTTATAGTTGCAATCGCCCTCAAACGCAATCATCTCACCATTCAGACAATATAAAATAATACGCTGTCAATCGCTGACAGAGACACCGCCAAACACAAATACAAACGTTGTGTTTCCACTAGTCAAACCCTTAGAGTTCACAATGAACATCTTAATTTTGAAGGTGAACAGGGATAGAAATGGTACAATACGTAAAATACATCCTCTTTAGAATTTTTTTTATCATACATCAATCCTTAATATCATTATGCATTTCAACTTAATTATTCTTGATCAATTATAAATTAAAAAACAAAGATGATTCGACATATAAGATATGGATACGTTGATTATATATTTCATAGATATAGATGTTATAGTATAGATTTAATTTTGTGATTATAACCGAAGTTGCCAACCTTTATGTTTTTTTTTTCAGCACATATTACCAAAGAAAAACAAAAGGAAAGCATCAGGACAAGTTTGGTAAAAACGTGGAAGTAACGGGGAACAGGTTATTGAGTCGTACACTTCTCTTGTTTATGCCACCACCACGGTTTTGTCGGTACGGAACATTTTTTGTGTCTGTACATTCCATTGTTCGATATTATTGTGTCGTACACTTCTCTTATCTCCTCAAAATTACTATTTAGCCACTACACATTCCATTGTTCGATATTATTGATAAAGGAAGAAAAGGTCCTGATTTATTTTTTTTATTTTATTGATTTTTTAAAATTTTAGGAATTAAGCAATAATGTATAAAATAAAAATATTACGTGCAATCATTTCAGTCTTTATCAACAATGTTATCCCATTAGAACACATTTATATTTCATGTTATTCCATTAAAAACATATTTATATATTTTCATTGATATAATATAAAGATTTTTCTGACAAGATTTAAACATTATATTTTTAAATCTTTGTATTATTGTATAATCTAAACTTGAGAAGTTTTATAACAAAATAAATGCATATACATTGTTTCTTATTAATAATTAAATTTTTGTGGATATAAATATACAATTTAAAATTGAGATCGAATATTGAAAATCTAAAATTTTAAACATAAAAATAAAAAAAGATAATTGAAGAGAAAAAATGATATTATTGTGTTATAAAATAATATAATTGTTAATTTGGTTTGGCTACTTATAATATTAATATATCCATATAGTTTAATATATTCTTTCAAGATGAAATTATAAAATTTTATCTTGAATATAACCATATAATATCAAAATACCAATACTATTATAAATTAAAATATGATCGTAATATAAAATCGATAAAAAATAGAAAATTGATAGAAAATACAATCTGAATAATAGAATCATAAATTATGTCTTCCAATAAAAATCAAAATGATTGAAGAGATAAAAATTTGTAATAAAATCTTTAAAATTGAAAAATAATATATGTATATATGAGGTAAGAATGATATTTGGTTAATCATTTTAATAAAAAAAAATCTATCGCTATAGATTTTGATCAATCATTATTTCTATTGAATGTAAGGAGATTGATACCCTAATTCTAATTATTCTATATTTTACAAGGGAGGTACGACTAGCTTTGATCAATCATTTTAATAAAAAAGTCCATCATTGTATATTTTGATTTATTGGCACATTACCTTATTATTTATAGAAATTAATGATAATTTGAAACTGAACTCCATTAATCTCTGATTGAAAAGTTTTCGAGCTTTCGTTTACTTCGTGGTCTTGAAAAAAGACTATAAAGCTTTTACAAATATTATACAAACCTCATTGTATAAATTTATTCAAGTTAATAGTTTGATTATCATCTGTAATACTCCTAACATTTCAAATATTTCTCCATATCTTGCCTTTACGATTCAAAAGAATAATTTTACTTATTCATGGTGTTCGATCTAATCATCAATATAACAGAGGTGGATTAACATCTTGTGGTCGAGGTTTTACACCTCAAGTTTACTCTCAATTACATAAAAATCATTCATAATATACATTGGGAAATCAGATTGTTAAAAACCAGTTTTCTAATCGATTTTTGTGCCAAATTTGTGGTAAATTTGGTCATGAGACTCTATGTTATTGGCGTCGTTTTTATAATCCATTTTAGAGTAATTATATTCTAAAATTTTTGTTGGTATACGCATGTTTACTAATCACGACAAGGAATAGTATTTTGGTTCAGGTGCGTCGACACGTACAGCTCTACACAACATTTTTAGAATCCAACTGCTTACTCTGGATCAGGTAATGTTATTATTGGGGATGACACCTACCTTCGTATCTCTTATGTTGGCTTAAAAAATATAACAACTTTTGAAGGTACTCTTTATATGCATGATGTTTTGCTAGTTCCTAATTTTGAAAAATGTATGTTATCAATATCTAAATGTACAACATATTAACTTGTTATTTTATATTTGACACGACTAGAGTGTGTGTTAAGGATTTGCAATCACATAAAGTCTTGGCCAGAAGAAGCAGATGTAATGGTCTTTATGTGATTGAGAGTATGAACTTTTCTGCACTTTACTCATACAGATAAACGATTGCAAGAAAAGATATTTGACACAACAAATTAAAACATCCATATTATTAGATTCTCAAGCTTCATTGGAGCACTAATGCAATTAGTTTCACTACTATTAAGTCATCTCTTACTGAATCTTGTCAATTAGGAAAAAGTAAAAGATTACATTTTTCTCATTTCTTGTTTCATGCCACTTCTCATTCAGAAAGATATAATGTGACTTTTGGGGTCTAGTCCATTTTATATCAGTGCTAGATTTTATATATTATATGATATTTGTGGATAATTTTTCTAGATATTGTTGGTTATGTCTACTTCCACACAAATTTATATTTCATTCAATATTCATAGCATTCCAGTGGTTGGTTGAGATTTAATTAAATGTTAAGATAAAAGTGTTTAAATATGACCGTGGAAACAAATTTGTTAGCATTTTATTTCTTTAACACCTCAGTCTTTCCGACATTCAAAATTAAGTGTCATGCCCTTACATACCAAAGAAGAATGATATTTCAAAAAGAAAATATATTCACCTTACTGAATTAGGGTTATCAATGATATTTTAAGCTAGGATGTCTATGAAATTTAGGGCAAAGGCTTATATATTTGCAAATTATTTGATCAATCGTTTGCCTGACTCTACTATCAAGAATGAAAGTCTTTATTGAATATTTTTTAGTAGGATTCCAGAATATATAGCTCTGCTTGATTTTGGTTGATGCTCGTATCCTTATTTACGACATTTATAACTCAGCACAAATTTGAGATATGATCACTTAAATGTGTATTTTTGAGGTATTGTGACAAGTTTAAAGCCTACACATGTTATTATCCTCTCACTGATAGAGTGTTTATCATTTGACAAGCTTTTTTAATGAGGAAAGGTATCATTTTCATAGTACATATTTTGCTATGTATCTTACAACAACTTAATCTTGAATGATAAAGAGGTTTGTCTTCTTTTTCTCAAACTAATTATCATTTTCCTTTTCATCCTCATTTTCAAATCCCTCCTTAAGTATTACATTCTCTACAAAAAAACTATAGTACTTCTTTAGAAGATAGTCGTTTGTCAACCACATCTGATCTTGTCACCACGATCCCCTTGTTTTGCATGGAGATTTGTTGGTGACTCTCTACATGCAACAATCCCTTGTTTTAAAGATTCTCAATATCCTCATCATTTGTGTTTGCTTAAGAAGTCACTCTATGGACTTAAGCAAGTCCCTAGAGCATGGTTTGATAAATTCAATACTTTTTTACTCAATTACAGGTTCTTCTGGAGTGTTGTTGTTCCTTCCTTATTTGTTTACAACAAAGAAAATGAGATCATGTTGTTACTTGATGTGGTTAATCTCAAATAAAATACCTAGACTAACGTTTCCGTAAGAATACGGATCGTGTAGTATCATGATCAAATACTGGGGAATCGATAATATAATAAAGCTAATTAACTAATGAATAAGACGTGTAAAATCAATGTGATTAAAATAAAAATAAAGATTAACTAACTAATGGATTAATTTCAATAAACTAAACACCACAGGTTTCGAGAGATGCACGATGATGCAATGAAGTGCTAACAAGATCATGGTTATAGATATCATTACGTATTTAGGGAATTTAAGCTCTTTCCTAGGGAATGAATCCCCAGATACCTAAACCCACTGTCTAGCTTGCATACTACCAATCTCCCAATTACGTAATCTCACATACTAGATGCATTAAGATCGCTATCCTAATTCCTAAGTCCAATTAACCGACTAGCCAAGGTTCTAAATCAATTGAGACTTCAAATCATGGTTACGTTCCAAAATCTAATTCGTCTCCCAATGCAATAAGACTTTTATAATCATTCATTTAAGCTATCAACAAGAATAAAAGCATTATGAACAGCCAATCAATCCGAAAACGATCAAATATTATAACCAAGCATTAAGTATACAACTTCATTACATATCGGCAAATCTCTAACCCGTGGCTATGGAACTACTCAGATATGGACTTAGAAAACAAAACACGAAAGAAAACTATTGTCAATATAGATAAAGTGAGATTCCTCTATATCCTAATACCGTAGTCTTCAACCGTCTCCAACCTTTTGGAATTCTGCTCTCTTTCTTCTATGTACGTGTGTGTTGTGTGTGGGATGGTGTTTGTTCTATCCGAAACTGAAATGCTTCCCCTTTGCCCCTTCGTCCTCTTTCATCTTCTTCCTCTTTTCATTTTCTTTGTCTTGCTTCCGTTTCTCCTTCGTTCCCTTTCTTGACCAGCCACCCGTTTCCATTTTACTCCAGCGGTCTTGTTTCCATTTTGCTTGTTGCGGTTGAAGGTTTACTGACGTGACGAGTTATAAGTTATAATTTTCCTAGTCCACTTCACCGCAAGTATACGGATCGTGTAGTACCAGGGTCGATCTCTAGGGACTAAAGTGGCTAAACTAAGAACGAAACTAAACTAAGACGAAAGAAGATAGAATGGGATATGGTCCTAAATTTCCTAAAACTTTCCTAATGGTGACAACGAAACTAGGTTAGAGATAAGACTAGATATGGTGAACACTACGGGTGTACGGGATACCGGGAATTGCATAGATGAACGACTAAGAATCATAGTTCTATAACCTATTCTTGACAACGGGAAATTCATGCTCTACGGTGAGGAGTGATTCTTCCGAGCCTAAACCTCCTAACCATGGATACATGCAACCCTACCTTCCAGCAGTGATTAACATATACCATGGCAGCATTATGACCGCAATCACTATCCCTAAGATGACCAACCGACCGGTCAGATTCTCATTAGTCGATCTTAATCTACAACTTAGCGAACCAGATTCGTTCCTTAACCTTCCAGCAAGGTTCGAGATCCTATGTTGTTGAGCGGTCAGCACTAACGTAAGAATGATATTGCTAAGCGTAAAACCGTAAATCAAGAATAAATTCATAAAACTAAGCATTAACGCGAAACATCATTCATACATACAAATCCGATATCCCTACCCGCAGTAGGGACTCTACTCACTCATGGAATAAACAGACGAAGAAGAAAACAAAGTCCTATACATGATAAACCCTAAGGAATTCGATGCCTCGACCTTCCCTATTGTGTTACCGGTGTACGGATTTATGCTTCTCTTCTTCTCTGATGCCTCCTGAGCCTTTCCAGATGTTTTTCCAGTCTTTTCTTGCCCTGTTCGTCGCCCCCTTTGCTCTAGATCTGTTCAGTTCTTTTTATCCGCTCGTTTGAAATTGAGATCTAGGTTGTTGCGAATTACGCGGCCCGCTCGAGCACAGGTGTTTCCCGGTCGGGTATAGGCTGCCCGACCGTGTTGGTTCATGGTGCCCGATCGCGTGGACATCACCCGATCGCGTGGTTAAGCGGGCCCGAGTCGCGTAAACTCTCGGGGCAGATTGGATGACTAATAGCCCGAGCGGGTATTCTTCTTGCGCCCGATCGGGTAAGGTTACCTGATCTTATTGCTCATGTGCCCGGGTCGTGCTAAATGTGTGGATAAAACCCCGTAGGTTTTACCCGAGCCGGTGGAGGAATAGTACCCGACCGGGCACAAGAAATGATAAAAAGATGTCCATGAAAGAAAAATAAAAAGAAAACGAAATAGGAAAAAGGAAAGAGATCGTCTAATCCTCATCCGCTCTATCGCAGGTAGTCGGTATGTCCGCTGGCTTCGCTGATGTTCCTTCCCCAGGTGGGAAGTAGAATCCCTCCAGCTCGTACGGGATATGAAGACGGTATGGGATGGCTCCGGTGTGGTAGTCCTACGGGATCGGGATGTAAGGCTCCTGATAGTGCGCCATGCTGAGCTGCTGAAACCGCCGGACTGACTCGGTAAGGTAGTAGGTATGCTGTATGGATTGCTCCTGGAATTGCTGCTGCTCCGCATACCTCGCAGCCTCTAATTCGTACCTCTGCTCAGCCATAAACAACTGATACCTAGTCTCCTCCGCTACGTACCTGAGGGCGTCGGAGACTCCTTCCATCGAAGGAAAATCGGATCGGCTGTGGGGGTACTCTGGACGCGCGCGCGAATGTGTGGCGCGTCGGCTGCGCTGCCTCGAAGTGCACGGTCTAGGTGCGGCTGCGGGAGGTGGATCCATCTCTGCTATCCTCGGGCCGATGTGCCCGACGTTCGGATCGATCCTGAATCGGGATCCCTCTTCGTCTAAGCCCAGTACCACGATCTTGCTAATGTCGACTTCTAGGTTCCGACCGTGCTCATCCTTGTAGCACCAAATAACGTTGTACCTCTCCAATGTGATTGCTCGTCGGTGTCGCAAGTTCTGGAGGTTCAACTCTGGCTCCTCATTTATTTTGTCCTCGGTCAGGATCCCAAGGTTGATCCCGACCTTCCGTGCTATCATGGTGACAATACCACCGCACATAATCTTCGTATCCGTGCTTACTTTCTCGGTGGATATGTCGAGGAAATGTCCAATCACCAATGATGCTAGGTCGATGGTCATCATGTCCATATCATCGTCCGCAACATCTGTCTGCACCACCCGCCTTAAGTATCCTAGTTCGGTGTGGTTAACACCACCCTGTGCTCCCTTCCCTAGGATCGAGGAGACTAGGAAATAATGAAAGTACCTGAGGGCGGGGTGGCGAATGTGGCTCGCCTTCGATCTCGTCGAGTATTTGCCAAATGCAATCCGTGACCAAAACTCTACTTGACGGTTCCGGTTGATGTCGGGTAGCGTCGCATATACGCTATGCGGAACGTCAAGTATCATCGCGAACTGCCTCGCGGTGATCCGGTAGCTCTGCCCCAGCAGGCGGAATTCCATGAATGTCTTCTCCCGGTCTCCGGACTCAGCCAAGAAGGCAGTGAAAGTTGCGAAGAACTCCGCTGTCAGCTTGCGGTAGGTGTACTCCTTCGCTGTCCGCAATCCCGTCCATCCCAAGGTGCGGAAGATGAGATCGATGTGCTCTCGGATGCCGAGTGCGCTCATCGCCTCGGATGATAAAAACCGGGACGGGAAGATTCGCGACTGAAGCTCAGCGAATCTCGACT
>CM071868.1:23807569-23836100 GCA_036759665.1 Gynandropsis gynandra | reverse complement strand
CTAAGCGGGCCCGAGTCGCGTAAACTCTCGGGGCAGATTGGATGACTAATAGCCCGAGCGAGTATTCTTCTTGCGCCTGATCGGGTAAGGTTACCCGATCTTATTGCTCATGTGCTCGGGTCGTGCTAAATGTGTGGATAAAACCCCGTAGGTTTTACCCGAGCGGGTGGAGGAATAGTACCCGACCGGGCACCCTTGTGTCCTTGATATTTCTCTTTTCCGCTCGTTGCTCGGGTGTTCCTTTGGGTTCTGGAGCTCTGAGTAGATATGTCTTCTATTCATGTGATTTTGATCAGAAATTCTTCATATTGAGCTCATTTAGGCCTTGTCGTCTAAAAACCTGAAAACCAACAAAACGGGTGTGTGAAGCTCGAAATCATATCGGATAAGTAAGACTCAATGTAAGATACATGCGAAAATGGTGTAAAAACCTATCATAATATTGATACACTTTCAGTGTTATCATTTACATTTTTGTTGCAGGTGGCCGGTGTTTCTATTTTGCTTGCTCAATGTGCTGCCTTTTCTTGTGCAGTTGTGCTCTTCCAATTTTTGTTCCAGTAGCCTAAGGTTTCCATTTCGTTCCAGCCATGTTTCCATTTATGTACAACGGTTGTTTCCATTTTTATGTGCAACGACCATTTCCTTTTCTTTTCAGCCGCGTGCCTTCTTTATCATCCAACCGTTATTGCCTCCATTTTTCTTCTTCGATTCATGATCCTTAGATGCTGATCGTGCATCGTTGATAAGAGAGTGGTTTTTTTGCTCAGTTTATAACATTTGCTCGTGTTAGTGTCTGATGTCTTCATTTCCTGCAAATACACGAGAAATCGTTAGAAGAGGACTAAATGATACTTATTACTCGGTAAAGTCTAAACGAATGGTGAATCTAACTAAAGAAATGGCCGAAAATACTATAACAAAATAGACGTTATCATTATTTACGTGGATGAATCGATACTTACAGGCAGTTCACAACTCTAATGGATCAGGTTTTACATAGAAAGTTTTCTATGAAAAACTTTAGAACACTACATTATTTTATAGGAGTTCAAGCTCAGCTTTCTTCTGATGGGTTATTTCTCTCTCAAGTAAAATATGCATTAGAGTTACTTCAGAGGATAAATGTTTGATTGTAAACCCGTTTAAATCCTCTACCTTTGAAGTTGCAACATATGCCACCCGATGAAGCCACATTTCTGATCCAATTTAATTTCTAAAACATAGTAAGAGTATTTTATATTTGAGAATCACATGTCCAAATATTCACTTCGTTGAGAAATTTATTTGCTAATATATGCATACTCCAATAGTCTCACATTTTAATTATATAAAATGGATTCTTCAAGGGCACTTTACCTCTAGAATTACATATACACAACAAAAATGATTTTTCTCTACATGTGTTTAGTGATTTGGATTGGGATGCATACAATGACACTAGACACAATACAACATGATTATGTATTTTCTAACATTTTTTTGTCCTATAAAACGGTAACCAACAATTCATGATCTTTACTGGGGCAGAATTTCGTGCACCTGAAGTCACTGGGATTTCTTTCTTGCAACGAGATCTTGGTTTTGTTCAACATAATCCTTCTGTGATATAATGTGATAACCTTTCTACGATTCACATTTTAACCAATGCTATGTTTCACAGTCGATCTAAACATATTGAACTGAATTATCATTTCATGTAAGAAAAGGTAGCATTGGTTAATTTTTAACAAAGCACATTGCTGCAAAACATCAAGTTGCAAACATTTTTACACAGTCTTTAACAAAAGATAGTTTCAACAGGTTAACGAGCAAATTGGGTGTTGGTTTAATTTCCACCACTAGTTTGAGGAAGGCTATTAATGATATACATTGAAAGGCTACTGGAAATGGTGAAACATAGGATTGCAATGAAGACCACATCAACGACACAATTGCTCAACCACATAGAGGATCATATGCAAAACAACTCAAAATCGAGCGCTCCAACATATTTTCTTTGTTAGAAAATTAGTTATTCCCATGTGTAATGGATAATGAAAAATATTTCCTTTTGATTTATATACATAAACTCACATTTATTGCAGAAATTGAATGAAGTAATATTCATATTCGAGATTTTTCATTTCATTCTCTAGTAGCTCTTAAGATACACATGATAAGTTTGAGGACTAAAAACAAGAATTTGAGACATAAACGAAAAAAATCGATTACTATGAAAACATTGGGGTAGAACATGAAACATATTGAAAAATGGGTGGGTTCCGTCGTGACGACGATATTGTCTCTAGTATGATTATGCAGTTTTGGATGGTCTCGGCTCCACATCTTGTATAACCACTAGAGATGTTAAAGAATGAAAGAATCTTGATGGAGATACGAAGGACTCATTGATGGTTTCTATGTAATATTCCATTAATTGTGGCTTGACAAGAGCCAATTGATTGTCCGGAATTATTGGGATATTAAATGAGGAACGAGTATCCATGTAGAGAAGGAGAGGAGCAACGACAATCGAAGCTCACGAGAATGAGGACGAAAGTGGAGAAATAAGAAATGGAAAAATCGATTAGGAATGCAAAAAAATAATGCATCGATTGGAGTTTCACATAACAGAATGTTAAGGTTATGATATCATATCACAAAATTGAGATTAAAAATTGCTGATCTTGAAGAATAAATAAGAAAATTATGTTGAATTTCTTAGAAGAGAAAAGATAATTGAAGAAAAAATAGTATTATTAATGAATATTATGTTGTAAAACTCAATACAAAAAATATCATTTATAATAAAAAGAATAATACATTTATATGACCTAATTTTAGACATGTGCTTTAATCATATTCTCCTTTAAGTATGCGTCTTATCCTATTATTTTCCGGATTTTGCAAATTCAACTTATTTCCACGTGAACTTTGTAAATCCAATTTATTTTCTTTTTGTTAAAATTGCATTAACTTCACTGTTAATTCAAATTGACCCTAAATATCCAAATTTCAAAATTCAATGTATTTCCACCTTTAAAATTTCAAAATGCTACATTTAGAAACTTAGAGGTTGAATCTAAATTAGAAAATTTAGAATGGAACTAAGTTGTATTTAAAAAGTTCAGGGAAATAGGTTTATATGAAAACATTGGGAAAAATATGATAAATTTGAAAATTTGGGAAAAAATAAATTGAATTTTAATGGTGATTTAACATAATTTTAACGGACGAGGAATATATTCACTTCAAAAGTTGGGAAATAAATTGTATTTACAAAATTCATAAAAATATCATAAAATGTATACTTCAAGCCAAATAATATTACCACATAATACATTAAAAGGAAATAAACGTTTTTACAACTTTTTATAATTAGAATTTAAAATATAAAAATATCGATTCACCAAATTAGATCTATTTTATTGTTTCAAAATAAATTATATATCCTACCACCTAATATATTAAAAAGAAAATTATAAATGATCATCTGTTATAAATGAGTATATACTAAAAAAACAATATTTGGTTTTTATTCAATCAATCGACAATATGTACAAAGAGTTTCCAAAAACGTAATTGGAAAATTTCAAAATAAATACAAAAATAAATATACACACAAAATATAGAAATATTCTCAATATATCCCCTTTAGATGGAGCATAAAGATCGTAAATGTCCAACTTGGAATACAAATAGGAGAAATGATGTTGTCCTAATGCCTTCGTGAAAATGTTAGCGACCTGATTCTTGGAACACATATAAGATGTAGAAAATACGCCCCCCCCCCGAACGATCTCATCCCATACAAAATGACAATCAATCTTAATATGTTTCGTATATTCATGAAAATCAGATTGGCAGTAATATGGAGAGCATATTGATTTTTAAAAAACATAGGCATTGGGGTGGTATGCTTGACACCCAGAAACTGTAAGAGAGATTTCAACCACTTCAACTCACATATCAAAACAACCATGGATCGATGTTTCACCTCAACCGACGATCGAGATACATTGGTTTGTTTCTTCGTCTTCCAAGCAATGGACGGAGTACCAAACAATACAATTTATCAACTTAAAAAATGACAAATTTAAGGACATGCGTCCCAATCCGAGTCGTATTAGCTATAAAATAGCATGTCACTATCAGAGCAGAGTAAAAGACCATGGACTGGGGAAGCCTTGAGAAATCGCACAACACGAAGAGCAGCTTGTCGATGATCGACATACGGTTGATGTATAAATTGGGAGAGAACATGAACCACATATAAGAGATTCGAATGAGTAATGGTGAAATAAATTTACTGACTAATCAAATGTCAATATTGCTTTAAACGTGTTTGTGGAATACTGTTTTTCGTCTCTAAATCGTTAATTTCTAGTAGTGTTTGGATTTGAAAAACAATGAGCTAGTAGAAGTTACAAGTTTGTGATTATGCGCGATAGAGAATGTGGTCGAGCGAGCTCCTAACAAGCCACATTCAACAACAATATCTAGCGTATATTTGCGTTGGGAGATAAAGATCCCATTAGAGTTCTGTGTCACTTCAATGTCAAAAAAGTATTTGAAAGGATCCAAATCCTTCATATAGAAACAATCATTAAGATATTGCTTGAAAGTAGCAATGACGAAGGCATCATTACCACCAACAAGGAGATCCTCCATATATCAAGAAAAAAATCTTTGGGTGGTGACAAGTGAAAAATAACATTGAATAATTAGACTAAGACTGGCGAAAACCATAGCGAAGTAGTGCAATAGTCAGTTTTGCAAACCAACATAAAAAAAGCTTGATGTAGTCCATAAAGTGACTTTTTGAATTTGCAAACCAACGAGTCATCAAATGTAGGAAGACCCAGAGAAACCTTAATGTAGACATATTCAGAGAGATCACTATGTAAGAATGTATTATGAACATTCATCTAATGGATGATCCATCTTTTAGCTACTGCAATTGCTAAAAACAAGTGTACAATAGGAATTTTCTCGACAGGGGTAAATATTTCGTCAAAGTCAACATCTTTCTGTTGTTTGTTGCCCAACACCACCAATCTTGCCTTGAAGTGTTAAAAAAACCATAAGCGTGAAACTTAATCTTATATAGATCCAACAAAAACCGATCACCTCTTTGCCTTGAGGTAAAGAAATGAGGCTCTATGTGTTATTTTTCACAACTGCAACAAGCTCTTAATTTATAGCAGCAACCCATCGTAGAGAAAGAGAGGCCTCAAAATAGGTATGTGGTTTAACCACTATAGAGATCTCAACCAAGAATGCTTGATGGCGAGATAAGATTCGAGTGCATGAGGTGTAATTAGCAATCGAATACATAAAGTACCTGGAACTGTATGAGCAATAAGTGAAGAGTGGCAAGAGGTTCTTCGAGTCAAGTAAGTCAAAGTCCTGTAGTAGAGTAAAAAGAGTACGTGTGCGAGAAGAATATCAGGGACCTATTGGAGTGACATCCGTAGACGACATAGGACGATGGGTACCGATGTCCAAATTCGAATCTGAAGCATCTAAAGGATCCGTGATGCAAATGTGACCTTTACGATTGCAATGTGAACACATGACATTGCGAACACGGCTGGAGTAATGGAAAGAGAACTTGGGAGGCAACATGTGGAGAAATTGTAGTAGCAAAGCCAACGGTGTCCACACGTTTCTCTTTTATCCGAGTAACAAGCTGATATCATTCCTCTTGAATCAATCGATTGAAAACTTGATTGAGACTAAGCAACGAATCAAAAGCAAAGTTATGAGAGCGAAGGGTTTCAAAGTATGCATCATCAAGGTTCATCAGAAATTGATGAAGTATACCGCGATGACAGGTGTGAAGTGGCTTGTAACCTTCAAGCTCATTCCACAACTGATTCAATCGCCCAATGAACAGTTTTAAACTATGACATTGTTGTGTACAACGAGCTAAATCAAAACGTAATTGAGTATTCTCGATGGAGTAATGTTTTCATAGGTTCTCCCATAGAACACGAACATCATCAATAATAGAAATCAATGCTTATATCTACGGATCAAACGTATTAAAAATTCATTCCACCAATAGGGAGTTAACCAGTCCCTAATTTGCAAACTCAACACCAGTAATGTCAGTTTTCATAAAGGTGCCCTCGATGAATCCAATCTTACTTTTCGTTCGAAATGCATGTTGAATATGATTCGTCCATTCAATATTGGCAACATCTTTCAGTTGAACGGTTCTAATTACGGTACGAGATACTTCTGACGAGTGAACTCACCAGCGACATGAACTCTAACTTCGATGCCATGAGGAGATAGAGGGAACATGTCACACTCCTTGACTTGGGATCACACGGCTATTCAACGGCAGAGAAACCCGATATGGCGTCGAAGTTAGAGTTCATGTCGCTGGTGAGTATGGCTCACGCCGAGAAAAAGCTCAGCCAAAAGACGATCTGCCTGAGTCGCTAGACAATTCTCTGTTGAGAGCAGATCCGAACGTGAGGATGGTGTGAAGCCTTCATAGCGAAGGTTTTTGTGTGAAGCTTTCGGATCGAAGGTTTCCGACGAAGACCCAGACAGTTAGACGATGTCGATCGGAGCTCCATTCGAGTCGTAAAATGGGACATGGTCGAGTTGCAAACGCAAGAAGACGCAACAATGAGGGGGAAGTGTAGAGGAAAAAGAGGCTACGATGAAGGTGAAGTGCAGACGACGAAGACGCAAACGAAACAAACATAGGTGATGTTGACGGCGAAGCAACGCTTCGAGTTGTAGAACCGTAACCCAGGAATTGTACATCCGCCGCACCCATGGTCGAACGAAGAAGACAACATCTCAAATCAACAATTGATGCCAACGATGGAGCATACGGTCGAAAAGCAGTCGTTGTTGTCGAGAAGGAAGCTTCTCAGGGGAGAAACAATCGCCAAGGAAAAAAAGTCGATCGAGTTGTCAATTTGAATTTTAACAAAGGGAATCGCATATAGAAACGATCGAAGATTTAACGTAATCGAGCGTAAACTCTGATGCCATAAAAAATTAATTCTCTTTAGTCTTCATTCAATCAATCAACCAATATATAGACAAAGAATTTTAGAAAATGTAATTGAAAATTTCCTAAAAAAGATAAAAATAGAAATAAACACAAAATATGGAAATATTATCAATATATACTAATACACTTGCAATGATCTAATAATGCTTTTGGGTATTTTGATTATCAAATTTGGTCAAAATTTTAACGTGTAGAGGCTTGTCCAAAGTCACGACATTATGGTCGTTTTCAAAAGATAAAAATTGGAATATTATTTTTCTATTTTGGTTGGTTCATTTTCATCTACGTAAGTCTATGTAATTAAATATTTATAAAATAAAACAAAATTAAATTTAATATAATTGAGTTGATAAGATAATCATAATTGTATAAAGTGGGCTAAAAACTAAACGAGGAATGATACGTCGACTGGACTATCCCCACTTTATTCAATGATATGTTACCCTACCAATGTCTGCAAGTTTCACGTGTTTGATTTAAATGCCAATATATTTAAAAAATAAAATATATGGTTATCGTTCTTATGGAAATAGGAAAAAACAAATTCGGATTGCTCATAGTTCTTTACTTCTTATAAATGAGAAAAAAAGAGTTGTTCTCTCTTGAAAATTGGTGGAAACGCCCACCACTTTTAGGGTGAGCGTTTTGGGTTACCCGGATCAATCCGGATCGATCCAACCCGAAAAATTTAACCCGCGAGATAAACGGGTTTTATCTAAAACCCATATGGGTTCTGAATTTGGAATCCGAACCGGTTCGGATCGGTTCGGGTTGGATTCGGGAGAATCCGAGGAACCCGAAGAACCCAAAAAAACCCTAAGTTTTCCTCCCTCCCCTAACATCCTTTCGACTGACTCTCTCATTCACTCTCAATCTTTCGCTCTCTCAAACTCAAACATGTGTCCGTCGGTCGTCCGTTGCCCTTCATTCTTCGTCCGTCGGTCGCCGTCGCCCCTCCTCCTTCCCTCTGTCGCTTCGCTCGCCCTCCTTCCGTCGCTTCGCTCGCCCGAGGAACCCGTCGCTTCGCTCGCCCATCCGTCCGTCACGTAAATCATCTTCTTCAAAAATTTTTCCTTCTTTCTTGTTCTTCTTCTGTTTGTGTTCATCTGATGATCGATACGAGAAGAAGAATAAGTATACGGAGCCTGTAATTTTTTGTTTTCTCCTTCGTGTTATCGGGAAATGAGGGAGGAGGACTGAACCGATTCCACGATCGGATTATAATCATAGATCGGAATCGGAAAACCCACCGTTTCTGTAACCAAAATCGAATTTTCTCTTGAGTATAATAATGAGGTCCTCTCTTTTTCTTCTTCGTTCTCGAATGTCTCGTTCTTCGCTTTCTTCATCTTCTTTCGTTTTTTCATAGTTCGTTCTCTTATTCGTCCTTTAATCTTATTTTTTTCTGATGAATGAACCGCCGGGAGTTTTACCTTTTGGTAATGCTTTTTTCTTTTTTTGAACATGTTATGGTTTTTTTCTTCTGGATCGGGATTTGATTTGAAAATTCTCCAGATTCAATGTGTTCTCACACTAATGTAACCTTTTGCAGCTTTGGATTTCTCTATCTTGGATGTTGTTTTTGGTTTCTGTAAGAGAAATGGATTTTGTATTTTGAGCACCAAAGATCTATAAACCATTGTAGAGGTCTTCTAGTGTTTTGATTGCATAGCTTCATCTAAATTCAAGTAAGCCAGAAGTGCGGACCGGAAGAAAATACAATTGAACTTCTGAGAATCCTTGAAAGTATCCTCTTCACAAGCTTTAATGGATTTAGACTCATTTTTCTGATTCCAACTTATTCTTCCTCTTTTAAACTCAATTAGCTATTTAAACTCTAATTACTCATTGAAAATTCGAATTATCCATTGATCCCGATACAATTCGGGTTTTTTTTTGGATTAAATATTTCAGAATTTGAACAACCCGAACCAAATCCGAAATCCGAGGAACCCGTCCCGAAAACCAAATAGGTTGTTATGGATTTAATTTTTTAAAATCCGAGGAATCCGGACCCAACCCGAACCTGAGAAATCCATCCCAAAACCCGAAACACCCACCCCTAATTTTTTCTACATCTTATACGTGAATGTTTCTATATCTTTTGTTTGAATTATTTTTCTTGTATTAGAATAAATAATCTACAATTCTCTTATTTAACATATAATGATAAATAATATATAAATTTTAGGTCCATGATGTATAAAAAATGATATGTAAAATATTCTTGCAAAAATAATTAAGAGTTGTTGCCAGTTGGAGAAAATGATAAGAAGATATAAAGTGTATGGGTCCAATTTTTTTCTCAATCCCTAAAACAGCACAGATAAGAACATTGTCTATTATCAAATGTACAAATTTATTTTTTGATTTGCAATTGAGCCTATCACATGCTTTGCTTATCACATCGTTTATTTTACCGTATTTCAATGTATAATATATATGTTTTTATATTTAGAGAAATAGAAAAGCGACAACTATTTAGTACGACTACTGTACAGGCTGTGCATTGACAAGAGGAGGCTTCCTTTTGATCTAACGGCTCTAAATTAATTGGGTCCCATAACTTCTCATTCAAAAAATTGAATTAAGGTGTCACTTCACTCCTTTTTTAACAAGCGGACAAAAAGATTGATGACTTTTATTTTCCTTTTTTTTTATTTTCCTTTGTTTCAGAAAAGAAATATAGTATAAAAATATCAAATTATTTTATTTTAATTTATAAAATATAAATTATTATTTTTTATTTTAAAAATTTTAATTTTAATTTCTTTTAAAAACATTATTTTTAGGGATATAGTATAGAAAATACCAAACTTTTTAATTTTTGTTTATAAAACATAAATTATTATTTTGAATCTAAAACTTTTGAATTTTTACATTTTATCTAAAAACACTTATAAATTAATCATATCCATATACAAACAAAAACTCTAAATCATATTTTAACTCTTTGAATTTTTAAGTGTTATCTAAAAAAACACAAATTTATCAAATTAATCATATGCTAAAATTAGTGTTTTTAAGGCAAAAAAATATAAATTTAGATTTTTTAGGTTGAAAATAATAATTCATATTTTATAGATTAAAATAAAATAATTAGATATTTTTTTATGTTATAATCCTTTTTAGAAAATGTGTCTCTTACCAATTTTATTTACATGGAGATAAAATAAAACTGAATAGATTTATAATATTAATTTAAATGCAATCTGTATAAATAAGATTCAAGAAAAATATATCAACTATTCTATTTTAAAATTTAAATATAACTTATAAATATATTTCGTATAAATATTATTCTTTAAATCAGAGTAAATATCTAAATAATTTTGTTATCATATATTAATTTTCTATATCAATTAAAATAAACGCTTATTTTGTATTTTTTAAAAAAATTAATGTTTATTTTAAAAAATGAAAATATAATAATTCATAAATAGGCGGATACATAAATTATATATTTACATTGAAACTAGAACCAGTTAATCTCAGCCGTTGCTTGAAATCCAAGTGACCTTAAGTTGCACTCAAAGGTCACATTTTCACGACCAAGAAAACGACATCATCACCATGCCTTTATCATTTGCACATGCAATTTGTATTATAAAATAACCGCGTCGTGACTTGATATTAAAATGAATATAAAAATTCCTCGTCTTCATTTGAACGCAAAATAAAATAAATATAAAATCAAATCTATGTAATTGACCCAAAAAAGGTATGATCCCTTATAAAGACAAACATAAGAAAAGACAACATACTATTAAATTAATAAGGGAAAATAAAATTTAATTGAACAAACTACATCTCACCTACTTATATGTAGATCGAAAACACCAAATCTGATTATCATATTTTATTTTTCTTATTGATATTCTGTGACCATGTTCTCGTCCTTTTTTTGTGTATTTTATTTAATTAGCACTGAGAAATTCGAAATATGATATACATAGAGTTAAGAGAGTTAGAGACGTCCCTTCCCCCTCAATATCACCTTGTCTAAATGAGAATATGAACTATAAATTATTTCGACTTGCAATGTGTAATAACGTAGTACTTCGTGGAAGAGAAAAGAATTTAGGGTTCCACAAAACTATATATATCCGACAAATGTCCACTTTTCTATAATTTATATTATGAAATTTAGTTATCCTCGGTTGTTTTTTATTCATTAATTCACGAAAAAATGGTTTTTGATTTCCAGTTTATCTTTCAGAAAATTTCGGGGGTAAAATACTCTATGTAACATAAATATCAAAGCAAGTACACTAAATAACAATTATATTGAGTACAAAGTGTTTTGATCATCTTTATGCAATGAAATACGTGTTTTCAATACAATTTACTGTTTAATTCGCATGTGTTTTTAAGTTCAATTAGTAAATAATTAAAATATTAATTAGGCAATTGGTTAAAAATTAATTAATTTCATAGTGTCCAAAATATGCATATATTTGGTATATATATATATATATATGCGTAATAGTTCAAAGAAAAATATAAATTAGATATTAACACAAAATCAATAAAACAAAAGAGAGAAACACGAGATAAAGGTTCTCTTTTGACAATCCGACCACATATGGTATAACCAATCTTGGTGTGGATGAATTATGAAGGTTCTACATTATCCGTAATATAACACATATGTTTTTAACTATTTAAAGTTTAGTGGATTTTTTTTTTGATTATTTGGTTTTAGAAAATATTAAACCCTTGAAACTGAAATTACTAAATAAACTAAATCTCTAATTTGGACTGTGATAAAACACTTGTATTACCAAAATATAACCGGATATTTATATATGTTTTTTCTTATTCTTTTTTGTTGGTCTTTTCTATTGAACTTTTTCTCAGAGATTTTTGGCGCTATTTTTATTATTAAAACCACATTTTCAAGATACATAAATCAACTTTTAAATTATTACATTGAATATATAACAAAATATAAAAATATTTAAATTTTAAAAAATTTCAAATATCTAAACTTTTCAAATTCTCAAAATTTAAATTTGCAAATAGTATTTGATTTGGGTTTAATTGCATTAAAAAATAAGAGAGGTACCCATGATAACAATATTGGTTCAATCTTATTTTTTCCTCCGATTTTAAATTTCATCTTTAGAATTAGATCATAATCTATATAAGATATCAACGAACTGCAAATATCTTTAATGTATTAATAAATTATTAACCATCTATAATCTGGATAATATTATAATATATCTCCTAATAAATTTCTATATCCATTTAAATTATTTAATTTCAATTTTAAAACTATGTCTGTTATATCACAAATTATCAAGCCTAGAAACCCAATTTAAAACCCTTGCTTACATGATAATTTATAAAAAATTAAAAATACCTAAAAGCCCAATTCAATTTCTACAAACATATAAAATTTCAATTATTGATACCTTATAACGAATTATTGTCCCTAGATTTCGAAATCGATTCTCATGTATAGTTAGGTCAAAATAATTTATAAAAATAAATACTTATATGATTTTGATTTTAAAAAATAAAGTAGGCACAAGGGAGGTAATAATATGAATAAAAGAATGATGGCGTATATATGTGCAAGTGCAACACAAGGATTTGCAGGATATAACAAGAAAGGAATTCCATGGCGTATTCACAGACAACATTATCATGGGAATGAATACACATTACCCTCGCTGAAAACTAACATGAAATATTGAACATTAAACTGAAGTAAAAAAGTAACTTATCATATTCTTAACAAATCGAATCTACTACCAAGTCGGACAAAACCCAGTTAAATTACAAAATGTTTAGATTCAAATAATATCTTTTATGTTTTTTTATAGTTACCCTATAAGGAATAAGTATGAGGATTAAAAGTTTTCCGATTTAAAAAAAATCGGGGTTTTGTGCTTTTTTTTTAGAATAAGGTTTTAAAAAATAAAATATTTCATATTATGATCAATTTTATAACAAATAATCGCATAGAATCTAAAATCGAAATAACATAGATTTAAAACAGTATTCTAAATAAGTGCCTTAAAAATCTAGTCTTAGATGTTTATTTTAAAAAATATCAAATTCAATATTTTTCAATTTATTTAATTTTTGCCACATTTGGTGTCTTTCGTTTCCTTCTGTTTGCTTTCGATGACTGGTCCCGTCGCATTCAGGATATACTTCTATCACTGACCCATCAAACCTCAGTCCATATCTAATTGAAAATAAATTGTATAAAAAGAAGATAAAAATTTTGTTGAAAACTACGTATCCAGTCTCTATTATTTTTTGGTTCATGTATTTAGAAATTAGACAATACTTAATTAGGCATTATATTTTTTTTTTCTCATATTACATATACTTTATTGTGGATTTAAAACAAAATCTTTTAATAACTGAGAAAAGAATATAAATGTCCATTCTTATCTCATTTCATAGTTTTAATATCAAATAATATTTATATTCATCGAAATGTGAATATGATAAGTAATGAATCGTAAGAATACAAACTGAGAGAAAAGAAAACTTGCCTCGAATTCGGTTGCAGCCTTATAGGTCATTTCGTTTCGTGACGAATATATTTGAGCCTTTAAGATTTGCATGTTTAGGCCCATTACTTCTGATAAGGCCCATTATATATCCAATTCATATATTCATGAAGAACTATTCCAATTTACAATTCCCAAGTTCCAATTCGAGTGATGATATTGTCATATTGATACGCTTTTGTTTTTCTGTTTTACGGGAAATAATTTTGAAAGCCGACACGAAATTCACAAATCCCCAGTTCCTACGACGGCGTTGCTGCCGGGAATTATAACGTCGGAAGCAAGTCTTCCCTCGGTCCCCTAGAGAAAGAGAGAGAGTCTTCTTTACGGAGTCTGTGTAGTTTCTTTTCTTTTTTTTGTCTGCCATTTTATATATTTTCCTTGCTGCATCTGATTTCAAAGGTGGGTCGAGTAGTTGTGTGTTTGTGTTGTGAGATGAATTCTTGAGAAGAAGAGAGACAAAGGACTAAACAAAGATGCGTCGAGAGATCTCGATTTTGGCACAGCCCAGGTGCTTTCTTCTCTTGATTGCTCTTACGATTTTCCTCATTTTCGCCCTCCCCAACTTTCGAAAGGTACGATTTCGAAACAACCCATTTGATGTAGTTTCTCAGATTGTTGTTATTTTGTTTCTGGATCTGTTTGGTGGGCTTAGGTTTGGTCAGAATTCGTAACACTAATTACCCTCGTTGAAGCTCCGAGTAGTGGAGTTCTTTTTAACGGGCATGAGAGATCTGATTCTAAGATCTTCTGTGAAATGTCATTAGGCGTTCTTCTGGTCGGTGTTGCTTGGATTTGGTTATGGCTAGTCTTTGTGGGCTCTGGATTTCACATCAGCCTCATATTCTCAACAGCTTGTAGTGTTTCCAGTGATTTGTTAGAGGAGCTGAGTGCGGAATACAGGTTCCTTTGCATTGAAACTTGAAACTAGTTAATCTTAGTAGGCATTTGCTCAACTTGGAAGGATTTCAGTTGGCAAAGATTTGCTTGTCTATAGAATTCAGTTAATGTTTGGTTCTGATTGAGTAGTTTAAGGCCCATATGTATCCGAATCACCTGTTTCAATTATGATTTTCAATTTACAGGTCGACTTTTTCCTCTAATAAGTGTGTTTGTAGTTTGTCTTTTGATCTGATTGCTGAGTGGTTTGTGTTGGCTTAGACATTCTTTTCTCATATTAGTATCACTGATGATCTGGATTTCTCATGTTCAGTCACTCTTCTTTAATGTTTTCAATGATTGATTTGCCTCTCTCTGATTTGATGCTTAGGACGAGGAAAAGCAGGTAGATGAAGATTATGAAATCACCCATAGAGTATATCTAGATGTTGATATTGAAGGCCAGCGGATAGGTAAACCATGTCACATATCTCATTCTATGATCGTTGCTATACAATTGTATTTGATTCTCCATTTCTATAGAAAAAATATTCTTTTCTTTTCTGTTTACATGGTTTCTTGGGATCTCTTCTTTTCGGTTTGCAATGTAAGACTTTGGTTCATCTAATTTTGATGCTGCACTGCTTGCAGGCAGGATGGTTATTGGGCTATACGGTACTGTTGTACCCAAAACTGTAGGTATGTCTTGATGAGAATGTGGATTTTTCTTGATTACGCTTCATTTAATTGTTTTCCAGTTTCTAATATAGAGTTCCTCTGTTTGCAGAAAACTTCAGGGCTTTGTGCACAGGTTCTTAGGTTATCCTTTTGTAACTAAATTTGGTGTCTTGTATTAGATTGTTCAACTTCTAACAGTGATGGATCTGAACTTCAACTCAGGGGAGAAGGGCAATACTTCACAAGGGAAGCCACTACACTACAAGGGAACCCCGTTTCATCGTATAATTTCCGGTTTTGTAATCCAAGGAGGAGACATTATCTATGGTGATGGGAAAGGGAGCGAGTCCATTTATGGTGGGACATTTCCTGATGAAAACTTTAAGATAAAGCATTCACATGCAGGTGCATATCTTCTCTCCCTGATTATATTCGAATTTAATTTGTATTACATCCTTGCAAGTTCTAAATGTCTTGACGCTCTCCTTTCCCGGCCGTAGGTGCTGTAGCTATGGTTAATTCAGGACCTGATTCTAATGGTTCACAGTTCTTTATCACTACCGTAAAGGCCTATTGGTAAGCTCTTTGTATAAATTGCTAAATGAGGGGTTCCTTTTTTTTTTCCTTTTTTAGTTTTTTGGTCGTATAAAAACTGACAGATCGAGGACTCTATGTTATAGGCACGTAGATATGGTTTCTTATGTTCAAAATAAAATCTAGCCATTAAAATCTGAATCAAACTATATCTCGAGATACCGGTGATAGCCTAGAAATCAAAAGGTCCGTTTGAGAACTGCATTTAAAGTTATCTAACACCCAGTCAAGGTTTTGTGAGGTTCGGATAAGGATAAACATTCCAGCGGATGGACTGTACTGCACAATCATCGGATCATGTCATGTTTTAGTGTTAAAACAGGAGACTAATGACGGAAAATGTAATAGGTTGGACGGGGAACATGTAGTTTTCGGAAAGGTCATACAAGGAATGGACACCGTGTACGCGATTGAAGGCGGAGCGGGAACTTACAACGGCAAACCAAGGAAGAAAGTTGTCATTGCTGATTCCGGACAAATTCCAAAGGACAAATGGGATGAAGAAAGATGAAACAGACTTCTAAACAGAGTCGGTCTGATTCTGTTTCTGTGATTCTCTGTCTTTAATAGTTTTTCGAACAATCAATCACTGGGATTGATGATCTGAATGTAGTTAGTGTTAAGGCTGTTGGTGGAAAGATCCCTTAGCTCTTCAGTTGGAATGTTTTTTCCTGGGGATTCAGCTGGGTTCATGCTTATTACTATTTTTTCTTCTTTAAATGTTCAATCTTGTTCTTGTCGTTCTATCTTGTTTTTGAATTATAAGTGGAAATAGGATTAAAATATTTGTAAAAAGAAAATTTAAGTCTTGAATCAAATCGATTCTTAAAAAACTTCCAAATATAATATTATATCTTCATTTTTTAGGAAAAATTTTATTATAATTTTTTAAAGTAATACAAAATGTTCGATTATTTTTAACAATTAGATCAATGAACTTGTCATTTTATAATAATTCATGAATTTATTTAATTAGAATTTTTAATTATAGAAATATAATTCAAATTTAATAGGTAGTCAAACAAGAGATACATGAAAAAACGATGTTGAAAACATATTTTTGTATATAATTAAACGAAAAAAGACAAGTATATTTGAATTTTTATTAAAAATATTCATAAAACTATAGCATGTAATTATGATAATTGAATAATAAGATTAAGGGAAATAAATTTTGATATAACTATTTAATGAGATGTTAGCATAATAAAAGATATATAATAAATAGAAGTCAAAAGAAAAGTTAAACTAAAGTATTTGGATTGATATTGTAATTGGAATATTTAAATTATAAACAAGGTAATGTTAAATTGACAACAACATTATGTATAAGATAATATGATATATTAATAAAGTTGGATTGATATATATACATACATAATTATTATTTAAGAAAATATTTGAATTTTTATTTTTATGTTTCAATATATTCATCATGTGATTGAATACAAGTTGAAAATACGTTAAAAAATTAACAAATTTAAAATTTATTAATATAATAATATTAAATCTATAGATTAAAATAGCAACGTTAATATATAAAATTTTCGAACTAATAAGTTATATAATACAATATACTTTACTATTAAAGCATTTTTATATTTAACATATATATTATTTAAATTCGATGAGAACCTGTTATCGGAAGCGCCGATGAAACTCCAGAAGAATAAGTAGGAGGATACGCAGAGCAAGATCTCTTTCAGTCTACCCGGCCGTGCTTCTTCATTCATGAATTTTGGCCCGACTAGGAAGACGTGGATCCAGGGAACCAGGCTAGCTTTATCCATGGATCCTCTTCATACTTATTGAATTGTAAATAGTCATCCAATTTCAGCCCACATCTTTTCGAGTCGATGTTGCTCCAAGAGTAGTTCCCAGTGAAGGATACTATCTATGAAACTACTTTTTAAAATTTTGGATTTTCAAGATTATTTGGAAATCTAATATATAAAAGAAGTGTTATCCTCTCCTCTGGTACTGTCATGTCATCAAAGGGAGGAAAAATTTTTTCTTTTTCTTTTTTACAAATGAATTCCAATCAACAGAAAGCTCTCAAACATTGTTCAATCGATTCGTTTTCTGTACTTCTAGACAAAGGATATCCAATCATCCTTCAAGCGAGAACATATATGAATCCTCGACTGAACCCCTATCATTATACCACTTAACCCCCTCCCCACGCATGTCGTCGGTAAATTTTGGACAAAGAAGAAGATGGAGGAAACGAGCTGCACAGGTTCAGACGAATGATGTAGATACTTGAGGCTTTTTTCTGAATCCTATCTCGGTTCTAAATGCTTGTTCAAAACCGCGAATGACACCCTTTGAGCACAGAGAAGGAGATTCTTGGAGAGAGAATGAGATGAAGGAACCGAGTTGTGCAACTACTCTCATATTTGATCATGGAAAGCGAGGAAACAAGTCTGGATAAAGAATACACAATTGACGTTCAAGCGACAAAGGATATGAAGACAAACATCCTCGACTGAACCCCTATCGTCATACCACTCACCCCTAGCATGTCATCTGCGATTTTTGAAAAATGAAGAACACGGAGGAACTGAGCTGCATTAGTTCAGATGAATGATGTAGAGACTTGAGGCTTCGCTTTCTTCGGTGGTCTCTGAATCTGTAACTACTAGAAATTTAAACATTACAAACGAAATTTGCGGAAGGAGTAATCCATCAGGAAATTTGCGGATAGATTCCAGACAAAATAGGGACGGGAAGATAAATCCTTCTGTAATCCGTCCGTAAATTTCTAGATGAAAAACAGTTAAGAAATCGTCTGTATTTACGGACGAATTGGAGATGGAATCGGTGGCCATTGCGGATTAGGGATGGAAATAGAGACTGCCTGCAATTTACAGACGATTGTGTTGCCTGTCTGTAAATTTGTAAACGAACTTTGTTGCCATTTGCGGATTTACGGACGGATTTTTTTACCGTCCGCAAATTTGTAGACGGTTACGAGTGTACCATTTGGATTTAGGGACGTTTTCGAGACGAATCATCGAAAAATATTTGTCTTAGTCCGTAATCCGTCCTTAATCGGTCCAAGAATTATCTATTTAACCCCCTTACTTTCATCCGTTTCTCACACACAATTCTCATATATTTCACTAAATACATTCTTATTGTTTTTCTGATTATAATGGTATCATCATCTAAATTGAATATTTTCGTTCTTAGACAATGGATGTACATAAAATTGATCCAAAAACTCAAGGTGTATCGAAGGAGTTTCTAGAAGGCGTTACACAATATATGAGATGACGAAAATTCAACAAGTTTATAAAGAAACCGGTATGTTGGTTTGTCCATGCGTCAAATGCAAAAATAAAAAATTTGTTAATAAGAGAAACGTTTAGAATCATCTTTATTTAACGATCAAAAGACGACATCAATGATTGATGAGTATGCTGAAGGAATAAATACCTTATATCGATTGGGATGCGTGCGAGAACGATGGGTTCGATGACGATAATTCGAAAATACCACAGACAAATTTGTAATATACGTTGATTATGTATAAACATAAATTAATATTATCTTTTAAAATTATAAATTGTAATTATAATTTTTTATTCTTTTTTAAATTCCGGATGTAAAATGCCATCCGCAAATGTTGCGACGTTTTCCCGACGACTTTTCCGTCCGCATATTGATCGCCTTTCCCGTCGAGTTATGAACGACCTTGCTGTCCGAAATTACGAACGGTTTACAGACTGAGATTTTCGTTCATATTTGTGGATGGATTGCAGACGTCTTTTGTTTGGCGACGCTCGTTTGCGGACTACTGTCTTCTGTCCCAAAATGGTTAATTCTAGTAGTGTATATCAATGCTAAATGCTTGCTCAAAGCCACAAATAAGCCTTCTGAGCACATCACTGTCGATTGTTGGAGATAGAAGGAGATTCCTGGAGAGATAAGGAGATGAAGGAACTGAGTTATGTAGTTGTTTTCATATTTGATTCAGGAAAACGATGAAACAAACTGGTAAAGTTTTGGTTATTATACAATAAGATGGTACTCAATTTCTTTGTCTTGTTTCATCTCACTTCAGGTACTCATGTTATCCATCTCCATTTCATGGGAATTCATCTGATAAATGAAAGGGCAATGAAGGTATGAGCACACTTTACCTCCCAAAAGTGTTGTGTTGGTTCCAATTTGTGTGTTAACTCTGTTGGATGGTGGGCAACTCTTCTTCAAATCGAATGCTAGCAATGTTGTGAAACCTGGTAAGCATGCTCATAACTCTCATCAAGTTCTAGTTCAGATTACCTAACCAAATTTTCACATAATATGAATCCATTTATTTTTAATCAGACGTCCAATGATTCCCATTTTCAAATCCACCCTTGCAATTTGCTTATCGAGAACAAGTTTTCGTGAACAGTTTAAGAATCAACAAGACCAATTGTGTTGCAACTGCTGCGACTTTGGTTGGTTGCTCATAATTTGATCGGGTAAGTTCCCAACTTGGCACACACATAACTGTTTGAGTTTATTGGTTCTAGTATTAGAAATCTCCTAATTTCTATCTCCATTGTTGAATTCGTGATTGAAATATAAAAAAATCGAAATTTTGTTTATGTTACAGTACCATAAAGACGAGAACTTGCTGAATATGAGAGTAGGGTGTAGGTTTCAGCTCATGTTTGTAGACTCTAGTTTGCTCGAGAAGCTTTGGGATCTCAGGTACGATTTTATAGATTCCCGTTTATATTTTTGTGTATATGTTTGGTATATTCAACGGCTTACCCGAGCCCTCTGCTTGATCTTATCACGAGATCTCTCGTTGGAGGAACCAATGTTATCTTCACTTATCCTCTTGATATTGTCTGAAGAAATTGGTGTATCGGGTAGCGTGCTTAATTGAAACTATATGATGTAATATTCTCCATGTTCAAATGTTCTTTGATTTAGAAATAGAAACAAACTCATCCTAGTATATTAAGTGTTGTTGGAAAATATATCATTCTTTGATTAAGTAACCAAAGTGAGCTCATTGGGGCTTCAATGATGCAGATTGTTAGCTCAAAGGTGTAATTTTGACAGAACAATTCTTTACGGAGGAATTCTTGATTGTTTCTCAAAGACATTCAAAGATTTTGATTATGAGGCCAATATCACGGTGCAAGTATGTATATGTTTGTCTATGTGTGTATGTATAACACCTGCACAATCGTATTGGTTTTCCTTCAAGATTTAAAGGATTGTTTTCCATGAATGTTTATGATCAGCTCCTTCTCTGTTGTGATCTTTCCATATAGTGTTTTGAAGTTTTACTTTTACAAGGAGATGAAACAATATGATCCATGGACAAAGATATTTCAGTGCTGTTTGGAGGTAAGTATTTCTCATAATGATTGTTGAAGCTGAAACATCTTGGATTTGAATCCAAGTTACACTTTTTTCTCAAATAAGACATTTATTATTATGATTTATGATTGCTTTTGAAGTTAGACTATTTTGATCTTGTAGTGGTTATTTCATCTGTTTTAATTCGCAATTATGATCTCTTTGTCTAGATGTTGTCATGTGATGACTTGGGTAAAGAGTGGATATTTTATTGTTCAATGACTATTTATAGTTTTCTAATTTCAAACAAAAGGTATATTGATGGGAGACTTGGTTATGAGAGGCACAATGAGATGAAACTAATTAAAGTATGTAAGAATTATATGCTTGAGAAACGCTTTAGAGTATTTAATACATATTGGACGGGAAAGTTGTTTCGTACAAAGGTTTCTAACAAGTGTAGATTTGTTTACCTTTTGGCTCCCAATCCTGAGTTATGGACGGTGTTAAGCCACAGGGCTCAATTACGAGTAGTTAATAATAATAATAATAATAATAATAATAATAATAATAATAATAATAATAATCAAAACCAAAACGCATAATGCTATTGAAACAAAATGTATAATGTTGATTTAATACCTATAATCATAGTAATAAAAAACAAAATAAACATGGGTGCAAGACATGTTTCTCCAAATATTTTTCTATTTAATTATTATTATTATTATTGTTATTATTATTATTATAATCAATCTATCTTAAAATATTATTAATAATGCATACTGAAATCAAGTCAAACCTTAGTTGTACTTTTGAATAGATTTATTTTTTTACAATATAAACATGTTAACATTGATTATAATAATAACCGATAAAAATTGAATTGTTAACTAAAATATGATTAATTCGATATACACATTTATATATATATATATATATACACACAAATTATTCGAATATTTAGTTAAAAAATTGAATTTGTTACAAATTTATCAAAATTTTAAATTACACAATTGATTTTTGTATTTAAAGAATGTAATCATTCATATCATAAATTAAAAAATAAAAAATAATTTACATTTTTTATATATTAATAAGTTTTCTTAATCGATTTCCTCCGAGATTTTTTTAGAGACGACAAAGTAATATTTGCTGAAAGAGAATCACCGGTTTCTCACTTATTATCCCAATCTTCATAAGAATTTTTGCACCGTAAAAGATCGTACAAGCTACAATAATGCTCTGATAATGGATGAAGAACATATTCATGTTTAGCTAAAATTTTAAGAAATTTTGAAGATGGTGTTTTTTGAAGAAACAGTTTACCCATATAAATTAGAAAATTAATTAGTTATCCTAAATAATTAAAATTAATTTTTTAATTGTTAAAAAATGAACTTTATGTTTGTAGAAAAAAATACAAAATTGAAACAACATCCCAATAAAAATTGTACAACAACAAATGAAAGACATTGCCAAAAACTAACTAACTACACTTATGTAATATATTTCTTTAAAACAAAAGTAAAAATGTCAACTATCTATATATTCTTTAATATCTCAACTACAAACACATCAAATAATAATTAATAAAAAATGGTAAATTGTAAATGGTAAATGTTCCTTTCTACCTCCTTTCTCTATTCTTGTATTAGTTCTTATGCAATGCCTTTGTTAGATAGAACCTTCTGACCAACCACACAGTAAAATCGATCGATTCAACATCAATGTAAGAATGTGGATAAGAATAATACCTATGCAACATTACAATATGTATGTACATGTTGATTTGTTGCAGAAGTTTGAGACTTGGTTTGTTATAAAGAAGCTTTCAAGTCTTAATGGTTCGAGAATGGATTTAAAGACGGGGTTATGATGGATCCTCCACTAACAAAGGCACATCTCCAACTGCTTTCTGAGCCATGTTCTCCGCTCTGTATAAACGAAACCCAAACTCTTAAAGTCAAAGTAAAGCGGAAGAACATACATCATTAGCTATATTCCACTAAAAATCCATGTGTGTATACTGGTGATAGTTTAGAAAAACAATCTAATATGTTGATAATATCTAATGTTACTGAGAGCGATGGGGAAGCAATTGTGAACATTTCGGTGATAGCCAATGACAAATTAAACATAATGACCAAAATCCTTCTCGGAAACCTCTTAAAAAGACGTACAATCCACCACCTCCCTTTATTCCAAAAGTCGATTTCTAGAATCATCAGCACAACCTTCAGTTACGACGAGTTCCTCAGTGATCGGCGGTTCGAATCAGAAAGCAAAATCTTCTTAGTGATATCTTTGATTTCAATCTTCTTCTAAGTTGTTGGTTTCCATACAGTTTGTAATGACAAAGACTCATCCTCGTCTCCAAAGCATTGCAAATGACTTGATCCCTTGGATGCTTCACAAAGTGGATTTCTCTCATAAACTAAAATCTCGAATTCATCAATCGGTTTCTTCGAAACCCCTAAAAGATTTGATGTAACACAACAACTAAATCCATCTCTAGAAAAATTAGGTCCCCAACAAACGAAATCCCCATTTTTTATAACACCACAACTAAATCCATTTTAGAAAGAATTCTTCTAAATATGGAGAATATCTACTTCAGAATCACGAAAAGATTATCATGTTAGAGATATATGAAATAAATTAAATACATTAAACATGTTAGAGATATATGAAATGAATTAAATACATTAAACATTAAATGTAAAAGTTTGACTTAAAAAATATTGTGTGTTTCAATGTTTTTCTATATTAAAATCATTTGAAAAATGAAAACAGAAGTGTTTCAATTAATAGTAATTGAATTATCAGAATTATAGTATGAGGACAAAAATCAACAACAACAAAATATGTATAATGAACCAATAAAATAATTTAATTCAAGGTTTCATATTATGAACTTTTATATTTTTGAGTTTGTGATTATAATGATCGTGAATATGCCATAAAAATAATTATTTTGTCTAACCGAATGAACAGTCAGAAGAATAGATGTTGAATCGAACTATCTAAGAAAAAAATATTCTATGAATAGTGTCAAATTCAACGTGCCTCATACTAAACCGTTAAATGTGTTGGTAAATAGTGAGACATCTAGATTCAATCACTAGTAAAGTTTTGAGAAGAAATGTCAACCGTTCAATGTCATTAAGAATATATATATATATATAGCTATCCTTGTAATAATCAAACAGAAAAAAACAAAGTAACAGGAATACAATAATGATAATCACTAACATGAAAGACATGAAATTTATTTTATATATTCATTCGCTTTGGAATTGATGAAAACACCCTTCACAAAATGTGTTAACCGAACCTTATCCAAAAGGGTCTTTCTTGACACTTCACATGATGACCTGTCAGCCATTATCCTCTATCTTATCTTATATCAAATTCAAGCTTCATTAAACAATTCCAATGTTGTGTTGGAATTATAACAGTGTCCAGATATGAAAATCAAGTGGTGGGAGTTTTAGTGACAATTGGATTAGTTTTCAAAAATCTCATCAATTGCAAATCGTTGCAAACTTTAGATTTGAAAAATATTATACTGGATTAGTTTACATTCTTGGATTGAATTAGGGTTGTATTAGGTTGTTATCTATTCACTCACGTAATTTCTTTTTCGTTTCTCTCTCTCTTTGAGCCTTCCTTTTTTCTTCTTCGGCTTCTCTCTTCACCTGCTAATTCTCCCCCCGTCGATTTCGTCACCGATTGTTGTCGATGTCTTCTGCATTTTTCGGTTATCTTCATCGCATAGGTTCGTCCATTTTCCTTTTTGATTCATGCGATCGCTATTTACTCTCTACCTTCTATCTACGTGACATCGTTCGTACCGCGGAGTTCCATTGCCGAGTCTTCTCTCCAGCGACTAATACTTATTCCCATGGGATATGATTTCTCTTCGGTTGATGTTTTCTCCCCCATTAGTTTGCTCTGTTTCCTGGCCATTTTCTCCCCCAAAAGGTTCTCCTATGTGTCCAAAGAGATCGATGGTGTCGAACTCGATGAAACTACCCGATTAAGTGAAAGCGTTACCTTAAAAATCGAGAAGAACATTGAAAGATCTGATCGGCGACGATGTGATGGAGATGAAGAGAAGAATCGAGAGCTGGAGGGGGAAATTTCTGGAGAAGAGTGTTCGAAAGGCTCAGGAGAAAGGAAGCGAGGTGGGCTGCGTTTTCTTCAGGTCCAGTCGAAGCAGGAGAAGGCTGAAGCAGGTTTGCCCAGCGGAAGCAATCTTCACATCATGTTGAAGCCCATTTTGGAAGCCCATTTCGACAATGTAACAAAAAAATTGACCAGTGAAACAGAGTAATGGGAACACGAGCAGAGGATCAAACATGGCAGCAAAGTTTAAAAGTCAAACACTATTAAAAAGACCTATATTTTGTATCTATGTTAAGAGTAGGGCTACACAATGGTGGAACTTGTCTGTTAAGCAAGTTTCTCTTTTTCTTTGTATGAACATATATTATCAATGTTAATAAGAGTGTGAAGTGAATCACATCCAGAAACACTGTTCCACGGAGAGAGATACACAAATCACCAACAACCAGAAATTACTCAATCCACCAAACCATATCACAACCATTCACTAATCACCTTTCATTTTCTATTTCAGTTCTCACCATTAGTCTTAAAAACATGAGAATACTTATGGAATCACAAAATTAATTCATGAGCTATTAAAACAACAATTGGTATCAAAGCCTCCTGGTTTTAAGGGTTAAGAGGGAGCACAACAACACAAAAAGAGCAATACAAAAGCACTAGTCACAAACACTAGCAAACAAGTTGTTAGGTAACATCAAGAATATCCTGTTCATTGTTCGACAGATAAGAAAAGGGACATGAATAGTGCATATAACACCTCCTATTCCCTTGTTTGAAGGGAAAAGTTATAACCTATGGGTTATTAAAATGAAGGCAATATTGAGGTCTAAAAAACTTTGGAAAGTGATTACCGAGGGACTGCCAGAAAAACCAGTAATGGGAGCTGTTCCTGTAGAAGAGGAGTTACAAAAGGCAGTGTCACTTTGGGAGGAGACTGAAGCCAAGGATCAAACTGCTTTTCAACTGCTGTTTAGTGCAGTCTCAGATGACATTTTTGCGGCTCATTTTTCAGTATGTGAAACATTTAAAACAACTTGAGATCTTCTCAAGGATAGATTCCAAGGAAACCCCAAGAATGCTTTGATAAAGCTGCAAAGGTTGAGGGCAAGTTATTACACGTTAAGACAAGGAGAAAAAGAAAGCATAAAGATCTTTGCTAACAATGTTAAAGAGTTAGGAAATGAAATGAAGGCTTTTGGAGATAAAATCAGGGAGGATACACTGGTATCTAAAATTATGTGTTCATTACAAGAGAGGTTTGAACGTTTTGTTGGAGTCATAGAGCAAACAAAGGACCTTACTACATTGACAGTGGGGGAACTAGTGATCTCACTGCAATCGCAGGAATCCAGATTGGATGATAGGCATGGGGGAAGCGTGGAAGATGCTTTCCATGCTAAATTTAAAGGTCTAAAGGTTAACAATAAACCAAAGTCGAGCAAGAAGTCATATGAGAAATTAGATTATAAGTTTAAAGTAAAAAAAGGATGCAATATCTGTAAGAAGGATAATCATGTGGATAACCAATGTTTTGCAGAAACAAGCAGACACAAGATATAGTAGAACCAAGGCAACATTTCAAGAACAAAAAGGAGAGTTTCACATGTGGTACACTAGAACATTTTTCCTAAGAATGTAGAGCTAAAAGACCTACACCAAATTAAGCACAAATCAATCAAGAAGAGGAAGAAATATCTTTGTTTACTGCAACACATTTAAGACACCAAGTATTTGAAGTGTGTGGTTGGTGGACGTACGAGCAACCAATCATATGAAAAATGAGAAAGATATTTCACAAACTTAGATAGGAATTTTAAAGTATTTATAAAGGTTGGAAATGGTGCAGTTTTAAACACTACTGGCAATGTTTAAGAAATCGGCCATTCTGGGCGGAGGGATGGCCTAGGCGGCTTGGGCGGCCGATTAGGCGCTCGTCGGCCGCCTAGGCGCTTTTATTTTTTTAAAACTTATCCAAAACGACGTCGTTTTGGTCTGAACAACAACGACCTCGTTTTGGTTCAGTGAAAAAATTAACCGTACCATTCCTCTGTCACTCTTCTCCCGCCGATACCCCACGCACGATTCTTTCCCATCGTCGTCGACCTTTGATGTCGGTTAATCTCAAATAATAATTTACCTAGACTAACGCTTCCGCAAGAATACGGATCGTATAGTACCAGGGTCGAACACAAGGAATTGATGCAACTCTAAAGCTAGTAACTAATGAATATGACGTGTGAAATCAATAAGTGAATGGGAATGCAAATGCAAACTAAACTAAACTAATGAACGAAATGACTCAACGACTAAACACCATAGGTATTGAGAGTCGCACAACGATGCAACGAAGTTCTAACAAGATCATTGGTCTTAGATACTATCACGAGTTCAGGGAATTCAAGCTCTAATATAGGAACTGACTGGCGTAGACTTGTCCACTATCTAGCATGCGTATACCAATATATCTATTGCGTATCTCACCTACTAGACACATTAAGACCGCTATCCTAATCCCTAGATTCAATCGATCGACCTGGCGTAGATTCTAAACCGATTAAATCCTAAATCATGGCTAGATTCCAAAGTCTAATCCCCTGGCGTAGATTCATTAGACTTCTATAATCATCCGTTCGAGTGGCGTACATGAATGAAAGCTATAAAAACAACCAATCAATCTGAAAACAATCAAATACCGAATTCATTCATTCAAGTGGCGTACAAGAACAAAAGCGTTAAGAACCACCAAGCATCAAGAATAAGACTTCGTTACATATTGGCAATACTCTCTAACCCTTGGCTGTAGATCTGCTCGGACATGAACTTAGAAAACGAAACACAAAAGATAACTATATTCAACATTGATAAAGAATGAGATTCCTCCCTATTCATATACCGACGTCTTCAATAGCTCCTCCATGCTCCGGATCCCTTGTTCCATCCTTCTCCCCCTTTCTCTATGTCTCTAAGTGTGTCCTCTGATGTCTCCTCACGTCCCCCCTTTAGTCTAGTACAAATCCTAGCTTTAAAAGGTCTTTTTTCTCCTGAATTGGCCGTTCTAAAATCAAGGATTTTGTTGAGAAAAAGGTGGTCCCGAGCGGGCACAACCTCTACCCGCTCGTGCAGTCCATTAGCCCGTGCGTACATGACTTGAAACCTGATCGGGCTGGCATGCCCGAGCGGGCACAGTTTGAGCCTGAGTCGGGCTAACTCTCGGCAAAATTCTGGTCCAATTTGCAGCCCGATCGGGTGCACAAACACAGCCCGAGCGGCACACTTCATAGCCCGAGCATGTACACCATCAAATGTTGTTTCCGCTCCTTTCGCTCGATGCTTGAGTGTTTGATTTGCTTCCATGGCCTTGCACAAGTTGTAC
>CM071868.1:23781083-23798798 GCA_036759665.1 Gynandropsis gynandra | reverse complement strand
AGGACTAGAATTCTCCTTTTGGTCATTCTCCTAATCCCTAACACATGCATCTACTTGGCCTTCATAAATACAAGTTATTCAAACACTCAAACAAAGAATAGGAAAACTAAAACGGGAAATTGCAATTATAGATAAATCAAAGAGGTTCCGGGATAGCCATGGGCTTAAAATTAGACTCTATGTTCTTTCTTTTCTTATAATTTAATGGATGATTCTATTGTTTTACTTCTTCAACGGATCTTGACCTTATTGTCCTATGGATACATTAGGTTATAGATATCAAATAATATAGATTACATGGATTAATGAACTTAATGATCATATCTAGATGTAGGTTAATAAGTTTACGCATCATCATAGCAATTGTTTCTTCATTCAATATTTTATTCATTTAATAGAGATAATGATGATTAGCCGATAGATTAATAATATAGACATTGAAAGAAGGTAGATCGATATAAGATTTAATTCTCTACTAGACACTCTTCCTTTTGTTGCAGCAGCCACCGATTGTTGTCTTTTCATGAGTTTCCATTCTTGAATAAGTTGGGTGACGTTTCCATTACTTCGTCCAGCAAAATATCACTTATTCCTCTTCTCTAAAGTCGTTTTCATTATTGTATAAGTCCCCAACAAACTCCCATTTGTTTTAAGACAAATTAACTTATTTGGAGTTGCAGGTGACGGACGCGACCCGCGCGGGCTGGAGAAGTGACCCGCTCGGGTGCGGCGCAGAAGATCGCGCAAGAACGCGATGGATAATGAGGCAGCCCGCTCGGGCTGCACTATTGCCCGCTCGGGCTGTGCTGTTGCCCGCTCAGGCTTGTGCTGTTGCCCGCTCGGGCTTGTGCTGTTGCCCGCTCGGGCTGTGTAGTTGCCCGCTCGGGATGAGGCCTTGGGCATGGTAGTTCTTGCCCGACTCGTGCTCAATTTGTTGGACAAAATCACCGTAATAAATGCCCGCTCAGGCTAGGGAGTTACCCGCGCGAGTAGTGTGTGTTCTTCGCCGATTCTCGTCCTGTTTGTTCTGTGATGATCCTCGATGTTGGTACTTTGTCTCGTGCACGTCCTTTAGCTCCGAAATGAACCGAATACGCATAAAAACCTGTAAGAACATGAAAACAGAAAAACAAGTAAAACAGATACATAATCATACGTAAAGCATCACATCTATATCATAAACATCTCTAAAATCGTGCAAGAAATACGTATGAAAACGAGATGATCAAAATCCCCCAGACTTGAATGTTTGCTTGTCCCTAAGCAAACATAAACGTGAACACGTGGGGTATACAAAATCTGAGAATTCCTCTTTCTCCCTGAAATACCGCTAAAGCGAATCTAATCGATCAACTAGTACGTCGAGAGCAAATTCGGCCTAATTAAGTTTTCAGTCTTCATCCTAGGTTCACCAAGGCTACCCAGGAGAAAGTAAATCAAAGGCAAACTAGACAAGCCACCGTAACTTTCTTCACCAAACAAGACTTCAGACAATGCTAAACCTAGAACCACCGAGGATACTTGGTTCTTTTTCGAGCTTCTTTCTTTCTTTATTATTTTTTTTCTTTTTCTTTCTTTTGTTTTTATGTCTTCTGTTTTTTTTTTCTTTCTCTTTTTTTTCTTTTTATTTTCTTTTTATACACACTATAGTGTGCGCTCTTAATCTGCAAAATAAGCTCAATCTCATACGATATAGTAATCCTCATAGAAAAGTGAAGTAAAGCATCGTCTACAATAAGTATGGACATCTACATAGAGAGAATAAACGATAAACTAGCCTAGCAACCTCGTCTAAACCCCCCCTACAAGCAACCTAGGATTCCCAAAGAACTACGACCTATTGTTTTTCACCCGACTAATAAGCTCTAACGCTTAGGAAAAACCTAGCTCAAACGTGCAAAATCTCACGGAAAAGGCCAACCTCTTAAGTATCCTAGGTTCAGGGTTCATCTCAAAACGTGGCACCGGACAAGTACCTGGGCGACTCTGACTTACGAAAAAAAAACAAACTAAAAACTACAAAATAACCTAAAAAACTACAAAATCAAAGGGAAAATGAAAGAAAATGAAACTTAATCACCTGAAAAACGTGAGCTGCTCCCCCAGACTTGAATTGAACAGCGTCCTCGACGTGAAGCTCCGATGGAGGGTAAGGGAAGTGAAATCACGTTTGTGTTGGTATTTTTTTGTGTTTTTCTATTTTTTAAACGAAAACGATTAACAGAGTCTTAAACTAAAAACTAAGAAAAATAAAAACAAACAACTGGGCTGCCTCCCAGAAAGCGCTTATTTAACGTCTTTAAGTTTTGACGTCTCCATTCCTCATGCGTGCGTGATGGGTGGATCGAAAAGGGACATGGAGTTTCCATTTTCAATCGGTTGAGCGGCTTGGTAGAGCTTTAGCCGCTGTCCATTAGCTTTGAATGTGCCACTCGTCTCGCTCCAAAGTTCTATTGCTCCATGCGGGAATACCTCTCGTACCTGAAAAGGACCAGACCAACGGGACCGTAGTTTGCCCGGGAAAAGCTTAAGACGAGGATTAAAAAGTAGAACTAAATCACCTGATTGGAAGTCTTGAGGTAGGGTCTTTTTGTCGTGCCATCCCTTAGTCATTGCTTCTTTCTTTGGCACGTCATACATGGGATTCACTCATTCGTTGCCCGAGGTTTGATAAATGATATCTGTATTGCAAAGTTTTATGACGTCTTTTTCCATTACCTCGTGCAAGTGCGGGTGCAGCCTCCTTTGAGTTTCAGTGGGAGGCTCGTGGCTGTCTTTCGTATAATTTCCGTGTATACATACTGAAGAGCTGACTCTTCTACGTTTCTTTACACGAGTGGGTGACGTTCTCATCTCATCTGCACTCAAGTTAGTACTCATAACAGCAGGATATGTTTTATCGCGTTCAACGTACTCATACCAAAAAGAAGACCGTGGAGGCTCGGGCTCAAGTTTGGACGTCTTCTCCATTGTGAAACCAGCGTGCGTTTCATGTGGTATTTCCTCACATGGGGCGTCTCCTAGTGCTGAAATAGCACTCATGAATTTCGTGTACAGCTTGGCTCCTTCGTCCGTAAATCCTGCATTATCACAAACTCGTGTTAGATATCGTACAAGTGGATTAGAAGCACTTACTTGATCAAGCGTGTCTTTTGATAACTCATCCAGCGAATCAACTATATGGCAAGACTCTTTGGATAAGGGTTCGTTCATGGGGCTGGACAGGTTGAATTCGATCGTCTCATCTCTGACACGTAAGGACAACTTTCCTTGTTGTACGTCTATCATGGCATCTGCAGTAGCTAGGAACGGTCTACCAAGAATAATAGGTATCCTAGCATCTTCCTTTATTTCAAGTACAACAAAATCAGTGGGAATGCAAAGCTTACCTACCATGGTGGGAACGTTTTCAACAATTCCCACCGGATATCTTACTGGACGATCAGCGAGGCGTAGAGACATCTTTGTAGGTTTAAGATTCCCGAAGTCCATCCGCTTGAAAACTTAGTGTGGCATGATGCTCACGCTTGCCCCTAAATTGCACAAAGCATTATCAATATCAATATTACCTATTGTGCATGGAATGGAGAAGCTTCCGGGGTCCTTCACCTTTGGTGGCAGCTGGTTTTGAAGGATAGAACACGATGACTTCAACTTGTCCCGAGAACAATTGAAGCCATTACCAGCTGTATAAAGAGGTTTCCGCACCTCTTGTGGTGTCTATCACTCCATCCCCATACACCTCGACTTTATCCATCAACCTCCATCCTCCATTTTCATCAATATGGAACTTGAAGAGTGCCCTTAGGCTAGTCAAGGGATCCTCCACCATCTTCCACCATCAACCACCGTAAACGGATGATTTTCTTGAAGAGTGCTCTTAGGCCAGTCAAGAAAATCAACCGTGACACCTCGAATCCTACTTGAGTGTTCGAGATTTACAGATTCTACGTATGTGTCTCGAGCTCCCACCCCGAGGCATGTATCATTTTGGTATCAGAGTCCGGTTCAAGGACCAAAGGTACGCTTCTATATCTTTTGATTCTTTTATTGTACTAATTCTTTCTTTGTTTTTTTTATTGTTATAAAAAAATCTAGAAAAAAAAATAGTCGAACAAGGGGAGAACTCTACTCACAATAACCAACTCGACACGATGCAAATGCTCCAGCGAATGGAGTCAAGAATGAATCCCCTTGAAGAAGAACGGATGCAACCTGTACATGACGCACGAACCATTCATGATAATGGTGCGGAATAAGTAGAACAACCTGATCCTTAACCTAGAGGACGAGAATGTAGAGCACCACCATGACATAATCTTGAGGAGGAGGACGAAGAGTTGACGAGATGACCAAGGCGATGCCACATCATCCATGAGAATGAAGATTCGGACGAGGAGCCAACTTGAAGACAACGATATGAACACGATGGTAACAATTTAAAGTCAAAACCACCTTATTTTGCTGGACGTGTATATTCGGAAGTCTATCTCGATAGGGAGAGGTGGATGGACAATATTTTTGAGTATTACATGTATACAGAGTGCAAGAAGGTACAGTACACTGCGAATCAACTCACAGACGGTGCACTCACTTGGTGGGATTGAGAGGTAAACATTCGACGACGTACAAGACTGGAACAAGTCTCAACAAGGGATGAAATGAAAGCCCTCATGTGTAAAAGGTACATACCCCCACACTTCCATCGGGAATTACAACGAAGATATTGAAGTTAAACCAAGGGGGTTGAACTATCGAAGAATACTTCGACGAATTTGAACATCTTCGCTATAGGCTAGAGGTTGATGAAGATGAAGAAACTGTGATGGCTCAATTTCTAGACAGATTAAATGAATGAATCGCCAGAAACGTAGAAAGACAAAGTACCATGATTTACAAACTATATTGCATTTGTCGTTCAAATTGAGCAACATATCAAAAGAAAGCAAGCGACAAGTCGAGGAAGCACACAACCCACATGGTCAGCCGGATAACCACAAAGGATGCTGGAAAAACCATGGATGGAAGACCGTTTCAAGGGTAAAGCTCTTGAGACATCAAGGAATGTCAAAGGAGATGGTAACAATCTACTTCCCTCGAAACCAATTTATACTCGTGAATTTGTATGTTTTAAGTGCAAGGGGATAAGGCACATAGCACGAGACTGCCCTAATCCGCGAGTCATGATCCTTGTCGATTGTGGAGAATACCAGTCCGCAAATAAGGAAGAACCAAATGAAGAAGGAAGTAACGAGATTGAGTATCTAGAAAGTGGAGAACTGCTGGTAACACGATGTGTTTTGAGCACAATGATCAACCCACAAGAGACCGCCCAACGTGAGACGATCTTCCACACAAAATGCATCGTCAAAGATAAGGTATGTTGAATTATTATAAATAGTGGTTCTTGTACTAATGTTGCAAGCATCTATATGGTAAAAAAGCTAGGTTTGGAAACAAAGAAGCACCCCCACCCTTATAAGCTGCAATGGCTTAATAATCAAGGGGAGTTCTATAAGCTGCAATGGCTTAATAATCCAAGGCAAGATGCTTCATGCGAGAATGGAAGGCGGGATTTGCACTCAGATATGTGGCACCAATGTTGTCACAGTATATTACCGGTGGTTCAGACATAGGCATACCAAGTTCCGTCAAGAGAGATGTGATCCAGCGAAGTTCGGCGGCGGTATCCGCTATAGAGCGATATTCCGCTTCTGTGGATGAACGAGCTGTGAACTTCTGCTTCCTCGAGGACCATGAAATTGGATGGCTACCAAGGTAGACAATGTATGCACCGGTAGAGATATATTCATCACGATCCCCTGCCCAATCTGCATCACTGAAGGCATGGAGAGATGAGGTATTACCCGTGGAGAAGAAGATGCCACGATCCCTTGTACCAACCAAATACCGAAGTACCCTTTTGAGAGCTTGAAGATGTTCCGTTGTCGGTGCATGCATGTATTGGGATAGACGGTTGACAACAAAACTGATGTCCGGTCGCGTAAGCGTGAGGTATTGGAGGCTACCCACAAGAGTCCGATAGGCTGTGGGATCGTCCTCACCCGCCGCCGCCGTCAAGGAGAGACGTAAGTTCGGAGCCATCGGTGTTGTAACGGATTTGGCATCTGAAAATTTTGCTTTGTCAAGGATATCATTGATGTATTTGCGTTGAGTGAGGTGCAAACCCGAGGCAGTCCGTGTGGCTTCAATTCCAAGAAAATAAGAGAGCCGTGGGGTTGCTTCCTGTGACCACAAGATCATCCACATAGACAAGAACATATATGGTTACCTCAGTGTTGCGGAGAATGAACAATGATGCATCCGCGAGAGAGTTGACAAAGCCTTGGCCAAGTAGGAACTCTCGTAGTTCTGAATACCACGCCCGGGGAGCTTGTTTTAGACCATAGAGGGCTTTGTGAAGTTTGCAAATGTGGTGCGGACGATCCGGATCAACAAAGCCTTGAGGTTGGGTCATATACACCTCATCCGTGAGTATGCCTTGGAGAAAGGCATTGTTGACATCGAGTTGACGAAGAATCCACCCATTTGAGATCGAGAGGCTCAAAATCAATCGGATGGTGGCTGGTTTGACAACGGGACTGAATGTTTCAGTGAAGTCCACCCCAGGTCGTTGAGTAAAACCCTTGGCCACAAGTCGAGCCTTGTAGCGTTCCATAGAACCATCAGGCTGACGTTTGATGCGAAAGATCCACTTGCAACCAACAATGTTCGAGGCTTGGTCCCTGGCACGAGATCCCAAGTTCCATTGCGGAAGAGTGCATCAAATTCCTCGCTCATTGCCTTTCTCCATCGCGGATCCTTAAGAGCTTGAGGGACCGTCGTTGGTTCAACTTCATGATCAGAGAGAACAGCGGAGTAAGAGCAATTCACCTGGGACAATTTTGCCTTAGATCGTGTTTGCATGGGGTGAATGTTGCCACGAACAGGGGGATCATGCTCCACAATAGCCGGAACATCCAAAGGTGAGCTAGCTGCAACAGAGACCATGTCCGGGGATGCAAGCGATGTAAGCATGTCCGGTGAAGGATCCGTTGGAGGAGGAGCAGGAGAAGACGATGTCAAGGGCAGTCGAGGACCCGTAGGGACAATAGAGACCGGTGGTGACCATGGGGTGGATGGTGGAGTTTCGACTGAGGAAGTTGAGCCGAAAAAGTGGGAGTAGAACGGGGTGAGAGTTTGTGGGTGGAGTATGGCCGAAGCCATGGATAGCAAAGGTAGCCAAACGTCCGAAGTTTAAGGTAGTTCGGGAGAGTACCTAGAAGTTTAGTGTATGGGCTGTCATAGGAGAGAATTGGGGTGGGTAAGCGGTTAATGGGATAGACCGCGGTGGGGAAAGCATACGTCCAAAATGTCGTGGGAAGTGAGGCGTGGGATAGGAGGGATAGACCGGTTTCAACAATATGACGGTGACGACGTTCAGATATGCCATTGTGTTCGGGAGTATGAGGTGGGGTGGTACGATGGGAAATGCCATGTGTGGTGAGGAAAGACGCTAGTGCAATGTACTCTCCACCATTGTCGGTATAAAGAGTACGAATGTGGGTTTGGAATTGGTTTTCAACAAGGGTTTTAAACGAGATGAAAATGTCCCGAACTTGGGATTTTTGTTTGAGAGGGTATAGCCATGTATAGCGAGTGTAATGATCAACGAAGATGACATAATATTTGAAACTATCAACCGAGATGATTGGAGATGTCCAAACATCGGAGAAGATGATTTCAAGAGGATGGGATGTTGTAACAGTGGATTCATGAAATGGTAATTTGTGGCTTTTATTGGATGAGCAAGAGTTGCAAAACAAAGACAAACATGACTTAGACAATGGTAAAGAATTCTTAGAAACGACATGCTTTAAAATTGAAACCGAAGGATGACCTAATCGAGAGTGCCACTCGGACAAAGTGGTCTTCATACTATGAAGAGCCACAATAGGAGGTTTGGGAGCTACGGGAATCAGCCACTCATAGACACCATCTCTAGAATTTTCGTGAAGTAGACGCTCCCCCGTTTTTAGATCCTTCACCTGAAAATGATCATAAAAAAATTCCAGGGAAACTCCATTAGTCCGACATAATTGTTGAATGGAGATAAGATTCTTGTTCATCGTAAGCACACGTAACACATGATCAAGATGAAGATATGAATCATGCGATGAGCTAGGGATAGAGAAAGAACCAATATGGGTGATGGGCAACGAGGAGCCATCACCGATTACCACTTTTTTCATGAAGTTCCTCAATCGGAATGATGTTGTCTCGAGCATTCACCGCATCGACAATTGGCTTGTAGTCTTCCGGGAGTCCATCGAGGATGTATTGGAGTAAATCCTCGGCATCAAGTGGCTTGCCGAGAAGCGTTAATTCATCCGCTTTGTTGATGATGGTCCTCATGTAGTCGTCTATGGTTTGAGATCCTTTCGAACTTCGCTTGAGTTGTTCCTTGAGTTGAAGGATATGCCCCCTTGATGCCTTGCCATACGTTTGAGCAAGGAGGAGCCACGCCTCTCGCACGGAGGAGACGCGAGCGACCATCGGCTGTAGGGAAGGAGAGATCGCGCCAAGGATTGCTGAGAACAAGAGCCGATCTTGCTGTTTGTATGGGGCAAACGCTGGATTTGGAATGGCAATGCCTTCGACAAGGAGGGTTGCATTGGGGATGACGGAATCCGATTGGATAAAACAATCCAACCGATGGCCTTCGAGTAGAGCACGGATTTGAATACTCCAAATCAAGTAGTTGGAGGAGGTAAGCTTGGTTACATTCGACATATTGACCGTGAGAAGAGTACCATTAGGTTCATTGGGGTTGAACGCCGGAGTAACGTCGGCAGCGGATGAATTTGACATGGTGAGGGCTGGTCGGCTGAACGAGGGACATCGAGCGGCTGAAGTGGTTTGCGTGAGACGGTCACTGATCGTGGGAGAATGATCGGTGAACAAGGGACGTCGAACGGTGGAACGTAGGACGTCGAGCGAGCGAGCGGCTGGACGTGGGAGAACGTTCGCTGAACGTGAGATGGCGTGCGTGACAGGGTTGCTGGGGGGGCAGGGGCTGAGTGCGACTGATTGCGGCTGACGGGTGCAACAGTGGTTTGAGCGGCGCCGGAAAGTGCGGCTGGAAGCGGCCGACGGCGGAGGAAAGGTTGGCGGCGCGCCGAAAAAAAATTTAGGGTTTTGGCCGGTTGAAAAATTTTGACGTAGGTCTTTAGGGCTCTGATACCATATAAACGGTATGATTTTGTCTTTTCAAAAATCAAAACAAGTACAATGTGTATATATAGATACAAGAAGTAGAAAGAGTAGAACACCCTAATAAAGTGAGAAATTACACAAATACCCCTACTTCTTATAAGTTCAAGGTAATTGAGCAATTAACTGTACCCTTCTACATTGGTAAGTACCATGATGAAGTACTTTTCAATGTCGTACCAATGCAAGTTGGACACATCCTACTAGGGAGGCCATGGCAATTCGACCGTGAGGCAACGCATGATGGAAGGAAAAATTTCTATTCCTTTGTCATGGACAAAAGGAAGGTAACATTATCACCTCTTAGTCCTTCACAAGTACACGAAATGCAACTCAAGCTAAACCATGAAGACAAAAAGAAATCAAATTTTTATATAAAAGCTAGTGTTGTTTGTAAGGCTTTGAGAAATCAAAGCCTAGTATTACTAATGGTCTACAAAGATATTTTGATAGGCCAAAGTAGGATGGAGTATCCTTCGAAAATCACCAACACACTAGAAAACTATCGCGACTTGTTTCCCGAGGAGATACCAGCCGAACTACCACCCATACGAGGCATTGAACATCAGATCAATCTCATCCCGGGAGCACCGTTTCCAAACTGACCAGAATACCACATGAACCCCAAGGAGACAAAGGAGTCACAACGGCAAGTCCAAGAGCTCATGGAAAAAGGCTACATCCGAGAAAGCTTATGTCCATGCACTGTCCTCGTACTACATGTACCAAAGAAGGACGAGACTTCGAGGATGTGTGATGTGCGTTAACTCAAGTAATAAATTATCTAGACTAACGCTTCCGCAAGAATACGGATCGTGTAGCACTAGGGTCGAACACAAGGAATTGATGCAACTCTAAAGCTAGTAACTAATGAATAAGACGTGTGAAATCAATAAGTGGATGGAATGCAAATGCAAACTAAACTAAACTAATGAAAGGACTGACTCAATGACTAAACACTATAGGTATCGAGAGTCGCACAACGATGCAACGAAGTTCTAACAAGATCTTTGGTCTTAGATACTATAACGAGTTCAGGGAATTCAAGCTCTCCTATAGGAACTGACTGGCGTAGACTTGTCCACTATCTAGCATGCGTATACCAATATATCTATTGCGCATCTCACATACATAGACGCATTACGACCGCTATCCTAATCCCTAGATTCAATCGATTGACCTGGCATAGATTCTAAATCGATTAAACCCTAAATCATGGCTAGGATCCAAAGTCTAATCCCCTGGCGTAGATTCATTAGACTTCTAATATCATCCATCCAAGTGGCGTACAAGAATGGAAGCATTAAACACAACCAATCCAAATTCATTCATATCGAGTGGCGTACAAGTATGAAAGCATTAAGATCCACCATTCATTAAGCACAAGACTTTATTACATATTGGCAATACTCTCTAACCCATGGTAGATCTACTCGGACATGAACTCAGAAAAACGAAACACAAAAGAATACTAAATTCGACATAGATAGAGAATGAGATTCCTCCCTATTCATATACCGACGTCTTCAATAGATCCTCCATGCTTCGGATCCCTCGTTCCGTCCTTCTCGATCTCTCCAAATCTGTTCTCTAATGTCTCTGAATCGTCTCCCCTTTCAATCTTGTTCGAATCTCCTTTTTGTAGATCTGATTTCTCATTATTTGGCCATTCTAAAACTTAGGAGATGGTTGAGAAAAACAAGGACCCGAGCGGGCACAGCTTCTACCCGCTCGTGCAGGCCTTATGCCCGGTCGTGTACACTCTTTTATGCCTGAACGGGCACCCATGACCGAGCGTGTGGCTCTTCAGCCCGAGTGGGGAAAACTTGCGGTGAATTTTGGTCACAATTAGCCCGAGCGGGCACTCCATTTCCACCCGAGCGGGCACTCCCTTTCCAATCGTGTTCCTTGAGCGCCCGAGTCGTGCAAAGCTACGGGGAGTCCTTTGCCTCAATGCCCGAGCGGGCACACTTTCCATGCCCGAGCGTGCAAGTTGAACCTTGTCATTGTTTCCGCTCCTTTCGCTCGGTGTTTGAGTGTTCACTTCAATCCATGACCTTGCACAAGTTGATCCTTGTCATTCAACAACGTTTTCGGGGTTAAATCGCCATAATCTCTCGTGTTTCTCATCATGTCTTCGTTTCCTATACAAAACACAAAATGTAGATGAAGTCTTCGAATAAACTCAATAAATGGGTGAAATCTAAGTAATCTACTCAAAACTAGACCTAAGAATCACGTAAATACTACAACGGATTACGTGTTATCAATGTGTGTCGACTGTTGGGCGATCAACAACATCACGATCACGTACCGACATCTCATGCCACGGTTGGACGACATGCTGGGCGGGCTAAGTGGGGAAACGGTCTTCTCCAAGACCGACCTCAAGAGCGAATATCACCAAGTCTGCATGAGAGAAGGTGATGAATGGAAGAAAACCTTGAAATCAATGAAAATGCAGTAGACTAATGAGTTCTTGACAAATTAGACAAACGTTCTAGGATACAGTTTCACCGCATAGCTTCCGAAACCGACTATCAATCTATCTAATCATGCGTTCCCTATCAAGATATCTAAGACGGACGATCCTAATGTAATTCCTACCTCTCTCAAGGCATAGGAACGTGAATCAATTGAGTTATCCCCTACTTTCATGGCTGGCACCCCAACTAAACCCCATACGGTCTGTTATTCATCCGATTAACCCTCAACCTTTACTACCCTACTTTCGTGACCTAGACTTGGTTGTTCCAAGCCTGATCTTATAGGACTTGAATTCTTTTTTTTTATTCATTCTCCTAATTTATTACATATGCATCTGCGTGGCCATCGTAAATACAAGACATTCAACGTCAGATAAATAATAGATTAGCAAAACGGGAAATCCATTCATAAATAAAGTAAAGAGGATTCCGGGATATTCATGGGCTAATCCCTTCTTCTATAACCAGACAACTACTCAGTCATGAGTTCAGAATCAAACAACATAAATGAAATAGAATGTCTAAGGAGCATAGACATCAAACGAGGCATCGTCCTCATTCGATCTTCCGTCTCCTTGCATGTCTCCCATCGAGAGGACTCTCTCTAATGATGGATAGGCTCCAGTCTACCCTCCTAGGGTTCCCCTCTTTGTTTTTCATCCCTTCTAACTCAGTTGAGAGTCCCTTTTTAAGCTTTCTCTCCGTTGGAGAACTTCAAGGAAGGTTGTTGTGGACACGACCCGCGCGGGCTCCCTAACTCTTCCATGACCCGTGCATGCTAAGGATGAGGATGAGTCGGGCAAGTTTTGCTGGACCATCACCCCGCGCGGGCTAAGGAGAACACCCCACATGAGCTCCTCACTAGCCATTAATCTGTGCATGATGAAGGTGAGTCCGAGGTGGGTAACAAGTGCTGAATGTTCAGCCCGAACAGGCTAAGGAATCTACCCCGCACGGGGGTCGTGTCTCTTCCTGTCGTATCGCAATCCTTGACCGTTTCTCATCCCGTTTGCTCCGTTATGATCTCTGATGCTTGTATTTTGTCTTGTGTATGTTCTTTAGCTCCGAAACGAACCAAATTCGCATTAAAACCTAAAAGAACATGAAAACATAGAAACAAGTAAACGGATACAAAATCACACGTAAACATCGCAAGTATCATCATAAACATCTCTAAAATCATGCGAGAATCGTGTACGGAAATAAGATTATCAAAATCCCCCAGACTTGAATGTTTTTGTGTCCCTAAGCAAACGTAAACGGAGAACATGAGGAGAATAAAAATCGAGAATTCCCCTTTCCCCTAAAAATACTGCCATAGCAAACGATCAACAAGCAAGTTATGAGAAAATTTGACTTAATAACTTTCAGTCTTCATCCTAGGTTCACCATGGCTACCTATTGGAAAGAAAATCAAGACGAGCTAAGCGAGAAATTACAATTCTCTCAACTAAACGAGACTTCAAACAAATGCTAAACATAGAATCAAAGATGATACTTGTTTTATTTACGAGCTTCTTTATTCCTTTATTCCATTCTTCGTTTTCTTTATTCTTCTTTTATTGATATGCGAACACACTAGGCTTCTAAGATATCGGATTTGAAGGGATTCAACCTGTACGTAGACCCAAGCTACAGATGACGGTATACTCCTGCATCTCGTTCAAGAGTGCAGCGGAGTAGATGACGTTTTTATGCACTTTGCTCTTAGGACATAGAAAGATGAAGTCCAACCCACCAGTTAGATCTGAACCATCAAAAACGTATCAAGGTCTATGCACTCATATCGATTTTAGATCATGCTTTTAGGCATTATTTTTATCGATAACGAAGTGTTAGTGTGCGCTCTTATTCTGCAAAACAAGCTCAATTAATATGATCAAATCATCCTCGTGAAAAGAAGTAAAGCATCGTCGACATGAAGTGTAATCATTTGGATATAGAATGTACAAGACACTAGCTTGGCAACCTCGTCTAAACCTCCCACAAGTAACACTACGATTCCCAAAGACTTGCGAGCTACTCATTCCTCAACCGATTAATAAGCTCTAACATGCAAGATATCACAGAAAAGGCTAACTTCTTAAGCATACTAGGTTCAAGGTTCATCTCAAAATGTGGCACCGGACAAGTGCCTGGTTCAACTGACTCATGAAAACAAAAATAAACCTAAGAACTACGAATCAAAGAGAGAAAAAAAGAAAATGAAACAAAATCACCTGACAAACGTGAGCTACTCCCCCAAAACTTGAATTGAATGACATCCTCGACGTGAAGCTCCAATGGAGGATAAGGAAGGTGAAGTCACAGTTGTAGGTCTTCTTTTTATGTTTTTTTTTATGTTTTTCAAATAAACCAAGTCAAAAAATACGAAACAAAAGAAAGCAAAATGCTGGGTTGCCTCCCAAAAAGTGCTTATTTAATGTCGTTAAGCTTGATGTCTCCATGTCTCATGTGCTAGCGATGGGTGGATTGACTAGGAAGATGGAGTTTCTGCTTTCGATCGGTTGAGCGGCGTTATATAGCTTTAGGCGCTGCCCATTTGTTGTGAATGTTTCGCTCGTCTCGCTCCATAGTTCTACTGCTCCATGCGTACCTCTCGTACCTAAAAATGGAGCTGACCAACGGGAACGTAGTTTGCCCAGGAAAGTGTTAAAACAAGAGCCGAAAAGTATAAGAAAATCACCTGGCAAAAAGTCATGAGGTAGGATCTTCTTATCATGCCACATCTTAGCACATTCCTTGTTCGCATTGTGTGCTATTGTCATTGCTCCTTTCATTGGCACGCCATGCACGTGGTTCACCTATTCGCTCCTCGAGGTAGGATAAACAATATGTGCATCAAAAAATTTAATGGTCTCTTTTTCCATTACCTCATTCGAATTCGGGTGCAGACTTCTTTGATCTTCGATAGAGGTTCCATGACGCTCCTCTTTGAGCATTCCGTACATACACAATGAAGAGCTCACTCTCCTATGCTTCTTAAGATGAATTGGTGGCTTTCACGTCTCATGCCAAAGGCAAGAAGGAAGATGTTTGAGCTGAATCCTAGACGCCTTCTTTACTGCAAAATCAGTAAGCGTTTTATGCGGCACCTCCTCATGTGTGGCGTCTTGCAGTGCCTCAATGGCACTCATGAATTTCATATAGAGCTCGACTTCTTCATCCGTGAGTCTTGCATTCCTGTAATCCTTTTCAAGCATCTCTCAAGAGGATCGGAAATACTTACTTGATCAAGCGTGTCATTCGCCGACTCGTCCAACAAATCAACTCCAAAGCATGGCTCCTTAGAGGAAGGTCGTTCATGGAGCTGGACAACTTGAACTCTATCTTCTCATTTCTGACACGTAGAAAGAGCTTCCCTTGTTGTACATCTATCATCGCACCTGCAGTAGCTAATAATGGTCTACCAAGAAGTATAGGCACCCTAGCATCTTCTTCAATATCGAGAACAACAAAATAAGGGGGAATGCAAAGATTACCTACCTTGGTGGGAATATTTTCAACAATTCCCACCGGATACCTTACCGAACGATCCGCGAGTCGTAGACACATCTTGGTAGGTTTGAGATCTCCGAAGTTCATCTGCTTGAAAACAAAATGTGGTATGAGGCTCATGCTTGCTCCCAAATCGTACAAAGCTTTGTCGATGTCGACGTTTCCTATGGTGCATGGAATGGAGAAGCTTCCGGGGTCCTTCAACATCGGGGGTAGCTTATTTGTAACAACGACACTGCATTCCTTGGTAAGTGCTACAGTCTCACTCTCTTCGATATGCCTCTCCTTGGAAAGAACCTCCTTGAGGAAATGCGCACGATTAGGCATCTTTTGGAGCACTTCCACGAACGGTTTCACTTTCTCGTGATTCTTGCTACTTACCAAGCATCTAGGAAATGGTATAGGAGGTACATACGCCGATGGAGCGACATATGTCTTCTCTAAATCTGGCTCAAACCCTTCCATGATTGTGATTCTGCCCTTTCCTTTGTCCACCGAATTTCCAGAAACTCTCTCTTGCTCGTTGGAAGGCGGGTCCTCAATCACATCCCGCCTACACAAAGTAATAGCGTTCACATACTCTGTCGAGTTTAGATCGGGCTTTCCTGGTAGTATTTTGGGATTCCGAGAGCATGATGCAACTTGTTGTGCAATGGAATTTTCAAGGGTCTTCACATGCTTGCTCAAGGATTCCATTTGAGTTTTTAGCTCATTGATCGCAGTCCCCATTTCCGCATTAAATTTCGCTTGAAGTGATTGTTGCTCCTTGATGTTGCCTTTGCTCCTTGATGAATTCGAGCATCACCTCCTAAAGGCTTGATGAAGGAGCTTGAGGAGGTTGAGGAGCTTGCTAGAATTGCTGTGTATCTCGTTGGTACGGCTATGGTTGCTGGTGAAATCCTGAGTACTTTATCGGTTGGGTCATGCGGTAAGACAAGTTCGGGTGGTTCCTCCAATTCGGGTTGTAGGTATTCTTGAATTGTGTGTTCCCTTGCTAATGTGCGTAATTCATTTGTTCCATGACTTCTTGCATCGTGCATTGATTAGCTACATGCTTCGTATCTCCGCAATTCACACAATACATGGCACTCACTGCATTGCCCATCGCTCTACTTTGATTCACCTCATAAAGATCTCTTTTCTTTTTTGGCATACTCCTCGGTGTGGACCACATGGCGTAGTTCATGGCAAGAGTATCGATAAGTTCGTATGCCTCCTCTATGCTTAGGTCCATGAATGATCTTCGAGCAGCGTTATCCAATGTCATCCTATGCTCATCCCTGATCCCATTGTAGAAGGTTTGGATCATGTACCATTGCTCTAGATCGTGATGTGGGCACATATGCAAAAGATCTTTGAACCTTCCCCACGCTTCAAATAATGTCTATCTCTCTCGGAATCTGAACATTGTGATTTCTCCCCTCATTTGAATCATCTTGCTCGGAGGAAAGAACCGTGATAGGAATGATGTGCAAAGCTGGTCCCATGTGGTGATCGAACCAGCGGGAAGAGATTGCAGCCATGTCTTTGCTCGTCCCCCATTTGGGAAAAGGAAGTGATGCAGCAAAATCAAATCCTTCGAGACTCCATGTATCTTGAATGTTCTTGAAAGCTCTAGGAAGTCTCTAAGGTGCTGATGAGGGTCTTCGTGATTTCCGCCCATGAATTTCTTTTGATATAACATGTTGATCATCACAGGCTTTATCTCGAATTGTTCTTTTGAAACAGCGGGCATCCTTATTTCAGTTTGGACGTTACTCCTGTTTGACACCACGTAATCACGCAGCCGACATGATAGAGGAACCTGCGGTTGCTGTAATTGTACCACATTACAACCAGGTAATTGGGGCTGTCCGTGACCGTCCAATATATCGTTTCGGTTTTCCATTGCTTGTGGATCGGTCGGGTCTACTCTTTCTACTTCCTTGGCCTTTTTCCACTGTCTAATCGTTCTCTCGGTCTCGGGGTCGATTGAAGCAAGCTCAAAGTACGTGAGATCGGGTCATGCACATAGGAAGGACAAGCAAGAGGAATGAGTAGAAAGAATAAAAAGAAAAGAAAACGAATGAAAAACAAAAACAAGAATACTCTAAATCTAAATGTAATATGTGTTGACGAATAGTCCCCAGCAACAATGATAACGTCTATTTTGTTATAGTATTTTAGTCTCGTTTTATATTTAGTTTCATCATTCATTTGAACTTTACCAAGCATTAAAGCATTATTTAGTCCTCTTTTAGCGTTCTCTCGTGTTATTGCAGAAATGAAATTATCGGGATACAAACACGAGTAAATGAAGCAAAACTAAGCAATACCACTCTCCTATCAGCTATGCACGGTCAGCATCCAAAGAATCATAAGCAAGAGAAGAAAAAAGGAAGCAATGGCCGCTTACAAAAAAAAATGGAAACAATGGCCGCTTATAAAAATGGAAACTTTCGATGGTTGGAGCAAAAAT
>CM071868.1:23738219-23748708 GCA_036759665.1 Gynandropsis gynandra | reverse complement strand
TTTGAACCTTGGGCTAGCTGAGCTACTTGCGTTTCGAGGAGCCGCAAGTGTGCCTGGAATCCATCCAGTCTCTTTTTTCATGTCCTCTTGCTCAGCTCTAATCCCTCCAAATGCACTTTTCTGCTCTTGGCGCATGAATTGGAGCATCGATAGAATGTCGGAATCTTGCGGGGGTTGTGCACGTTGCTGGTACCCATAGTCTTGGCCATTACCTCTCGGTTGGAACCCTTGATTAGGGTTTCTCGCCATTATCCGCGGCTGAAAGTCTTGCGGATTTGCCACGTTGTGCGTGTTACCGTATGAGAGGTTGGGGTGGCTCTTGATGTAACTTTGTTGATATCCCCGATTGGAGACATAATTCACTTCTTCTATCCCTTGGCCAACGGATGAGTCATGTCGATCCACATGTAGTCCAGCAATCATCCGGTGAATCTCGCCAACTTGTTGTTTTAAGTCCGTTAACTCCGGGTTGGCGGTACCAAGCTCATTTACTGCAGCCTTCGATGGGTAGTTGCGATTGTACTCCCCCACTTTCTTGCCTCCTTCCCTAGCCATGCTCTCGATTAAGTTCTCTAGCTGATCAAACGTGAGATTGCTTAGGGAACCACCACCCGCTGCCACGATCATGAATCGGGTGGTCTCTTGGAGTCCTTGGATGAAGTTGGTGATAAGATATTTCTTATCCGTCCCGTGGTGAGGGCATAAACGCTGGTAATCTTTGAATCGCTCCCATGCGTCATGTAGCGTCTCGCCTCTTTCTTGAAGGAAAGAATTTATGCGGCTCTTGGCGAGAAGCGTTCTGTGGTCCGGGAAGAATTGCTGCATGAACCTTTGTTCCATATCACCCCATGACGTGATAGATGCAGCCGGCAAGTTGAAGAGCCAACGTTGTGCCGCATCTTTGAGTGAGAATGGGAACGCCATCAGATAAAGATCCTCCCGAGTGACTCCCGTTCCAACCTTAGTCGTGCTACATAGCATCTTGAAGTCCGTAAGGTGGGAGTTCGGATCTTCGTTCTCCATTCCACGAAAAGCCGAGTTGTTGAGCATCTGAATAAACGCTGGTTGTAGCTCAACTTGCGTATCAATCGTGCGGGCCATGCACGAAAGTAGCTGGGCGTGCTTAGGAGTGGTGTATGCTCCATAAGTCTCGTCTGCAGCAGCCATATCGGGAATACTTGCGTTTTCTCCGCTGCTTGCACTATTCGTATCTTCCTCCTCAGAGGCGTGTTGCTCGTGGTAGCTCGTTTCCTCTAACTCAGATTCGGAATCAACTATTCCGATTTTTCTTTTCTTGCGCAGGGTTCTAAGTGTGCGTTCGACTTCGTGATCGTAGATGAGAAGTTTCTGTGTAGAGCTTCTCATGCAAGTCTCCTGCACAACAAGAAACAAAAACACCTAGCGTAAATCTGTGGTAGATAGAAAAGACTCCATAAAAACGAAAAACAAACAAACACAAACACAAACACAAACAAAACAAAACAAAACAAAGGAAGACTCCGGAAAGGACTAGATCTTAATCTAGCTATTCCTAGTCTAAGCCATCTTTAGTCCCCGGAAACGGCGCCAAAAACTTGACGTGTGGAAACACGAGTTATAATTTTCCTAGTCCACTTCACCGCAAGTATACGGATCGTGTAGTAACAGGGTCGATCTCTAGGGACTAAAGTGGCTAAACTAAGAACGAAACTAAACTAAGACGAAAGAAGATAGAATGGGATATGGTCCTAAATTTCCTAAAACTATCCTAATGGTGACAACGAAACTAGGTTAAGGATGAGACTAGATATGGTGAACACTACGGGTGTACGGGATACCGAGAATTGCATAGATGAACGACTAAGGATCATAGTTCTATAACCTATTCTTGACAACGGGAAATTCATGCTCTACGGTGAGGAGTGATTCTTCACAGAAGATAACAGAATTCTATACATGATAAACCCTAAGGAATTCGATGCCTCGACCTTCCCTATTGTGTTACCGGTTTACGAATTGGTGCTTCTCTTCTTCTCCGATACTTCCTGAGCCTTTCCAGATGTTTTTCCAGTCTCTTCTTGCCCTGTTCGTCGCCCCCCTTGCTCTAGATATGTTCAGTTCTTTTTATCCGCTCGTTTGAAATTGAGATCTAGGTTGTTGTGGATTACGCGGCCCGCTCGGGCACAGGTGTTGCCCTGTCGGGTATAGGCTGCCCGACCGTGTTGATTCATGGTGCCCGATCGAGTGGACATCACCCGATTGCGTGACTAAGCGAGCCCGAGTCGCGTAAATTCTCGGGGCAGATTGGATGACTAATAACCCGAGCGGGTATTCTGCTTGCGCCCGATCGGGTAAGGCTACCCGATCTCATTGCTCATGTGCCCAGGTCGTGTTAAATGCGCGGAGAAAAGCCCGTAGGTCATACCCGAGCGGGTGGAGGAATAGTGCCCGACCGGGCACTCTTGTGTCCTTGATATTTGTCTTTTCCGCTCGTTGATCGGGTGTTCCTTTGGGTTCTGGAGCTCTGAGTAGATATGTCTTCTATTCATGTGGTTTTGATCAGAAATTCTTCAAATTGAGCTCATTTAGGCTCAATGTAAGACTCAATGTAAGATACATGTGAAAATGGTGTAAAAACCTATCCTAATATTGATACACTTTCAGTGTTATCAATTTCCGACATCAAGTTTTTGGCGCCTTTGTCGGGGACTAATAACGGCCTAGACTAGGGATTTTATAGATTAAGATCTAGTCCTTTCTGGAGTCCTCTTTTGTTTGTCGTATTTTTGTTTTTGCTTTTGTTTTTTTATGCAGTAAAAAATTTCTTTACCTCACAGAGCTTAATCGAGTTTGGTGTCCTTTATCTTGTGATGTAACATGGACAATTTCAACTCTTCGGGTGCCGACATAGCTGAATCGAGGCATCAACTTTCCGAGATTCGTCGTATGCTCTCCGACTTATACCATCCGCAATACTCAGAGCAATCATGGGAACAAAACGCTTGGGTATGAAGAAGAGATCTACGATAGTTACAATCAGCCTTACGGGAATACGTACAATCACGAATGGAGCGATCACGCATACTTCCCGTACAGGAACACCGAGAGTATGGTGAATGCACAGCAATCGTTTGGGAATGAAACTTAGAGCTATCAATCATATGTGCCTCAGCCATACCCAACCCAATCCATAACAGCCCCCGTTTATCCCGCCACATACACCTACCTCCTTGAACTGTTTTAGAGTCGAAACAACTTGTCTATGAGAGTGGAAGTGGAACAAGAAAGCGCCAATGAGCAGATAGGCAGTTTATTTAAACAATTGGACGCGTAAGCTTCATAACTTGCACAAGGAGCATTGCAACCACAAGAGGTTCCATCGGAAGGTTCAGAAATAAATCCTCGAGAATATGTCAGCGAAATCTATCCAAGGGATTGTGAGACGGTAGATCAGCCAAGTCCATCGTTGATTGAAAAAAAGATGAATCTAACACGGCAGTGGATGAGGCTACGGACATTGATGAGCACACGAAGAAACCCGAGGTAGAAGTAGAATTCATCTTGGTGGACACACTTGAGCAACCGTGCCATATCGATTTCATGTTCCCCGAAGGCATCCTTGAAGATTTAGCCAAGGAAGGTTGTAAAGAATTTCAGAATCCGGATTCCTTAGGTATGAATCGCATAGCAGTTGGGGAAGGTAACTATAGAGTACTAAACGAGCTGCTCAACAACGAAAAGAAGGAGGAATCCCACGATAGAGATTTCCACACCTCCCGAGCTAAATGCGGTGCAAGCCAGTACACACATGACCCTAAGACGCCGAGAAGTTACACAAAACGTCCAGCTCACAATTGGGACATCGATAAAGCACCCAAGGGAAAGATGAAGCCTTCACCCCAAAGGCTCTCACATACAACATCTCTAGAGAAGCTTAAGGAAACGAACGACAAACGCCTAACCGGTTACATGGAGTACTCAACCGGACTTATCGACAGCTCAACCAGATTGTTTGGACAGCACGATCTAGCCCCCAACATAGAGAGCATCATTACCAATCGTAGGGACGACAATACCGATCGTGCAAGGAATTCGACTGATTCGCGTGCCACACCGTATCGAGCACATATTGCACGCGAAACACTACAGACAAGACGACGTTGAGGACGTCCACCCGATGAGTAGCACGCTTTGGTCAGGCTCGCGACCTTAAACAAGCGCTTCTCAGGAGGCAACCCGAGCCCCGTATCCTTTTATCTTTTCCATTTTATTTTTTTTATATTTTTGAACTCTTTTCTTTTTTTTAGGATTTAGGAATTTAGTGGTCTATTGATTTTTTGCTGCATGGTTTTCCTCGAAAATTTTTATGTTTTGCAGCACTGCCCTGTCGGGCAGACACCTCCACCCGAGCGGGCTATGTCAAAATTCAATGGAACCCGATCGGGCAGAAATCAGAGGACCCGAGCGGGCAACGTCTAACTCAAGAGAACCCGATCGGGCAGACAGCACTACCTGAGCGGGTAGGTCAACACGAGAGACGCCCGATCGGGCGATACACAGTACTTGATCGCACACCGTAAATTCTACACAGGTAAGTTATATTTCGAGTAACCCGAGCGGCCACCCTCACTTCCAAAATTTCACCCGAGCATGCTCCCAGAACTTTCAGCCCCTCACGCTGCAACTCGTAACCGGAGTCACTCGCACGCCACCGCCGTCATCTTCGTCACCGGTCAACCCTCGGTTACTCGAAATACCATCTCCCTCCTCTCTCTCGAAAAACCTTAAAAATCCCTCAATTTTCTCTCGAATCCCAGGTATATTCATGAACAATTTCATGATTTGCACTGCTGTGGACTAGATTTAGGCCGGGTTAAAGGAAATTTAGGTTGAAATCGTTTATTGAGCCATGGAACGCGAACTGCAGGTCGCGATTTCGCGCTTTCACCCGATCGGGTTAGGGTTAGCACCCGATCGGGCATCGTGCTCTTGGACCCGATCGGGCAGCTTTTCCACCCGAGTTGGGCAGTGCCTACGGGGGTATTTTGCCGAATTTGAGCCCGACCGGGCTACCTCTTCTACCCGATCGGGCACCCTGAAAACAGTGACTAACTTCCAATTTTTGTTCTTCGTTTGTTTTGCATATGGCCCCGAAGATCTTTTAGAGCTCAAAGAAACGTCGATCTGACGCCTATGATCCAGAACACGGATGGCCAGCAAAATCGGATGCCGTCACGGAGCTAACACCCTACATGCCGATCACCACATCTCACCAGCAATACAACTACCGGACAACAACCTTCTTGTCCGGTCAGAAGTCGAGATTCACCGAGCTTCAGCCGCGGATTTTCCCATCCCACTTCCTATCCTCAGAAGCTATGAGTGCCCTTTACATCGAGGAGCACATCGATACCATCTTCAACACCTTGGGATGGACGGGACTAAGGGACACTCAGGAATACACCTACCGCAACCTCACAACGGAGTTCTTCGCGTCAAACGCAACATTCTTCGCGTCAAACGCAGCTTTCATGAAGTTCCGTCTGCTGGGATAGAACTACAGACTTAGCGGGAGACAGTTCGCAATCATCCTTGACGCTCCGCATTGCAACTTCACGAAGATGTCTGAGCACAACCGGAGCCGTCAAGCGCAATTCTGGGCTCAGATTGCGTACGGTGATTACTTGACGAGGTCGAAGGTCTGCCATATACGCCACCCCGCCCTAAGGTACTTTCATTACTTCAGATTGTGGTATAGACGGGCTTTGTGGTAGACGAGTGCGATATCTTAGACGTCGACTTGGCGTCGCTAGTCATGAGGCATTTCCATGACATCGCCACAGAGAAGTGTAGCACAGACACGAAGATCATGTGTGGTGGCATCGTTACGATGATAGCAGGAAGAGTTGGGATCAACCTTGGCATCCTGACTGAGGACAAGATCAATGAGGAGCCCGAGCTGAACCTTCAGAACCTGCGCAACCGAAGGGCAATTACGATAGAGAGGTATAATGTTATATGGAGCTATTCGGACGAGCACGATCGCAACTTGGAAATCGACCTACGCGAGAATCAGATGTCAGGCTAGACGAGGAGGGCTCCCGATTCAGGATTGATCCAGCCATCGGACACATCGGCCTGAGACTAGGTGAGGTAGATCCATCTCCAGCCGCTACACCATGACCATCTATGTCTCGACAGTGCAGCCGACGCGCCACACACTCTCGCGCCGGCCTAGAGTATCCTCACTCTCTCTCTGACTTCCCTTCCATGGAAGGTGTCTCCGACCTCTCCGGTATGTTGCGGAGGAGAGCATGTATCAGTCTTTTATGGTAGAGAAGAGGTACGACCTCGAGGCGGCCAGACACGACATCGAGGCTGCGAGTTATGCAGAGTAGCAGTAGTTCCAGAAGCAGTCGATCTAGCACACGTACTACCTGACGGAGTCCGTTCGCAGATTCCAGCAGCTCAGCATGCAGCACTATCAGGAGCCGTACGTGCCGATCCCGCAGGATTACCACACTGGCGCTATCCCGTACCGCCCACACATTCCTTACGAGCTACAGTCTTTCTACTTCCCACCTGGGGAAAGGGCACCCGCGGAGCCAGCAGATCCTCCGGCCACCCGCGGTGGAGAGGAAGAGGATTAGACCACATTTCTTCCTTTTTCCTTTTTCTTTCTTTTTCTATTTTCGTTTGATGGACCTATTTTCTTATTTTTCTTTCATTTTACTTTTCATGCATGTGTAAGCTATTTGAACTTATTGGTTTAGTGATCTTTGCTCTATCTTTTGCATTGCATGATTCTCATCTCAGGTCTTTCACGCTAACACCAGCATTAGAGTAAGAGAATATCACAACTCCGGATGTATCGCAATTCGAGAAAGCTAAACACACCAGGTATATTCGTTCCTATTCTTTCTATTTTCTCGAGTTTTGGCATGCGGGTATCCCTCATAGATCTTGAACACCGGGACTGTGTTCCGTTCAGGTCTGGGGGTGCTCTTCGTTTAGAGTGATACAGATTTTTCATTAGAGTGACATATTTGCGTTTAGGATTAGGATTACGGTTAGGAATAGGAATAAGATGGATACCTAGTAAAAAAATTCGACCATTAGTTATTTTTGCGACCTTGTCGAATCGTGAACAATAGTCTAGGTTTGCTTATAAGCGTTTTGGATACCGATAGTCGAGTAGTTGTGTTTGAAGCCTTTATCTATAGTTGAATTCACCCCTTAGATTTCGGTACCAAGTAGCCATATCTCCGTGTATACCGTCTAGCCTTTGCTTAGTTGATATATCTATACTGTTCATAGTTATTAGATGCCACACGCTTATACTCCGCTGTCATCTAGGATACGTTTTTTACTATTCCGAGTTAGGAGTGACATGAGTACATCGATGATCGATGGTTAGGGTCTAAGTGGTGGGTAGAGGCGCTATTCTACGTCCTAAGGGTTAGAGTGATGCGAAATAAAAATAATAATAATATTAAAAAGCGAAAAAAAATAATAAGATCTTCAATAACGCACCTCTTCACTCCGCTAAGGTCTCGCGACCTTATGAGTGTGCCATAGGCATCCTGGGTCTAAGTAGAAAGCCATCCCTCTTCGACTTCGACGTCCTAGGAACAAAGCATGGATCTAAGTATCGAAAAGAGAAAGAAAAGTATAAGAATGAGAAAAGGGAGTTGAATGATATCAAAAGCTTAGGGGAAAAGGTATGGAGATTGCTTGGATGTTATCTAGGATTTTGAAATAGACTTAGATTTTTTGTAGGCTTTCATGGCTCGGAACTTTCGGTAGATATAAGGCTATACTCGGTACGCTTAGGCCTTTGTTCATGTGACGTGTTGATTTTCGGAATGACTAACTCTTCGAACTTTTGGTGCTAGTATCCATCGTTATTAGATTCTTCATATACTTGTTTTAGTTTTGTTTGAGGACAAACAAAGGTTCATGTCTGAGGGAGTTTGATAACACGTAAAGTGTATCAATTTTAGGCTAGGTATTAGTATCATTTTCGCATATATTTCTTAGTTAGAGTTACATTTCCAATATGATTCTTCTTTACATACGCCTGTTTTGTTGGTTTTCAGGTTTTAAGGCGATAAGGCCTAAACGAGCGTAAAAAGGCGAATTCTTGAGTAAAACCACACAAATTGAAGATAAATTCACTCGAGCCGAAATCAAGCCTCGGAACTCAAAGGAACACCAGAGCAACGAGCGGAAAAGAGCAAAAACAAGGATAGAAGAGTGCCCACTCGGGCACTGAAGTCTACCCGCTCAGGCAAAACCTACGGGGTTTAATTGCAAGACCTTGCACGACCCGGGCACGAAGGCAACATGATCGAGTAGTAATACCCGATCGGGCGCAATCAAGGTACCCGCACGGGCGTTAATTGTTCCTGAAAATCCCCGAGAGTTTACACAACTCGGGTTGTTCCACCACGCGATCGGTGCTGATGCACGACGAGGTAAAAGGTGTACCCGAGCGGGTCACCTTTCTCGCAACCACCTTGATTTTGAATTCAAGCGAGCAAATTAATAGACCAGATCTAGACGCAAGGGGGCGACGCCTAGGGCAAGGAAAGGCTTGAAAATAAGCAAGAAAAGCTCGGGAGACGCTGGAGAAGGAGAGAAGCATCAATCCATACATCGGTAACACAATAGGGAAGACCGAGGCATCGGGTTTCCTATGCTTTATCTTGTTTAGGGTTATGTCATCTTCTTTGATAGCAAACTCCATGAGTGAGTAGATTCCCAACTATGGGTTAGGGATAACGGAATGTAACGGATGTACAAATTTATGCGTTAATGCTTAGATTTATCTTATTCATCTTGATATTCGGTTCTACAATCAACATCGTAACTCTTATACTAGTGCTGCCCGCTCAGTAACATATGAATTAATATTTTGCTGGAAGGTTAAAGTATGAAGCCGGAGCCATTGAGTTGTAGGTTAAGTTCGATTAATGAGAATCTGATCGGTCGGTTAATCGACTTAGGAATTAAGATTGTGTTCGTAACGCTGCCATAGTACGGGTTAAATGCTGCTGGAAGGTAGGGCTGCACGTACGTATGGTTAGGAAGTTTAGGCTCGGAAGAATCACTCCTAACCTTAGAGCATGAATTTCCCATTATCAAGATAATTTGATAGGTTTATGATCTTTAGTTGTTACATCCATACGATTCTCGGTATCCCGACACCAGTAGTGTTCTTCATCGCCAAGTCTTCCGACTCCCTCAATCGTTGTCACCGTTTAGGTTAGTTCTTTAGATATTTCTCATCACCCCATCATCTACTTATCACCTTCTTAGCTTAGTGATTTTCATAGGATTGGCTGCATTAGTCCCCAGAGTTCGACCCTGGTACTACACGAACCGTATACTTGCGGTGAAGTGATCTAGCAAATATTTAGCTTGAGATTTCCAACATCAATAACGCTGCTAGAGGGTCATTTATGGATCTGAGCCTCGAGGAGGCATACGAGTTGATCGATAACCTTGCCATGAACCACACCATGTGGTCAACACCGAGAGGTATGCCTAACAGCACTCGTCGCCTATACGAGACGAATCAGAGCCGAGCAACGGGCAATGCAGCGAACACCATGTACTGCGTGAATTGTGGAGATACAGAACACATGGCTTATCAATGCAGGCTGCAAGAGAACATGGAACATATGAATTACGCCCAGCAGCAAGGAAACAAGCAATTCGAGAATACCTACAACCCGAATTGGAGGAATCACCCGAACTTGTCATACCGAACGACTCAACCGATGAAGGATTCGGGATTTCAGAAACCACAACAAACTTTTCATCAAAACAACCAGCAATTCCAGCAAGCTCAACAAGTTTCGCTAGCTCCTCAACCTCCTCAAGCTTCTTCGTCAAACCTTGAAGGAGTGTTGCTCGAATTTAAAAGGAGAAAAAGCAGCAACATTCAACTCAAACCAAATACAATACAGATGTTGGGACAGCAATCAATGAGCTCAAAACTTAGATGAAATCCTTGAGCAACCATGTGAAAAGCTTAGAGAACTCCGTAGCACAGCAAGCTGCCTCATCCTCTCAGAATCCCGGACAACTTCCAGGTAAACTCGAATTGAACTTGAGAGAGTACGTGAATGCTATTTCTGTGTGCAGCGGTGATGTGGTTGAGTATTCGCCCTCCAAAGAGCAAGGTCAAGCTGCTGGAACGTCCATAAAAGAGGCCAAGGTAAGATTGCGATTATGGAAGGAGTAGAACCAGAGATATTCCTCAACGGTTGGTGAGAAGTAATAATGAAGAACGAGTCGGTAGATTTGTAGAGGGTCTCAAGAAGCTTGACATCAACATCCTATTCGTGGAAGCCCTCCAAAAGATGCCTAATCATGCCACACTCATCAAAGAGGTACTTTCCAAAGAGAAGCATATCGAAGAGAACGAGACGGTAGCACTCACCGTGGAATGCAATGCTATCCTTCAAAACAAGCTGCCACCAAAGTTGAAGGACCCCGGAAG
>CM071868.1:23704909-23718701 GCA_036759665.1 Gynandropsis gynandra | reverse complement strand
TGCACGCGAGACGCTACGCACACGACGACATTGAGGACGTCCACCTAATGAGTAGCATTCGGTCAAGCTCGCGACCTTAAACAAGCGCTTATCGGGAGGCAACCCGACTTTTGCATTTTCTTTTTATTTCGTTTTCGGACCTATTCTTTTTCTTTTCACATTGATGTACTTGGTGGATAGTATTCCTTCTTTTGGATTGTGTGATTCTTTTTCACAGGTTTTTCAACATCGATATCCTCCTTGAGGAGGAGACGCATACAACGTTCGGACGCAAACTCGGGATTGCAAGATACACAAGGTGCACACGTTCTAACCCTTGTTTTCCCGTTGTTTGGTATGCGAGATCCTTTTAGGTCTTGAACATCGGGACGGTGTTTCATTCAAGTATGGGGGAGTACTCGTCGAGTATCATGCATGTGATTAGAATTAGATGACTAGGATCAGATGTTGATTTTTTTTATTTTTAGGATCAAACGGATGGATACCTAGCATGAATTTTCGAGCTTTAGTCATTATTGTATGACTTTGTCGAATCGTGAACATTAGTCTAGGTTTGCTTAGAAGCCTTTTGGATACCGATTATTCGAGTAGTTGTGCTTGAAACCATGATCTATAGTTGCATTCACCTCCTAGGTTTCAGTAGCAAGTATCCATATCTCCGTGCATACCGATTGATCGTTGCTTGTTTGATATATTTTATCGTTCATTGTGATTAGATTCCACACGCTTATACTCCGCTGTCATCTTGGAAAAGTTTTTCTCTTTACTATTTCAGGTTTATACTGACATGAGTACATCGAGATCGATGGTTCGGGTCTAAGTGGTGGGTTGAGGCGCTATTCGACGTCCTAAGGGTTAGAGTGATGCGTATTCTTCGTTAAAAAAACAACAGAAAAATGTTCTTCAATGACGCACCTCTTCACTCCGCTAAGGTTACGAGACCTTATGAGTGTGCCATAGGCAGCCTGGGTCTAAGTAGAAAGCCATCCCTCTTCGACTTCGACGTCCTAGGAACCAAGCGTGGATATATAAAAAAAAAGAAAATAAGAAAGAAAAAAAAAGAATAAGAACGAGAATATGAGTTTAAAGATATCTCAAGCTTAGGAGAGTTGGTATGGAGATCGCTTGGATGTTGTTTAGGAGTATGGATTAGACTTAGGTCATTGGTAGGATTGCATGGTTCGTGACTTTCGGTTGATAGAAGTCTGAACTAGGTACGCTTAGGCTTGCGTTCATGTGACGCGTTGTTTTGCATGATGGCTAATCCTTCGAGGTATTTGTGCTAGTGTCCATTGTTGTTTAGCTCCTCTAGGGCTCGACTTTAGATTTGCTCGAGGACGAGCAAAGGTTAAGTCTTGGGGAGTTTGATAACACGCAATCCGTTGTAGTATTTACATGATTCTTAGGTCTAGTTTTGATTAGATTTCTTAGATTTCACCGACTTATTGAGTTTATTCGAGGACTTCATCTACATTTCGTGTTTTGTATAGGAAACGAAGACATGAAGCAAAACACGAGAAATTACGGCAATTCAACCCCAAAAACGTGATTGAATGACAAGGTACAACTTGTGCAAGGCAATGGAAGCAAATCAAACACTCAAGCATCGAGCAAAAGGAGCGGAAACAGATTTGATGGTGTACATGCTCGGGCATGAAGTGTGCCTGCTCGGGCTGTGTTTGTGCACCCGATCGGGCTGGTCTTGTGCTCGCTCGGGTCCAACTTTTTCTCAACAAACTCCTTGATTTTAGAACGGCCCGTTCTGGAGAAAAGAGACCTTTCAGAGCTAGGATTCGAACCAGACTTATCGGATCCACTTTTTTCTCAACAAACTCCTTGATTTTAGAACGGCTAATTCAGGAGAAAAGAGACCTTTTAAAGCTAGGATTCGTACTAGACTTAAAGGGGGACGTGAGGAGACAATAGAGGACAGACATAGAGACATAGAGAAAGAGGGAGAAGGACGGAACGAAGAATCCGGAGCATGGAGGAGCTATTGAAGACGTCGGTATATGAATAGGGAGGAATCTCTTTCTTTATCAATGTTGAATATAATTATCTTTTGTGCTTCGTTTTCTAAGTTCATGTCCAAGTAGATCTACAGCCATGGGTCAGAGAGTATTGCCAATATGTAACGAAATCTTGTTCTTAATGAATGGTGGTTCTTAATGCTTTTGTTCTTGTACGGCACTTGAATGAATGAATTCGGTACTTGATCGTTTTTCAGATTGATTGGTTGTGTTTAATGCTTTCATTCTTGTACGCCACTTGAATGAATGATTATAGAAGTCTAATGAATCTACGCCAGGGGATTAGCATTAAGAATCACCAAGCATGAAGCACAAGCCTTCATTACATATTAGCAACCCGTGGTTGTGGATCTATTCGGACATGGACTTAGAAAAGAAAACAAAAAAGAAGTCTATCTTAAACATAGATACAGAACAAGATTCCTCACTATTCTAATACCGAAGTCTTCAACACCTCTTCCACGTTTCGAGTTCATCGTCTCGTCTCTATCTCATATGCGTTCTAGTCTCCAATTCTCTCTCTCGTGTGTTGCTGTCTGTTTTGTTCGAAATTAATCTCATCCTTTTGCCCCCTTCGTCCTCTTTCCTCTTCTCTTCTTTTCCTTTTCTCCTTCTTTCCTCTTTGGTCATGCACTTCCATTCCTATCCAGCAGCTGTAGTTTACATTTTCTTATGAGGCGGTTGGATTTCCTTTTTGTTGCAACGACTGGAGTTCCTTTTTGTTGTCTCACCGTACTGCCTCTTCTGCTCCAGCATGTTTCCATTTTAGGTGAGCCATATCCTTCCTAGTATTGCTCTGGCTGAAGGTTTCCATTTTACTCCAGCAGCCAACAAGTTTCCATTTTACTCTAGCCGTGTGTCCATGTGTATTCCAGCAAACTAGGTTCTGTTTCTCTTCTTCGGTTTATGATTCTTCAATGCTGACTGTGCATAGCTGAACCGAATGTGGTTTTACTTGGTTTAGTGGCATTTGATTGTGTTTGTCTCCAATATCTTCATTTTCTACAAATACACAAGAAAATGCTAGAAGAGGACTAAATGATACTTAATGCTCGATAAAGTCTAAATAAATGATGAAACTAACTATGAAAATGGAAAAAAATACTATAACAAAATATATGTTACGAGTACTCTTTTACAAAGAGACACTATTTTCTAACGAGCTAATGATGTTTTTGCCTAGCGTTGTTTGTGAATTATTACAGAGTATCAATGACTTTTTTTTCTAGAAAAAATATCACACGATTTATCTCTTTCGTGGGGATCAACCATCATAGTGACTTTGTACAAAAAAAAGAGCATTTAAATCAACCCATGAATCATACCAACCCATGAATCATACCATCATAGTCAACAATATGACAGGCTAGTATCGTTACTTGATACCTCATTTGGATGATGTGCTTGATGACTTGCATGGTTTTTTAATATTTCTAAGATAGATTTGAAAACTGGGTACCACCAAATTCACATTGATGAGGGTGGTGAGTGGAATATGGCTTTTAAAATCAAACTAAAACTCTACGAATGGTTAATCATTCCATTTCGGTTGACGAATGCACCTTGTAATTTTATGAGATTGATGAATCATGTTCTTCGAAAATTCATAGGAAATTTTGTTGTTGTGTCCTTTGATGATATGTTAGTATATAACAAACAATTAAAAGAACATGTAGAATTTGAAATCCGTGTTAGACATAATGAGGAATGACAAATAATACTCTAATTTTAAATAATATGCTTTGTACACTAAAAAGTTTGTGGTGTTAGGATTTGTAGTAAGTGAACAGGGTATGCACATCGATGTGGAAAATGTTGAATCCTTTCGATAAGTTGATCCCTAAGACCATTGGAAGATAAAACGCTTTCAAGGTTTAGTCGCTTTCTACCAACACTTGGAGAGGGTTTTTAATTCATTAGCTGCACTTTTAACCAATGTGCTCAAGAGAAGATGTTTCAACTCTTAAATGACAAGTCGGCATAGGCTTCATTGTTATCATTATCTAATTTCAAGAAATATTTTGAGATTAAGATATGCTAATATTATTTTTTGCCCTAAGATTTTGTGATTCTCACCGTTCACGAATCACTCAAGAATCTGAAGAGACAACTAAAGCTTAACAGTAGGCATTATAAATTCGTAAAGGTCATCGACATTTCCCCTATGACATAAAGTACAAACAAGGTAAAGAAATTAATGTCGTAGATATATTGTCTAGACGTTTAAGTTGTGGATTCTAGATTGCTTGGTCTTTTAATGGATCAAGAAGCTCTATGATTCTGGACACGATTTTAATGATGTGTTCAAGTCTTAGAAAATGGTCGCTAGTAAGTACTATCACATTGAATGGTTTCTTGTTAAATGTGAATATATTATACATTCCTAAATTTTCGTTGTGGTACTTTGACAAGCCGATGGTGGACAAAATAATGGGGCACTTTCGTTGGCCTCGACTTTGTATATTTTGAAGTGACACTTCTATTGGCCTCATCTAAGGGATGTTGAACGCATTTGCCGTAGGTGCATAACTCTGAAGAAGGGTAAACCTAGAGTAAAATTGTATGATATATATTCCATTTTACTCATTCCCAACGTGCGATGGAGTTATATTTCTTTGGACTTATGTTTGGTCCTAAGGTGTAATTGGGGACATGACTTAGTATTTTTTTGTACTTGATTGGTTCTCGAAGATGGCTAATTTCATTTCATGTTATAAAATTGATGATGCATCAAATCAAATATAGATACAATATTCTTTACCGATACCTAGACCAATCAAGTCACATAGAGATGCTAAATCCTGAGTTATTTTTGGAAAACGTTGTGGACAAATATAGATACAAAACTATTGTTTCCTATCATGTGTTATTTCCAAACTGATGGTCATGCAGAAGTGATCAATAGGATCTTGTCGAATTTATTGTGTGTTTTTCTCAAGAGTACTATTAAGACAAGGAAAGAATGTTTGTCACATGTAGAATTTGCATATCATAGGGTAGTTAATAGTGCTACAAAAATTTTTCCATTTAAAATTGTTTATGAATATAACCCACTAACTCATTTTGATATGGTTAATTAACAAACATCTAAGTTTATTAACCTGAATGGTAAGAAAATACTTGAGTTTGTGAAACATATACATGAGAAATCACGCGCGAACATCGAAAGACATACAAATCAATACACCAACACACGAATAAAGGCGAAATAAAGATATCTTTCAACCAGAAGATTTGGTGCCAATGTGATCATCTCATTTTCGTACACGTTTATTGCATGATTTTAGAGACGTTTATGATGATAGTTGCGAAGTTTACGTGTGAATTTGTATTTGTTTTACTTGTTGCCATGTTTTCATGTTCTGATAGATTTTAAAGTGTATTTGATTCATTTTGAAGTTATGGAACATACATGGGACAAAATACAACATCGAGGGTCACGACAGATCAAACGAAATGAGAAACGGACAAGTCATGGCCGAGCACACAACTTAGCACGACCGAGCATGCATCAAGGAACACAGCCCAGTCGAGCATGAACAAGTGCACGACCGAACTCTCACAATAATCAAGTGCATGATCGGGCATGGGAAGTAGCACGGTCGGGCTCTTAGTGGCAATCTTAACCCGAGAGATGTGCACGACCGGGGCATGCCAAGTATATGGTCGGGCTCTCTCTTGTTCCAGCTAGTACGGTCGGGCTATCTATCGTGCACGGTCAAGAATTTCTTTGAAATTCATCCCCAAAACTACTGCACGGGACGAGCATGTCAAGTGCACGGTCGGGCACCCTTGTTTCCATCCAGCATGGTCGGGCGGTGAGGAGAGCATGGTCGGGAAATGAACAAAACGGTCTATCTATTTGCACTGGATGAAGCTTGCCCGACAGGGCAAGACATGGAGCACGGTCGGGCATGACTTTGTAAAAAATCCTACCGGCGAATTTGGTGGATATGAGTCAGCTAAGGCTTGGATTTGAAATTATAAGACGTCAAGGGCAGAATGAATAATGAAGGATCCATCATCCAGAATACATTCTTCACTATTCACAGCAACCATCCATCTATAGAGCCCTCTTGACAGGAGACATGCAAGGAGTCGGGAATTGATTCGGGATCATCACTCGTTTGATATTTCTATGCCCCTTACTCTACTTATTTTGTTTATGTTGTTTAGACTCATGATCGAGTAGTAGATTTGTTCTAGCAGAAGGGATTAGCCCATGGCTATCCCGAAACCCTCTTTCATTTACTTATGAACAGATTTCGCCGTTTTGTTTATCTATTCTTTGTCTAGGTGCTAAAAGACTTTTTTTACGAATGGCCACGTAATGCACCTCACCCCTTCGACGCTGACCAAGAGCCTAATCCAGAGTGACACACGACGGCGACTGCTTGTCGTCGCCATAGTGTGTCACTCGAACTAGATTCGTCTTGGTTCTTGGTCAGCGTCGAAGGGGTGAGGTGCATTTTTTATATGCAAGTGTTAGGGATTAAGAGAAGGATCAAAAGGAGAATTATAGTCCTATAAGATCAGGCTTAGAACAACCGAGACTAGGTCACAAAAGTAGGATAGTAAAGGTTGATAGGGAACACATGATGAGATAGATCGGAGATTGGTTTCGTAAGCTATGCGGTGAAACCGGATCCTAGAACGTTTGTCTCTTTGTTTAGAACTTATTATTCAACTTCATCATCATACTTGCATTTTATAACCACCATCTCATCGCAGCAAGCTTTAAATCTAGTTTGATTCTTAGCTCGGGTTGTGCGGAAGTCCTGGTCGGAGGATTCCTTCTTCTTTTTGTTGTCAAGCAGCTCGTTTGGTACCTTGTATAATCCTTCTCCAGCTTCTATGAGATTCACATCTAGGGAATCCGTATTCCCAAATTTCTCACAAACTTCATTGGCTAAATTCTCAAAGACGTCGTCGAGAACACGAAGTCGATAATGCGCGGCTGCTCAAGTGTGTCAATTAAGTAGAACTCTACTTCCACCTCGGGTTTCTTCTTATGCTTATCAATGTCCATAGCCTTATCCGCTCCTGTGTTAGATTCTTCCCCTTTTTCAAATATCGAGGGAGTTGGCTGATCAACCATTTTCATGCGTTGACGTCGTGGGAATGGCAATGGAGGTGGCCTCGGATCTGGTTTTACGTAATTTGGCTCCTCTTTCTCCTCGGGTTTGTTTTTATGCTCTTCAACGTTACTGCCCTTTCCATTGTTGTAGTAGACGTTTCATCCTTTTCAAATGTTGAAGGATTGGGTTGATCTACCATCTTCCTGAGTTGACGTTGTGGAAACGGTAATGGAGGTGGCCTCGGGGCTGGTTTTACATATTTTGGCTCCTCTTCCTCCTTGAGCTTCTCCTTAAGTTTGTTGACAGCAGTTTCTGCTACTGCGATAGATGCTTCACCCCTTTCAGACATTGAAATAGGTTGAACCACCGTCTTACAATTCCTTAGGCAAATTTCGTTGACATGCTCACGAGGATTTTCTTCTGAACTTTCCGATAGCACTCCTTGTGGTTTGGAAGAATTTGCAGCGAGTTGTGCAATTTGATTGTCTAAGCTCTTTAGGTGCGTTTTGAGTTCTATAGCCTCCTTTTTTACGTCTACATAATCTGCTCTTAACTCTCTTAGTTTGGCGTATTTATCTTCCTCTCGTTGTAAGATTTGACAGAACATAGACATAATATCGGCGTTAGCTTCTTGCTGCGGACATGGGGGTGCATGTGATTGATAATTCTGAGTTTGGGGTTGCGCCCATGGCTGAAAGTTCTTGTTTCGTTGCATCGCTTGTGGCTGAAAATTTCCCAATAGATGTTGCACATTCAACACACCGTCGGAGTTGCTATACGGGAAGTTTGGGTGATCGCTCCATCCATGATTGTATGTGTTCCCGAAAGGTTGATTGTCACTCTCGTAGTTCACTTCTTCATACCCCCAAACTTCTGTTCTCATGATTGCTCCGAGTAATGCGCACGGTGTGAGTTAGACAACATATGATAAATTTCGGAAAGTTGATCTTTTAATTCAGCTATACCGGCATACAAAGGATGCACCTTGTTCATGTTACCTCGCAAAATAAAGAACACAAAATTTGATTAAACTCTGTGAGGTAAAAAAATTTGACTCAAAAAAGAAAGAAAAAAAAAGAAAACAAAAGCAAAAATACGAAAAATAACTAAAGACTCCGGAAAGGACTATATCCAAATTCAAAAGTATCCTAACTCTAAAGCCGTAATCAATTCCCCAGTAATGGCGCCAAAAACTTGGTTGGGGTTAATCTCAAGTGATAATTTACCTAAACTAACGCTTCCGTGACAATACGGATCGTATAGTACAAGGGTCGAACAAGAGGAATCGATGCAACTCTAAAGCTAGTAAACTAATGAATAGGACGTGTAAAATCATAAGTGATTGGAAGAGATTAAAGATAAACTAACTAACTAACTAACGGGTTAAACTCAATGAGCTAAACACCACACGTTTCGAGAGATGCACGATTATGCAACGAAGTTCTAACAAGATCATAGTTATAGATATCATTACGTATTCGAGGAATTCAAGCTCTTTTCTAGGGAATGACTCTCCCGATGCCGAAACCCACTATCTAGCATGCGTACTACCAATCTCCTAATTGTGTAATCTCACCTACTAGATGCATTAAGATCGCTATCCTAATTCCTAAGCTCAATCCACCGACCGGCCAAGGTTCTAAATCAATTGAAACTTCATATCAAGGCTACGTTCCAAAATCTAATTCATCTTCCAATGCAATTAGATTTTTATAAACATTCATTCAAGTGGCCAACAATAACAAATCATTACAAACAACCAATCAATTTGAAATGATCAAATATTATAACCAAGCTTTAAGAACAAAACTTTATTACATATCGGCAAAGCTCTCTAACCCATGGCTATGGACCTACTCGGACATGAACTTAGAAAACAAAACACGAAAGATAACTATATTCGACATGGATAAAGAATAAGATCCCTCCCTATTCTATTACCGGCGTATTCAACAGCTCCTCCGTGCTCCGGCTTCGTCGCCTCGTCCTTGCCCTTGTACGCGTTCTGCTCTCCTTCTTTCTCTCTACGTATGCTCTATTTTGTCTCTTGGTTTCTGTCCGAGTTTGGCTGTTGAAGCTCTCCCCTTTTAGCCCTCTTTGTCCTCTTTCCTTTGCTCTAATCTTTCCTCTTTGGCCGTCCTCTTTTCTTCCTCTCTAGTGGCTGGAATTTCCTTTTTCTTACAACAACTACAGTTTTCCTTTTTCGAGTTTTTCCATCTCTTGTTTTTCCATTCTTGTGTAATTGTCAGTGTTTCCTCTTTATTTTCCAGCCATGTAGCTCCTCTTCCTCTTCTCTAAAAATATTTCTATTTGGTTTATGCAGCCAGCACGTTCATTTTCTTGTTTTGCTAAATTTCCTTTTCATGTTTATTTCCAGTTTCTTGGTTTCTATTTTCTTCACCAGCTTGTATTTCTTTTTTCTCTTGTGCAGCAACGATTTCCTTTTCCTTTTTCCTCTTTTTCCTCTTTGCTTTGCTGCCTTCTTTCTTGTTCTTGCATTTCCATTAATTGTTCTAGAAGCCATTTCCATTTTCTATCTTTGACGATTGCAGTTTCCAATTCTCGTGTAGGCGGCAATCTTTCCATTTTTGTGTAAGCGGTTGGAAGTTTACGTTTCCTCTTCTCCGGTTCATGATTCTTTGGATGCTGACCGTGCATAGCTGATAGGAGAGTGGTTTTGCTTAGTTTTGCTTCATTTACTCATGTTTGTATCCTGATATATCATTTCCTGCAATAATACGAGAAAACACTAAAAGAGGACTAAATGATGCTTTAATGCTTGGTAAAGTTCAAATGAATGATGAAACTAACTCTAAAAATAGACGAAAATACAATAACAAAATAGACGTTATTAAACTCCCCCAGACTTGAACCTTTGCTCGTCCTCGAGCAAGACTAGAACTAAGCAAGAGAGGAGTTAGACAACAACCGGAAACTAGCACAATCAACTCGACAAGTCGGCCACCCTACGCAACAACGCGTCGCATGAACATAGATCTAGGCGCACCGAATTTAGACCCCTATTTACCGAGAGCTACTAACCATGCAATCCTACACATATCCTAAGTTCATTTCACTAACCCCTAGACAACATCCAAGTGATCTCCATATCTATTCTAATGCACAAACTGTTCGATACCATTCTTAAGACACTTATTATTATTTTTCTTTTTCATTCTTTTTTCGATTCTCTTTTTCTTCTTTTCGGTTTCCACACATTTTTTTGTATATTCGCACTCGGTTTCTAGGACGTCGGAGTTGAAGAGGACAACCTTCTACTTAGACCCTGGTTACCAATTGGCACACTCATAAGGTCTTGTAACCTTATCGGAGTGAAGAGGTGTTGTCATTGCTGGTTTTTTCTTATTTTTTTCTTTTGATTGAACTATTGTGATTACGCATCGACTCTAACCCATAGGACATAGAAAAACTGCCTCGACCCACCACGTAGACCCGAACCATCAATATTGGTGCACTCATGTCAATGTAGGGCTGAAAAAGTTATAGAATTTAGTCTATTGACAGCGGAATGTAAGTGCGTGGAAATATAATGATCGAAACAAAACAAAGAATGAAAGGTATGCTCGGAGATATAAGTGCCTCGCATTGAACCCTAAGGGAAGGAATACAACTATAGGCTATGGATTCATGCACGACCACTAACTAATCGATATCTAAAGGTAAGTTTCAGCAAACCTAGACTTTTGTTCCCGATTCGACAAAGTTGCACAAGGTGACTAAAGTTCGAAATTTTTCGTACTAGTTATCCGTCCGTCTAATCATAACAAAACTAGCGTAAAAGTAAAAAACAAAACGAAGAACTAGACATCTAAATCCTAATCACAATCATGACATTCAAAGAATACCCCCTCAGACTTGCACGGAACACTGTCTCGTTGTTCAAAACCTAAGAGAAGGACTAACATGCAAAAACTCGAGTAAAAATACGATTGATAGGAACGTGTGCACCTGATGCGTGCTTGCTGTCCCGAGTTGATGCAGCTGGGCTTACGCGTCTTGCCTTATATTATGGATGATGTCAAAGTGAAAAACCTGTAACAAAAGTCACATAATCCGAAGGAGACAGTACGATACATCGGGGTTGTTGGTAAGGAACATGCTTGTGAAAAGAATAAGTCCGGTCGTGCACTCCATGAAACCGGTTAGGCATTCGTCGCTTGTTTCCTTCAGCTTCTCCAGAAAGTTTTGGTGCTTGAGCCTTTGTGGTGAAACCGAATCCTAGAACGTTTGTCTCTTTGTTTAGAACTCATTATTCCACTGCATCATCATACTTGGATTTTATAACCATCATCTCATTGTAGCAAGCATTGAATCTAGTTTGATTTTTAACTTGGGTTGTGCGGAAGTCCCGGTCGGGGGATTCCTTCATCCTTTTTGTTGTCAAGCAGCTTGTTTGGTACCTTGTATAATCCTTCTCTTGCTGCTATGAGATTCACATCTAGGGACCGTGTTGCATTAGTCCCTGTGGGATCGACACCTTAATTACTACACACGTGTCATGCACTTGAGGGTAGTTTTAAGTTAACTTGTTTAACTTGACATGCATCATACAAAGACAGATTCCTAATACTGCAAATGTCAAAAGTTATGTCAAAAAGAGATGGAACTTTCAAAGTCCTTGAGCGCATCAATGAAAACGCATCAAAATTGATGTAGATGATGATTCGGAATTAAGCTCAAATCTTGATGAATAAGAGGGGATGAACAGAAAGAGGTCTCCGATGTGACACAACGTATGTAAGGACCGATCACCAGGTAAGTCATTCACACGTGACAAGTCTGTAAATAGAGAAGAGTGAGTAGATTTGGTCGATCGAACAGATCATGAAGCATATCGAGCTCGATTCACATGGAAAAATCAATGTCATGCTCAACTTGAGTGAGATCTATATCCTAATGATCATATTAAGATCGTTGATTGCATGGCTTGAGTGAAATTGTGCTCAATCCGAGAAAAATCACTTCCTTGAAATCATCTCGAGATTGAGACTAAGTGGATTCGGAATGTGTGATATTAACCTAGACAGAAGTTTCATAATTAGTAAGGATGGAAAAAATAATGAAACAACCTATTAACTCATAACAAAATCTAAAACTTTTTTTTTCAAGATGATGAACTTCTAGAACCTCCTATAACTTGACTAGCAAATCTCAGATACAGACAACGTCACAACACTTATGATCTAGTGTTGACAAGTCAGTTGAACATACATAATCGCTCCAAGAGTTCTTTAGCTACTTCTCTTAAGAATTGGTAATAAAACGAATTTTTTCAATATAAAAATTTAGTTAAATTATTCTACAATAGGTGTCTTATTTATACAGACAAAACATAACTGAAGCTATGTAAAAGAAAAAAATAAACAAAAACGCGTAACAAAAGTCACATAATCCGAAGGAGACAGTACGATACATCGGGGTTGTTGGTAAGGAACATGCTTGTGAAAAGAATAAGATTCGAATTCCAAAAAAACTAAAATGAAATAAATAAAAGGATATAGGACTTGGGTTGCCTCCCGAGAAGTGCTTCTTTAAGGTCACGAGCCTGACCAAGATGTTACTCATCAGGTGGACGTCCTCGATGTCGTCGTGTGCGTAGCGTCTCGCGTGCATAGTGTGCTTGATTTGGTATAGCACGCGAATCAGTTGAGTTGCTTGCAAAATCAGTCATGTCTTCCCTAAAATTTGTCATGATGTTCTCTAAGTTGGGGGCTATATCTTGCTGTCCAAAAATTCTGGTCGAGCTGTCCATAAGTCCGGTCGTGCACTCCATGAAACCGGTTAGGCATTCGTCGCTTGTTTCCTTCAGCGTCTCCAGAAAGTTTTGGTGCTTGAGCCTTTGTGGTGAAACCGGATCCTAGAACGTTTGTCTCTTTGTTTAGAACTCATTATTCCACTGCATCATCATACTTGGATTTTATAACCATCATCTCATTGTAGCAAGCATTGAATCTAGTTTGATTTTTAACTTGGGTTGTGCGGAAGTCCCGGTCGGGGGATTCCTTCATCCTTTTTGTTGTCAAGCAGCTTGTTTGGTACCTTGTATAATCCTTCTCTAGCTGCTATGAGATTCACATCTAGGGACCGTGTTGCATTAGTCCCTGTGGGATCGACACCTTAATTACTACACACGTGTCATGCACTTGAGGGTAGTTTTAAGTTAACTTGTTTAACTTGACATGTATCATACAAAGACAGATACTAAGTGGATTGGGAATGTGTGATATTAACCTAGACCGAAGTTTCATAATTAGTAAGGAGGGAAAAAATAATGAAACAACCTATTAACTCATAACAAAATCTAAAACTTTTTTTTCAAGATGATGAACTTCTAGAACCTCCTATAACTTGACTAGCAAATCTCAGATACAGACAATGTCACAACACTTATGATCTAGTGTTGACAAGTCAGTTGAACATACATAATCGCTCCAAGAGTTGTTTAGCTACTTCTCTTGAGAATTGGTAATAAAACGAATTTTTTCAATATAAAAATTTAGTTAAATTATTCTACAATAGGTGTCTTATTTATACAGACAAAACATAACTGAAGCTATGTAAAAGAAAAAAATAAACAAAAACGCGTAACAAAAGTCACATAATCCGAAGGAGACAGTACGATACATCGGGGTTGTTGGTAAGGAACATGCTTGTGAAAAGAAT
>CM071868.1:23666283-23687691 GCA_036759665.1 Gynandropsis gynandra | reverse complement strand
AGCGTCGTTCCAAACGGGATCGCGTCATCAAAGATGCTACAAAACAGGAAAACTTGTTAGTATAAACATAAAAGATGATAGAAAAAATGAATGAATCTCACAATCACTCAACAAATTGTGGTTACACTCAGTTTTACTCGCTCCTTCTCTTTTCTTTGGGTTCTTTTGTTCGATTTATTTTATAATTAAATTCATAGTTAGTTCCTATGAATTAAATAAATCTCGATACTACAAATGTATGACGTACCAACTATATCTTAGTTCCCAGTCTAATTTTAAGACACTCTCTACTTTCTTTCTTTTTCTTTTCTCTCCTTATTTGTTTGGCCATTTTTCTTTATTCTTCATTTTTGCTGATTCTTTGTTTTCTTTCCTTTTTTCATTCTTTTTTAGGTTGATCCTACAAAACAAATACAAAGAATGAAAGCAAAATAAACTTAATTAAAGTAAAAAAAAAGATTGTTCAAATGCAAGAACGAGGCTATGATACCGCATGATATAAACTTAGACCAATATTGTATAGTTAGTAAGGATGGAAGTAGTTATGAAACCCACTAATAACCCAATAATATAATTTGTACATACAGTGAATCGATGTTACAAATGTTGGAGTATTCTCTAGAGACCAATAATTTGGATGATTAATATTTGAGTATTTCTGATGTATCATGACATTTTCTATAAAATGCATTCTATTATTTCATTTCATTTATTGTCTGCGTATATAAAAAGATGAAATAATATCCTTAGAAATATACTTTAATACAGTCTTAAAACATCCCTAGTCGAGCATCATTCAAAATAAGGACATCAATGTTGCATTAAGACTAGTATGTGTAAATTAATATGAGATACCAATTTAACACATAGGTATATGTTAGAGAACAATGTACTAGACAATTCGCCATGAGATTGCTACATGGATTGTTATATGAGTATCATAGCAATTTTAATTGTGATTATGGTATATATAATCCTATGACTTGAGTTCGTCATAGATCTTAACATATGCAATTGCATGCTTCGACACTATCAAACGTCGCTCGCAAATGGGTGGACGAACATGATAGTGATTGGGAATGCAATCTGTTTATGTAGTAAGATGTTTGTTGATCGAGATAACGATTTGTCTCTCTAATATAACAGGAGAGATGTCACGAGCTCATAGATTGAATTAAATGAGTATGATACTTTCCATGACTCATGTTCAATCTAGACATCAAGGAGAAAAGGATTAATATGCATAAATCATGAGATTGGTGATGTCGAGTCACAAACATTCTCATTGCTTAGGAAATAATGATGTGTTGCTAGACACCGCTCATTATTTGTTATCAATGCAATGAGAACCTACTGGGTCGCACACAAAGACAAATGGAGTTGGACATGTAATTGGGCCAATCTTATTATCAATAGGATTGAGAATAATTCGAGTTATTAGGGTCAATTCTAATTAAATTGTGAATTCAATTTAACTGGGTCTAATCAGGCCCATTAGGATTAATTACGCAAAACCGTAACTAGGTTTTAAAGTTAGGGTTAAACCATTTTTCCCTATAAATATAGGGCTTAAGCTATGTTATCCAGACACAAAACACACAGAAAAGAAAATGCACTGCACCCAATATAATCTAGAGGCCGAAACCCTAATCTAGCAACTAGTATCTTCAACTTTGTCCAGATCTCCTCCATCCGTGTGGATACCAACAGAGGCAAGAGCGATTCGATGTTGCTCATGACTCACAGATCTGAGTTTTACATTACACCAAGGTATGTGATAAGAAACACTAATAAGATCTATCTCCGAATCAGATCTCACCAAAGGAAAAACCGAGAAAAACTATGTCTTTCACTGCATGTTTTCCTCTCGGTCACCCGACAGTGGTATCAGAGCCTATTTTCGGAGATCATGATTGTCTTTAATGTCATATGCATGTATGTTTTTTCATTCTAGGTCTGTAATTTGTTTGATAAGATCTGTGATATGCATGTATACTTCGTGCAAATCTAAGTTATGCATGACTAGATCTTTGATATGCATGTTGATTTGCTAGATATATCATATGCATTATTGGTTCGTGCTAGATCTCCGATATGCATGTCGATATGTATGAATCTGTAATATGCATGAAGAATCGGGAAAGTAAGAAACATGGAAAATTCACATAATATCAGACTGATTGAATCTGCGATATGCATGAAAAATCTGGAAAGTAAGAAACATGGAAAGTGAATCTGTGATATGCATGAAGAGTGTGGAAAGTAAGAAACATGGAAAATTCACATAAAATTCGATATGATTGAATCTGTGATATGCATGAAGAATCAGGAATGTAAGAAACATGGAAAGTGAATTTGTGTAATGCATGAACAATGTGGAAAGTAAGAAACATGGAAAATTCACATAAAATTTGATATGATTGAATCTGTGAGATGCATGAAGAATCAAGAAAGTAAGAAACATGTAAAGTGAATCTGTGTGATATGCATGAAAAATTTGGAAAGTAAGAAACATGGAAATAAAATTTGATATGATTGAATCTGTGACATGCATGAAGAATGGGGAAAGTGAGTAACATGAAAAGTGAATCTATGATATCCATTAATAATGTGGAAAGTAAGATACATGGAAAATTCACATAAATTTCGATATGATTGAATCTGTGATATGCATGAAGAATCGGGAAAGTAAGAAATATGGAAAGTGAATTTGTGATATGCATAAAGAATGTGGAAAGTAAGAAATATGGAAAATTCACATAGAATTTGATATGATTGAATCTGTGATATGCATGAAGATTCAGGAAAGTAAAAAACATGGAAAGTGAACCTGTGATATACATGGAAAGTTCACATAAATTTCGATATGATTGAATATGTGATATGCATGAAGAATCGGGAAAGTAAGAAACATGGAAAGTGAATCTGTGATATGCATAAAGAATTGGAAAGAAAGTAACATGGACAATTCACATAAAATCAATATGATTGAATATGTGATATGCATGAAGAATCCGGAAAGTAAGGAACATGGAAAGTAAATCTATGATATGCTTGAAGAATCGGGAAAGTACAAAACATAGAAAACTCACATAAAATTGATATCATTGATTTTCGATGATGTTTTTCCACGGATTCATTTGATTTTGAATCATTTGAAACATGTGAATCTTATTTAATGGGCAAGATGATGAAAGCCCCTTTCAAAGGAAAAAATGAAAAGGCAAATGGTGTATTAGATCTCATACATACAGATGTACGTGGACCTTTAAACACATAAGCTAGAGGTGATTTCTTGTACTTTATTACCTTTACTGATGATTTCAGTAGATATGGATATGTGTATCTGATGAAATACAAATCTGAATCTTTTGAAAAATTCAAAGAATTCAAAAACGATGTACAAAACCACTTGACAAGAATATCAAGAAACTTTGATCAGAACGAGGAAGTGAATATTTAAGCCAATAATTTGTTGACTATCTGAAAGAGTGGGATTGTTTCACAACTCACTCTACCAGCTACACCACAATGGAATGGTATTTTTGAAAGGAGAAATCGAACTCTGTTAGGCATGGTTCGGTCGATGATGAGTCAAACAGTTCTTCCACATTTGTTTTGGGGACATGCATTGTAAATGGTTTCTTTTATATTAAATTGTGTCCCATTTAAGTCAGTTTAAAAGACATCATATGAGATATGGACTCGGAAACCTCCTAGTATGTCTTTTATGAAGATTTGGGGATGTGATGTTTATGTTAAACGTCAGACGTCTAACAAACTCGGTCCTAAATTAGATAAGTGTATTTTTGTGGGATATCATAAAGGAACTAAACAATACTATTTCTATAAACCCTCAGAGCACAAAATGTTTGTTGCCCGCACATGTGTTTTTCTAGAAACAGAGTTTGTTTCTAGAAGAACTAGTGGGAGGGCTGTAGAACTTGAACAAATTCAAGAATTAAAAGAAAATACTGCTGACAGTGAGATGGAAATTAAGCAGACATCGCTAGCGCTTGTGGAACCGGAACCACAATTAGTTGAGGATCCGGAACCACAAATTCATATGGAATCTGCCCATCTGAAACAAATTGTAGGTCTATAAGATCACATCGTGCGCCATAGAGATATGGATTTCTGGTGACTCAAGCTGGTGATGTAATGCTCATGGAAGATGATGAGTCTATGACCTACCAAGGGGCCATAACGAGTCCAGATTCTGAGAAATGACTTGAGGCCATGAAATTCGAGATGGACTCCATGTATACAAACCAAGTATGGACTTTTGTTGATCTACCTGAAGGGGTGAGACGCATAGGTTGTAAATGGATTTTCAAAGAAAACCGACATGGATTGTAATGTGCATACCTATAAAGGGCGTTTGGTAGCAAAGGGTTTTAAACAAGTTCATGGTATAGACTATGACGAAACCTTTTCACCAGTTCAGATGATCAAATCCATAAGTATTTTGCTTGTGATAGCTGCATACCATGATTATGAAATCTGGAAAATGGATGTCAAAATAGCTTTACTTAATGGAACGCTTCTTGAAGATGTGTACATGACACAACTTGAAGGTTTTGTCGATCTAGAAAGTGCTGATAACGTTTGAAAGCTACAGCGGTCCATTTATGGATGGAAGCAAGCTTTTCGGAGTTGGAATCTTTGTTTTGATGAAGCCATTAAAGGGTTTGGTTTCATCAAAAACGAAGATGAACCTTGTGTCTACAAGAAAGTTAGTGGGAGCACCATAGTTTTTCTTGTGTTATATGTAGATGATATATTATTCATAGGAAATGATATCGCTACCCTGCAATCTGTAAAGACTTGGTTAGGAAATTTGTTTTTCTATGAAGGACTTAGGTGAAGCTACCTATATACTAGGTATAAAGATCTATAGGGATAGATCGAGGAAGCTGATTGGCCTAAGTCAGAGTACATATATAGACAAAGTGCTAAAACGTTTTAGCATGCAGGATTGTAAGAAAGGAACTTTGCCTATGGTAAATGGCAACTTTCTCCGTAAACAACAATTTCCTATGACAAAAGAAGAGAGAGAACGCATGAGTAAGATTCCATACGCATCTGCTATTGGATCTATCATTTACGCTAAGCCATGATATTTACACATCCCGATATATCATATGTCTTAAGTATAACTAGTAGGCATCAAAGTGATCCCTGTGAAAGTCACCGGATCGCTGTAAAGAAAATCCGTAAGTACTTGAAAAGTACTAAGGATGCATTCTTGGTATTTGGAGGTAAAAAAGAGCTCAATGTAACGGGTTACACTGATGCTAGCTTTGAAATTGACAAAGATGATTATCGAACGCAATCTAGTTTTGTGTTTTGTCTAAATGGTGGTGTTATGAGGTGGAAAAGTTCTAAAACAGGTACATTTGTTGATTCTACGGCAGAGGTTGAGTACTTAGTTGCATCCGAAACAGCTAAAGAGGTGGTTTGGATCAAGAAGTTCACATCTGAACTTGGGGTAGTTCCTAGCATAGAAGATCCTGCTGAGGTCTATTGTGACAATAATGGTGCATAACATAGGCTAAGGAACCTAGATCACACCAAAGATCCAAACACATACTCGAACGATCTCATTCGAGAAATCATGGAGAAAGGAGACATTAAGATATGAAGAGTACCAACAGATGACAATGTCGCGGACACTTTGACGAAGCCTTTGGCGCCGCATAGGCATGATCGTCATACTAGATCATTAGGTATTAGAGATATACCCGATTGGTCTGATTGGTCTTACCGCAAGTGGGAGATTGTTGGGGTATGCTCTAGAGACCAATCATTTGGATGATTATTATTTGAGTATTTCTGAAGTATCATGACAGTTTCTATAAAATGGCATTCTATTTTTCATTTAATTTACTGTCTACGTATATAAATAGATGAAATAATATCCTTACAAATATAATTTAAGATAGTCTTAAAACATCCCTAGCCGAACATCATTAAGAATAAGGATATCAATGTTGCATTAAGACTAGTATGTGTAAATTGATATGAGATATCAATTTAACACATAGGTACATGTTAGAGAACAATGTACTAGACGATCCACCATGAGATTGGCACATGGATTGTTATATGAGTATCATAGCAATTCTCATAGTGATTATGGTATATGTTATCCTATGACTTGCGATCGCCAAAGATCTTAACATAAGAAATTGCATGCGTTAACACAAAACGTCACTCATAAATGGATGGACAAATAAGATAGTGATTGGCTATGCAATTTGCTTATGTAGTAAGATGTTGGTTGATCGAGATAAAGATTTTACCCTCCTATATAACAGGTGCTTAGGAAATAATGATGTGATGCTAGACACCACTCATTATTTGTGATCAATGCAATGAGAATGTATTGGGTCGCATACAAAGACGAATGGAGTTGGACATGTAATTAGCCCAATCCTATTATCAATAGGATTGAGAATAATTCGAGTTATTAGGGCCAATTCTAATTGAATTGTGAATTCGTTTTAATTGGGCCTAATTCGGCCCATTAGGATTAATTGGTAAAAACCGTAATTAGGGTTTTAAGTTAGGGTTAAATCATTTTTTTCCTATAAATATAGTGTTTAAGCTAAGTTCTCCAGACACAGAACACATAGAAAAGCACAGGCAACTAGGGTCTTCGACTTTGTCCAGATCTCCTCCGTCCGTGTGGATACCGACAAAGGCAGGAGTGATTCGCTGCTGCTCGTGACTCACGCATCCGAGTTTTACGTTACACCAACGTATGTGATAAGAAACACTAATCAATTCTGTCTCCGAATCAGATCTCACCAAAGGAAAAATCGAGAAAAACTTTGTCTTTCCGCTGCGTGTTTTCCTCTCGGTTACGCTACAACAAATTATATGGATATACACCAGGTTACAACACAAGACCTCGGAGAACAACTACACCATCTTCCTATCTAAATGACCATCATTGTTACATAACTTCAGTTATTTTCATTCAAGCTCATATGTTGCATATCCTATGTCCTATGTTTTATCTTACAACAGACTAACCCGTGTTTATAGATCTTGTGTTCCTTACTTATCTACATATTTTGAATCTCAAACCTTAAACAAAGCAATTATTTTAAAAGATTGGAGGAAAACCATGAATGTGGAGTTGACAGCTCTTACTAATAATGGCACTTGGTCAGTTGTTTCATTACCTTCTTCTTAAAAATGTATAGGTTGGAAATGGGTGTACAAGATTAAAAGACATTTTGATTAAACCATTGATAGATTTAAGGCTCGTCTCGTAGCCAAAGGACTCACATGGCAAAATGTTGTACGTTTCCTTGACACATTTTCTTCTGGTTCTAAATTAGTCACTGTAAAAATTGCTTCTTACTTTGGTTACTACACAAGACTGGACCTTATCACAACTAGATCTCTGAAATGTTTTTCTTCTTGGAGCTCTTGATGAAAAGATTTACATGTCTTTTTCCCCTGGATACTCAACTTCTTCTAGTCACTCTTTAACTCCAAAAAATTGTTTGCAGATTGCATAAATCTCTTTATGGCATATGCCGAGCTTCAAGAAGATGGTATCATAAGTTTTTTGTGTCTTACTAATTGTTGGTTTTGTTCAGACATAATCTGGCATACTCTATTTGTTAAGTCATCTTCTGCTCATTTTCTTACACTTTTAATATTTATTGATGACATTGTAGTTGCCAGTAATAATGATGTTGTAGTTCAAGAACTCAGATGCCTTCTGCAATCTCATTTTACTATCAAAGATCTTGGTCCTCTTAGATACCTTATTAGGTCTTGAAGTCGCACGATCGACTTTTGGTATTTCTCTGTCACAACGCAATTTTGGTTAAAATGCTCTCTGATACATGATTTCTTGAGTGTAAACCTGTTCTACAACCAATGGATCTTGGTTTTAAGATACTAAAACAATCAGGCACTTCACATGATAATCCTTCTAGCTATAGAAGAATCATTGGTAAGTTGTTATACTTAACTATGACTAAATATTGTCTGTTGTATACAAGTTGGCTTAGTTTCTTTCAATGCCAACCAGTGACCCATCAATCAGAGTTCGTAGATATATGAAATCAAATCCTGGTCAAGGCCTTTTATACTCAGCCAAACTAGAGCTTCGTTTGAATTATTTTCCAGATGTTGATTGGGCATCTAAGACTTACTCTCGCAAATATGTTTCAGGATATTGTGTATAAATCCTTTGTTTCTTGGAAATTTAAGAAACAATTGATTGTTTCAATAAGTAATTTAGAGGCTGAATACATATCATTGGCTAATGAACTTGTGATGTTGTTCGGTTTCTTATTTGTAGAAGGATCTTCATGCCAATGTTATTGGACCAGCAAAACCTTTTATGTGAAAACAAGTTTACAATATTTATGGCATCCAATGTTGCCTTCCATTAATCTTACAAATACCGTGATATATGTTGTCATATTGTAAGGAACAAGTCGAAGTATGGCTTCTGGAGCTCCACTTGTTTTTGGTACTTGCAATGTATTTATTCCAGTTTGCTCTTCGTTTATAGCAATGTACATTTATTCTGTTCTAGTATTATATTCTGGAACTATCAACTTTAACTTTAAGGTATTCACTTTGTATGATTTGGTTTAGATGATCTCAATAAGGTAAGATCGGTTGAAGATAGACACATATCGATCACTTCACGTAAAATCTTCATGCCATGCATTCACATTCAGATCTATGCCATTCTTCTGTATTTGAGTTAGTAAACATATGTTGGTCTAACTACATTGAAATGTGGTTAACTCCCTTTGGTTCTGTCTTAATATGGTCGATGGACGAAATTTGTGTCAATACTGTTTTAATAACAACAATTTAATGAGCGCTTTTAAGATTATTCCATAGTTATTATTGTCACAATAAAACTTATACATTTCTAACTTATTTTTGTTGCTATAGATGTGGGATTTGTTCAGAAGAGAGTTCATAAACGAGAAGGTCGACATATGGGTAAGAGATATGGAATGCTTCATTTTCATTTTATCGAGACGGGTGCTGAAGTTTCTTCACAAATTCCAGGCTCATGGCTGGCTCCTCTTTCGAATATGTTTTTTCAAGAATGCATTTGATGGGGAATCAAAGCTACATATATTAAACGGAACCTATCGTATACCAGACTTACCTAAGTACAGTTCATATGTTACTGCTCTCATCAAAGACTGCATCTATGAAGTCTGCTTTTGATACATTTCTAACTCCTTTTTAATGCTATAGATGTGGGATTTGTTAAGAAGAGAGTTCATAAATGAGAAGGTCGACATATGGGTATAGAAAAATGGAATGCTTCATTTTTATTTTGTCCAGACGGGTATTGATGTTCCTTCACAAATTCCAAGATCTTGGCTGGCTCCTGTTTCGAATATGTTATTTCAAGAATGCATTTTATGGGGAATCAAAGCTACAAATATTAAACGAAATCTATCGTATACCAGACTTACCTAAGTACAGTTCATTTGTTAATGCTCTCATCAAAGACATGCTTCAAGCTTCACCAGATGAACGCCCAGATATCACACAGGGAAACCCTTAATGAATACACATTTAGCTATTTATAGATCTATCATTAGAAACGATGCATGAAATATATATCTAACATTTCCTTCTAATTTGCAGGATTGGTTTCGTGTCAATGAGCATCTGGCTGCTAATTTGCAGAAGCCCATGCCTGATAGGCCACCTTAGATGAAATCTGCTGGAGTTCATGAAGGTATTTTATCTTTGATTTCCATATTTCTGGAAGTATTCAATAAGGGCGGCGATAAATCGAGTGTGAGGTAATGCGCTGAACCAGTTTATCCCGTTTTTTATCTGTTCTATTGGCGTGCAAGCTTTGGGCAAAGGGAGGTCAAGTGCGATCGATTGAGGCGAGGGTGGTTGGGCGACATCAAAGTTAGGCCACCCTCGCCTCAATCAATCAAACATATGATAAAATCTGCTGACATTCATGAAGGTAATTATATCTTTGATTTCCATATTTCTGGAAGTATTCAGTAGGGGTGGCAGTGAATCGAGTGCGATGTAAGGCGATGAATCGGTTTATCCTATTTTTATCCGTTCTATTTGCGTGCAAGCTTTGGGCAAGCGGAGGTCGAGTGTTATCGAATGAGGCAAGGGTGGCTGGGCGACATCAAAGTTGTTGTTGGGCGATGAGATGTGATCGTTGGGAGATGTGCGCGAAGCGCCATCTATTGTGAATCAAGTGCAAGGCGAAGGTATATGTCTCCTTAGTACTTTGATGCAGGATTGACTCAACTCGATAATATTTCCGCGGCGCTACGTCTCATCTCATCCGTTCGTCGTCTTCTTATTTGTGCCTCTGATTCTTCTCCGGTGATATTGGTGGCGGCCAAGAAGAAGGTACGTTTCAATCCCGAATTCCAAGTTTTCCCTTTTTCCTGGGTTATATTCCCTCTCTGAATTAAGATTTTTTTTATGTTCCTTTTGATGGTTTGCTTTTTTGGATAATTGCAGCAGAAGTCCCATGAGGGATTCATCTTCAGATTAGCTCCCGTGATAAAGATCAAATCTATCCTTAAATTCTCCGCAGCTCAAAAGGTATTTCAGTTGGAGCATCTTGAATCTGGATCCTTACTCTGCTTTATTTAGTCTTTTTCGTTAATTTTAAATTTCGTGATGCCTTAGGGAAACTTATAGTTATCTCCAACGACTGCCCACCGTTGCTGAGGTCGGAGATTAGGTACTATGCTATGCTCGCCAAAGTTGGTGTCCACTACTACAATGGCAATAAGTTTATCTTCGGATGACATTTCGGAATCTCTTTGAGATTTTTATGTGTATTGATGCAGTTGAATTCTGCATGTAAGAAGTCTAGTTTTGATACATTTCTAACTCATTTTTATTGCTATAGATGTGGGATTTGTTTAGAAGAGAGTTAATAAACGAGAAGGTCGACATATAGGTAAGACATATGGAATGCTTCATTTTTATTTTGTCGAGATGGGTACTGAAGTTTCGTCATAAACTTAAGGCTCTTGGCTAGCTCCTTTTTTGAATATGGTAGTTGTAGAGTATAATTATGTTTGTCTCTCTTTTGCATTTGGGTTTTGTAGAAATGCAAGTTTTTGTGCTCTTTACTTTTCTTGTGCTTACGCATCAGCTTGGTCTTTTTTTCAGTTATTGTTTCAGGGTTACTTCTACAATAGATGTTGTTTTACTCCCATCCAGATATGGTTCACATAGTTGCTCTCCCATATGCCATGAAACAGTTTGGACTCTCAGCTCCCGTTTAACCCACTAAACATGTTCACGGATTAGGTCTCTTGACAAAGTATGATCAGTATCTATCATGGAAGGTGAAACTTCGTGTTTGGTTAATTGTTTAGAATTAATGTTTTTTGGAGTTTTGTCAAGTTTTTGCAAATACTTGGATAACTATTTTTAATTTGTTGTTGCAGCAAGTTTCAGTGTTTGATCTATTTACGCTGGATGATATTGATTCTGCCTTCCAGAACGTGATCATATTGACTTACTCGCAAAATTACCATCTTTCTGGTATGTGATTTTAGTAAAAATTATTTTCTCCATAATAAACTCTGACAACTCTTGCGTTTTTCTTGATGAAGTTTTAGTTTTGCACTAATTAGAGTTTAAATGGGAATAGATTTACTAATATTGTGTTTAATCTTTTGTGAAATTTACATCACAAGCCTAATTAGGAAAGGGAGAGGGTATTGTTATTGCTCCACTTGTTGCTGGACATATGTTGGGAAGTAGTATTTGGAAGATAACAAAATATAGGGAGGATGTTATATATGTTGTTGACTACAACCATCGTAAAGAAAGGTACGTGTTTTTGGCGTTCAGGTGACACATGTTAAAATTTATTTGTGGACGATGATAAAGCGAAATCTTGATGTGGTATTCCACATGTTTTTTCAGGCATTTAAATGGAACTGTTTTACAATCTTTTGTCCAGCCTGTTGTACTCATAATTGATGCATACAATGCCCTGAACAATCAGCCCCCAAGACAGCAAAGGGACAAAGAATTTCTAGGTATGCCTGTAACTGTAAGATGTGAGTGTTTGTCTAAAAAAGTATTTTTCTAACTACCATAAGCACATGTATGTTTACATTTATGTTTTCCAGATGTCATTTCAAAGCATCTTGAAGTAGGCGGCAATGTTTTACTACCAGTTGACGTCGCTGGTCGAGTCTTGGAACTTCTCTTGATACTTGAACAGGTAGGCGAGGTAATCTAGATAGACTACATTTTAGTTAATTTGACAGAATGTTTATGGATTGGAACTAAATTGTGAAAAAACATGCAGCATTGCTCATAAAGAGCTTTCACCTTTCTCATCTACTTTCTCACATACGGTCAAAGTTACCTTTGTTCCTATTAACTGATTATCTTACATGATTTCTAGGATGCTAGATGACTTTCTAGATTTAAGATATTGGTTGTCATTACCGATATTTGCGTCTGTTTTGTTAATGACATTAGCATAGTCGTTGTCCCAATTGTGGATGGTGATGTTATTACATTCAACTTCCGGGCAGACCACATGTTTATGCTTGTAAAGGCATTTGAATACAAAAATTTAACATATTGGATCTTGTGAGATTCCTAAAGATACGATACGATGGAATGCTTTAATATGATTGTGAGCTGCAGCTTTTATCCCTTACCTACTTCCTCTTTTTCTTTAATTGTTAGAGATCACTAGTGTGGTTGTTAATTAAAGTGAACCAAACAATCTAACGAATTGTTTCTTGTAGAGTATAGACATTTGATTGTGTAGGAGACTATAGAATCCTAGATCGCACTAATAGATACATGCACTGCAATTTTGTTGAATTGGTGAGACTGTCAAGTTTTAAACATGTGACCTTATTCTGAAATGGTAACTGCTCCAAAATTTCAACAACGACTTGGCAGAGTATGTTGAAATCCTGATTGATAGTGGGATATCATTCAATGTTAAGCAAAGATGAAAACCCTGGAAATAGCCAAGGCAGGAGATGCAATCCTTAGTGGAAAGTTTGATCAGGTACATATGGTTTATCATCTTCTATGAATTTCCAAATGTTCAGTATGAGAAGCTTTTATCACAAATGGGCTTACGTCTATTTGTTTGAATGATATGCTTCTTTTCCAGGTGTGTCTTAACTTGCCAAATGACGATATGGTGGGGTATACGGGTGATATTGAAGCCATAATTGTTGCATGTGAGGCTTCTGATGTTGTGGTGAAGGTAATACGCTTTCTGATATTTGATGGGTTCGGAATGTGAGAGCTGAGTTGTGTGATCGAATGAATCTCAAATGTGAAAAGATGTTGTAACTGCAGATCATGGCAGTGCCGAGGATAAATGTCATTGTTAGTTTACATTGTATCTTATAAATCTATTGTTTAAACTTTTACATTGAAAATTAGAATCCGTGTGTTTGTATTGATCGATGCATTTATGAAATATCAAAACAATTGAATTAATGAATTATTTATAACGTTTAAGAAACACACAATATAATTATCGCAAAACCGAGCAACGCACGGGTATCATCTAGTACTTTATAAATGAATTTGTAGCTTTTAATTATACTAAAGGATTTAGAAAAAAATTAAAACTTTGATGGAATATAAAGATTATATTTTATCCAACGAATAAAAAGAAATAACATATTCACAAAATGATGAGTAAAGAATGAGACATGCACATGTCTAACTTAAAACGAAAAAAATATGATAATTCGGTGTGTTAATCTGAAAAAACGTTACAAAATCAATATGGTCTCTTCGTCCAACCATGTATTTCTCTTTTAAGTTCTTTTAAGTTTCTCTAATTTTTTTACATATACTTTTGTAATTTGTTTATTTTTTTTCTTTTAAAATTTTTTTAAATATCGTGTAAATATTTCCAAATCTACATAAATATTTAAAAAAATTTATCTCAACAATAATAACAAATACCTATAATAATAATGGTAACCATACCTATCACAAAAATAAAAATATCTAACCCATTTAACAAAAATATCACATAATGGCAAATATAACGACCACTAATACATGAATTAACATATTATAATAATGTTTGTATATATCTGTTTAAATGTATATATTTATATAAAAATTTATTTTTTGTTTTTGTATTTATATTATGAAATATTTATTTTTTTTAGAAAAACATATTACACCTTTAAAAAGAACTATTTCTATTTGATTTTCTTTCGACTATGAAACTATGTAACTATTCGGTTGAATCTTCAAAATTTAGTTGTGATTCTTATTCGTTCCAAAGTTTTCAATTTCATTCAACTCTCTCCCTTCGTTAAATAAATAAGTTGTAAAGTTAAACAAGTTGTCCAGTTAAAATGTTAGTGTAATTATCTTATAACTATTGGCAAGTCTATGAATTAATCTAAGAAGAAAAGTTTTAGAGAAAAAAATCTCAAAGAATTAATAAATTGAAATCTATAAATCGATTCGGCGGAATATCAGATATACTCTCATAGGGCTAAACCGATTCAAAATACTCTTCCTAAAATAATTATTAAATCGGAAAAAAATTGAAAAAAAGATAAATTTGCCCATAATTTTCGAACGTGAAAAAACACATGTTCTGCAGTTTTTCGACGTGAAAAACTGTCAATCCGTGTCAAAAACAAGAAAGCCGAACAGTTTTTCGACATGAAAATCTGTTTCAAAGTTTAGAGTAAGAAAGAATAAGTGATTTCGAATTTTGAGAGGGATCGATTTGAAGTTGGCAAGAAGGAAATTGCTAGAATCAGCAACAGCAGTATAGAAGAGAGCACGAGTCAATTATCAATGGCGTAAGTAGATCAATTTCTAGGATTTTGCAAGCTGTCGAGTCACAAAATGGTTTATTGATTTGAAATGGGTGTGAGTGTCAATGAGTCGCTTGAGTCGCAAGGGTCGTAGGAGTTGCATGACCATCTTTGACTCACTGAGTCGGTTGTCTCAGTGAGTGGGTTGGGTCGCAATGGTCATTTGAGTAGCGGGCTGTCCAAGGGTCGTTTGAGTCGCATGGGTCGTTTGCGTCGCATGGGTCGCTTATGTCATTGAGTCGCAAGGGTCGTTTGAGTCGCTTGATATTATGTCTCGTGGGTCGCTTGAGTCTCAATGAGTCAGTTGAATGTCGCAGAGGGTCTAAGGGTCATTTGAGTCGCATGAGTCGCACGGGTCGGTTGACTCGCGTGGGTCGCTTAAGTCGGTAGAAGTATAATGTATTCTTAATTGGTCATTTTGTAGGTGGTGCCAAAGCCGAAGTTTGTGTATGAATTCAAGCACATGGACAGAATACCAAATATCACCACCAAGTGTTATCCTCACGAGGCAATAACGATGTTGACAGGAATCTTAGAAGAATACGAGTTGCATTACTTCGAGAAGGAGTCACAATTTAGGCATTTATTCCATTCCCAATGTGACTCCACATTGATGAAGGTTCAAATGTCTATCCTACTAAATCACTTCGTGATTATATGGGACGAGAAGGAGTTGTGATTCATCTTAAACGACATTCCCATCCGGTACTCAATAGTGGAGCATGCACTAATTTTTGGATTGAAATGCGGACCATATCCCAAAGGATGGGAATCAAAAAGGGATGACACATTAAGGCTGATAAATTTCGGCCGTGGAAAGGTGACCCCCGCACAAGACAGTGAAAAGCTTGTGAAGGCGAAGAATTCCGACGATCGAACGAGGTTGGCAAATTTGATTTTGTTGATGAGGATATCACAAAGAAAGCAAGCCTCGAATGTACAGACGAAATGGATGGGTCGAACGGGAAAGACAATCACGTGGACGCACGAGATGCTGACGAGGCATGCGGGACGCTGACTTCGAGAAGGAGTCATAATTTAGGCATTTATTCCATTTCCAATATGACTCCACATTGATGAAGGTTCAAATGTTTATCCTACTAAATCACTTCATGATTATATGGGACAAGAAGGAGTTGTGGTTCATTTTAAACGGCATTTCCATCCGGTACTCTATAGTGGAGCGTGCACTAATTTTTCTGATTTAAATGCGGACCATATCCCAAAGGATGGGAATCAAAAAGGGGTGACACATTCAGGCTGAAGAATTTCGGTCGTGGAAAGGTGACCCCCGCAGAAGTCAGTGAAAAGCTTGTGAAGGCGAAGAATTCCGATGACCGAAAGAGGTTGGCAACTTTGATGTTGTTGATGAGGATATCACAAAGAAAGCAAGCCTCGAACGTAAGGACGAAATGGATGGGTCGAACGGGAAACACAATCACGTGGTCGCACGAGATGCTGGCGAGTGAGGGACGCTGACGAGGACGTGCGTGAAGCTTACAAGGACGCGAATATGTGGACCATTGACGAGACTTGCGGACTAACGGTCACGTCCAGTATTCACGGGCCGGCTAACTCGGAAATGAGACTTTGTACGAAACACCTACATGGAGGCCTTCCCGAAGTCCAAATTCGATGAAACAAAGACCATTGGAACCAGCACTCTAAGAACTTTAAGATGAGTACTCGATCACTACCGGAACGTCACTTTTCCGGCGACATTCCGGCGACGTTTCTGACGAGACCTCTAGTGCACACTTAGAGCAAAATTCGAGGTTTCAATGTTGAAGGGGCCTTAGACTAGATCTAAGGCCATGAGGCTACAAGAGAAGATTCAAGACATCTTAGAAGCCCAATAGATTGAACATCAACATCATTTGAAGGGTTTAAAGCCTCATAAGCCTATGGACCACACAAAGACCCATCTAGAGGAAGTGTTTTGGATTTGTGTCATTCAAATTCAAATTTGAATTCAAATTGTACCAAGAACACCTATAATTTAGAGCTTATTTCGTGCATTGTAAGTAGAAATAACATCTAGGAATATTAGTGGTCAATATGAGTATTAGACTTTTGAATAGGAGTGTAATGTGGGAAGTTTGTTTTGGTCTTCTTTGTTTTTAAGGAGGCACGCGTGAATAATAAAAATAAGTCATTTTCGAACCAATTACAGACCAAAGGAGCTTAACTCATTGTTCTTGAGATTGAGAGATTCATCTCACACAATCGTTCAAGTCCGGGACTTGCTCGATTCGACTTATCAAGTAATGAACCACGGTTGCTTGTGGCGTCTTCTATCGTCCTAAGAGTTCTAGACGTGCATATGCTCAAGGGTTTTGGAAGGTCTCACTGAGATTTGAGCCAATGTTCTTCAGCACGTATCCGTCTACGGGTTCAACCAAGGAGAGGACGAAGATCACAATGCAAACTTGCATTTTGGCCGATACAGCAGGGGAGGTGCAAACGGACCCTTCGATGACGAAGATGACCTACCCTTCATGGCAAGACGAGGGCAAGAGGGAAAAGCACCACATAGAGACTTCCATGACCATGATAATTGACGCAATCCCGCTGGAACGACGCTCTAGCCTAAAGGTGGGATTGGATAGGCCTTGCTGCAACGGATTGCACAAGGATGGTGGAACGAGTGGTCACACGAGAGTTGCGGAATGGCTCTCGATTTACCGGCCCATCTTTGAAGGATATTACGCACCAACGAAGAAAGAACAATCATTGGATATGACTCACAAATGGGTTTTGCTGGATGTTACGCTCCAACAAGGAAGATTTCTCAAGGAAAATCAAAGTTAAAATTCAAAACTCTGGATTGTTCAACACAAGGACCATGGCCGGCCATAATAATAAGAACCTAGGCCATGCAACACTTAATGCTTCCATAAATGCAAGTCACCATGTGATAACACGTTATCCGTCGTAGTATTTACATGTTTCTTAGGTTTAGTTTTGATTAGATTTCATGGACTTTACCGAGTTATTGAGCATATTCGAGGCTTTTATCTACATTTCGTGTTTTGTGTAGGAAATGAAGACATGAAGGAAAACACGAATGATTACGGCAATTCCAACCTGAAAACGTGTCAAAATAACAAGATACCTCATGTGCACGGCCAAGGAAGCAAACCGCTCGGGTCCACCAATTTCTCAACAACCTCCTTGATTTTAGAACGGCCAATTTCTCAACAAGTTTCCTTGAATTTTGAACGGCCTGCATTTAAAAAGAACAGAAGGGGAGAGCCAAGATCAGAGACGGAAAACGCAAGAGAACAAGGGGCACGAATAAGGCAAAGGAGAAGAGAGAGAGCACGGCCGAAGAAGGAGACTTCGGGCAACCGAAGGATTCGTTGGAGGTTACGCTCGGGATGATAGGGGAGTCGAACACTTACTTCGTTTTTGTTTTCTTCTCTATGTATTCTGAGTAGTTCTCGTTGCCATGGGTTAGGGATGTCATTGTATTGGATCGTTTAAGTTATTAATGCTTGATTTCGGTTTTGTTGAATTGAATGGTTCGATTCGTGCGTAATGCCTTCATACGTTGTTGATTTCAAGTTAGGATAAGACTAGATCTATTCTACTGATATTAAGCATGTTTGAAGGAGATTAGAGATTTGCCTAGGCTTGAGAGAGTCAGATTTGAGTCTCGTGAATAAACTTTCGAACGAATTAGGTTAACGAGAATTTGGCCAATCGGTTAATCTATTTAGGAACGGTAGTAATCGAGGTAGAATTCCCATTGTTCTTAATGCATCTAGAAGTTCCGCGCTACATAGGGATATGAGCGACGTTGATTTCCTAGATAGAGGATTTAGGCTTACGCCAAGTCATTTCGAGCATTAGGGGTAGAGTTCCCTACAGTTCTTCATGCATCTAGACGTTCCGTGCTACATCGAGAGATGAGTGATGTTGATTTCTTAGGTAGATGATTAGATATTAGTTCCCCATCGATTGATACAAACCGACTTTTTGATCCTTAGAAACATCCATTGCATGTTCCGGTATTCCCGAAGCCCATGGTACTCTATCTTGTTGAGTCTAACTTCGTTATCCTTTATTATCTTTACCTTCTCGTCTCAATATCTTATATTGATCGATCTTCTTCTCGTGAATTCTTAGTTCTAACGCTGCACTCAGTCCCCAGAGTTCGACCCTTGTACTACACGAACCGTATACTTGCGGTAGAGTGGTCTTGGAAAAATTAAAACCTCTGATCCCACACATCACCATGCAAGGCAACCAATTAATAATCTAGAAAATCACTAAAGCATTAAAGACAAGTTGAAAGTTATGTCGTTGGGTTGCGAACTTGTCTTGAAACCCTCGGGTTAATAATTAGGTTGTGGGAAAGTGATATGTGGTCTCGTTAAAAACCCGTCGTTGGAAAACCCTGTGGGACAAAAGTAACCGTTGATGCTAGAACAAGCTCTGATACCACTTGACGCGATCCCGACTGAATCGACGCTCTAGACTTGGTTAGTGTTGGATATGCCTTGCTGCAACGGATTGCACAAGGGTGTGTGGAGCGAGTGGTCACACGAGAGTTGGGGAAGGCTCTCGATTTACCGAGTTCGTCTTCAATGGATATGACGCACCAAGGAAGAACGAACGGATCGTTGGATATGACGCACCAACAACTAGGAAGCTGGATATTACACACCAACAACCAAAGAACTCACAAAGGAATTCAAGAAAGATCAAAGATCAATTCAAAAGCTTAATTTCAAAAGTTGGTTGATTGTTTTTCATGGGGTGGCCGGCCATAAGTAGATAAAAACAAGAAAATTCAAACAAAAGTTCATTAAATGCTAAACTCCATGCAAAGGCCTTCATTAATGCCTTGATATCTTCAAATAAGAACATAAATTCCTTGCTGGCCGTGCACCTTGGAATGCGTCCGTCTTGGGTCTTGTGGCGGATCATTAATTAGGTCGCGGGAAATAAGTGACTCGCGGCCTCGTTAAAAATCCGTCGTCGGAAAACCCGGTGGGAGAAAACCGACGAGGGGAAAAGAGTACACACGGGTCACTTAACCTAATCAATGACCGTTACGGGTCGAGCTTCGGCTTGGATGACGTTCTTTTGGCTCGTGACCTCATGTGAACTAGCATAATCCTCGTGAGCGTGGACGGTCGTGAGGATCCCGATAATAGCTTCCTTGAGCTTCGCGGCCTTGGCTCGGGTCATGGGACCAGCGGGTATGATCAAGGCATCCTCTTCTAGAGCTCGGGCTCGGGTCACGGGACCGACATATTTTGACCTAATGGCGTGGAATGGCGTCTCGGGTCGCAGCCTCAGCGTCTCAGGTCGTAGGGATGGCATCTCGGGTCGCGGCGTCTCGGGTCGCGGAGATTCCCTCCTCTTCCTCACTGCGGGTCGCGTCCTCCTCACTGTTGTTGGTCACGTCTTCAGCGTCCTCCTCACTGTTGTTGATCATATCACCAGACCGATGCGGCCGTGGGTTGCCCGAGAAAGACTTAGGACTAGAATTGAAAAAGTAGAACGAAATAACCTGATTGGAAATGATGAGGTAGGGTCTTCTTATCGTGCCATCCTTTAGTCACTGCTTCTTTCTTTGGCACGTCATGCACGGGATTCACTCGTTCGCTGCCCGAGGTTGGATTAATGATACCTCCATTGAAAATTTTTATGACATCTTTTTCCATTACCTCGTGCAAGTGCGGGTGCAGCCTCCTTTGAGTTTCGGTGGAAGGTTCGTGGCTGTCCTCCGTATAATTTCCGTGCATACACATTGAAGAGCTGACTCTCCTACGCTTCTTCACGCGTGTGGGTTGTTTTCTCATCTCATCTGCACTCAAGCTAGCGTTCATAACAGCATGTTTTATTGGACTGAGCGTACTCATACCGAAGAGAAGGCGGCGGAGGGTCGGGCTCAAGTTTGGACGTCTTCTCCGCTGCGAAACCAGCATGGATTTCGTGTGGTATCTCCTCACATGGAGCGTCTTCTAGTGCTGCAATAGCACTCATGAATTTTGTGTACATCTCAGCTCGTTCGTCCGCAAAATCCTGCATCATCGCAAACTCGTGTCAAATATCGTACAAGAGAATCGAGCATACTTACTTGATCAAGCGTGTCTTTTGATAACTCGTCCAGCGAATCAACTCTAAGGCAAGACTCCTTGAATAAGGGTACGTTCATGGGGCTGGACAGGTTGAATTCGATAGTCTCATCTCTGACACGTAAGGACAGCTTTCCTTGTTGTACGTCTATCAAGGCACCTGCAGTAGCTAAGAACGGTCTACCAAGAATAATAGGTGTCCTAGAATCTTCCTTTATCTCAAGTACAACAAAATCAGTGAGAATGCAAAGCTTACCTACCATGGTGGGAACGTTTTCAATGATTCCCACCGGATATCTTACCGTATGATCCGCGAGGCGTAGAGACATCTTTGTAGGTTAGAGATTCCCGTAGTCCATCCGCCTGAAGACTGAGTGTGGCATGATTCTCACGCTTGCTCCTAAATCACACAAAGCATTATCCATGTCAATATTACCTATTGTGCATGGAATGGAGAAGCTTCC
>CM071868.1:23618618-23654546 GCA_036759665.1 Gynandropsis gynandra | reverse complement strand
AATCCCGAATTTCATCGGTTGAGTCGTTCGGTATGACAAGTTCGAGTGATTCCTCCAATTCGGGTTGTAGGTATTCCCAAGTGCGTGTTTCCTTGCTGCTGGCCATAATTCATGTATTCCATATTCTCTTGCAGTGTGCATTGATAAGCCACGTGCTCTGCATCTCCACAATTCACGCAGTACATGGCGTTCGCTGCATTGCCCGTTGCTCGGCTCTGATTCAGCTCATATAGGCGACGAGTGGTGTTAGGCATACCTCTCGGTGTTGACCACATGGTGTGATTCATGGAAAGGTCATCGATCAGCTCGTATGCCTCCTCGACGCTCAGATCCATAAATGATCCTCTGGCAGCATTATCCAACGTCGTACGGTGCTCAGATCCATAAATGATCCTCTAGTCAAGTTATCCCCTACTTTCATGGCTGACACCTTGAACTAAACCCATTAGATCTGTGATTCATCCGTTTCACCCTCAACCGTTGCTACCCTACTTTCGTGGCCTAACCTCGGTTGTTCTAAACCTGATCTTCTAGGACTAGAATTCTCCTTTCGGTCCTTCTCCTAACCCCTAACACATGCATCTACGCGGCCGTCGTAAACACAAGTCATTTAAGCACTCAGATAAAGAATAGATAAACGAAAACGGGAAGATGCATTCAAAGATAAATCAAAAGTGGTTAAGGGATAGCCATGGGCTAATCCCTTCTCCTAGAACAAACAAACTACTCGCTCATGCGTCTGTAAACAAACATAAACGAAATAGCAGGTCTAAGGAACATGAAAACCAAATGGTCGCCATATGTTTAATGAAGTAAATTTTATGCAGGTGCTGGAGCTTTATTAAAAGAGTCTGCGTCATATGTTGAACCTCCGCCGGTACCTAAACGAGTTTTTAGACCACGAAAGGCATATGTTGAACCTCCACCGGCGAAAAAAGCAAGAACAGTGCGAGGGAGAGGGTGAGGGAAAGATGTTGGTGGAGTTCAAGAACCCAAAAAAAGGTGGTTCAAGAACCCGAAAAAAGGTGGTTCAAGAACCCGATAAAAAGTTGGTTGAAGAATCTTCATTCTGGTGGAAGCCCAAGAGATTAGAAAAGGACTCGATAACCCGAGAACTTTGTTCATTGACGCAACTGGTGAAAGGTTGACTGCTCTATATATGTTCCTGACGACACCTTGACATGAGAGTTGGTGGAAATCTAATCTAGATATTCCCCGGGGGCCAGAGTTTTGGGAGATTATATTAAAACTCGACGTATGACTTGAAGATGATGTAAGTTTTTTTAAACCCCAAGTCACAGAGGTCATTTTGTGTCATATGTATTCATGTGTGTTAAAAAATGTTTTTTTTGCAGCAATTGCGACCCTTTGACCTGTGTGATCCTTGTCCCTCTACGACCCTTTTCCATCTGCGAACCTTGGACCCATGCGACCCTTGTCCCTCACGACCCTTGATGAGGGCATTACAACGAGCTACGACTCTAACGAAGGAGAGGAGCGGAGCAAGGATGAGCCGAGCATGATCACAACGAGGACGAGCTTAGCATAGGCGAGACAAGCATGGGAGTGGATGGAGAGCTAGCAGAAGACAGAGCACACATTGACATGCCGGTGGTCCACGACAAGCCACTCACGAGATCCCGAGCAAAGAGCCTTCGTACAAGAATCAACGCGTACGTAGCTCAAGTGCTTCTCAACAATTGTCAGGAGTTCAACAACAAAGAGGGAGACATCAACAGAAATTTCCCAAAAGCCAAGTCCCTCTTCGTCATCAATAAAGCCCAAGGAACTCCATCAAGTGGCTTCGTGAACAATAGCAACAACACAAGCAACGACTTGCCATATCTAGACCGGCGCAGCAACTTGCCTTAACTTGGATGGAGCCGTTTGAAATTCAAATTTCAAGCACCAACGGCCCTTTCCTTTTTCACCCAAGATCCACTTGCCTTCTTTGCCTTGTTCGAATTAAGGCCCCAACGGCCATATTGTGTTTCCTTTCTTGTCTTTCTCGGTCATGTTTTAAACCGAGGCTTATTGTTTGTTGAAGACAATCTTGAATTCGAAATAAAATTGCTGAGTTTTCTTCATCCTCGCGAGTTTTCGTGCCCTAGTTCGTCTTGTGCTCCGGGAGTCCAAGCCGAACGGGTGACTGTATCGAGGGTCCCATCCGCAGCCTTCGTGGTGTCCCGCGATCCACCCGTCATCCACCACTCCTTTGAAGGACCGAACGAGCGCCCCTTTTGGCCTGTTCCCCTTCGTCCGCCTTCACTATCATCGAGCCTCGGCTAGAGAGTGCCCCTAGGCCTTCTACCAACTCAAACCAGTCCATACTTGCGGCTAAAGCTTCGGTGCTTGTATCAACCCTTGTCCCTCTGTGACCCTTGTCCATCTGCGACCCTTGTCCCCTTTCGATCCTTGTCCCCTTTTGACCCTTGTCCATCTACGACTCTTGTTACGATAATAGTAAATCCACAAAAACAGCGATACTAACAATAATATTTACTATTGTATAATTGTAAAAAGACCAAACAAATACAAACATGAAGTTCAAGTTCAAAGGAATGTTCTTGTTCAAAGGAGGTTCAGAGCAATCAAAATACAACTGAAATCAAACTCTGTTATTGTTTGGCCCTCGTTGAGGGAAAAACTGAAGTAGTGGTGTTGGTCCATCGAAATACAGTTTGACTTGGAGGGTACAACCCTGAGTTAGTCCACGGTTGTGACAAAACTTTCTCTAACCCTTTCTGATGGTAGCGCCACCACGTGCCACGGGCCTTAGATATGCGTCCCACGGCAGTCTGTATCCTATTATCAGATATATCTTACATCATCTATGGAAAAGACCTCTCGACCTTGCAAACCCTATCGCAAGTATCAGCGAAATCTGTAGAAAGGAATAAAAATTGTGAAAATCCTTACCCAAGTCGTGACATCACCCAAATCCGTATTGAGGTCACTTACCAATGCATCTACGGCCAGATTCGAACGAGTGACTGGTACCACCGTGACAATCCTCTGAGCAGGAGTGGCAAAGGTGACGTGAAAGACCATGTCACCTTCGTGACGGAAAAGTAAGTAATCCCCAACACGTAAGTGTAGGTCATTGGAGAAATCTTTCCACCCATTAGTGAATCTTGATCCATCCAACTTGACTTCCCATATTCTTTTAGACCCATTCCATTTAAGCGTTGTCGTGTTGTTGTCCCTCGTTTTCCCGTAAATATAATCATCGAATAAGATCTTCGGGGTGTCCTTTAACAAAAAACGAACAACAAAGTCAAATCTGTACATTCTCTACATGTAACATACCAACAGATGAAGAAGATTACAATGTAGTTCTCCATATAGCGCGGAAAATCTCTCTGAAAAAAAGAGGAAAATGTGACATTTTCGAAAAAATTGATGGAAGATGATGAGAGCTAAAGAGAGAGTGTTGTTATTGTAAAAAGCAAATTGATGGAACATGACCCTGATATCGAATCGTCGTCAGATGGAATTCGAAAAGACATGACTGCAGGAGTACAAGGGTCGCAGACGTTACGTTTTTTCAAATTTTTGCAAATTTGATGAAAAGTTCGGCAGGAATTTTGGTGACGGAATTTTCTGCGGGTCGAATGGGTCGCATATATGCGAACTTGACGGATTTACGGGTTAACAATGATAAAATGTCAAAACCCAATCAAAAAATATATTTACAATGTCGAACTAATTGATAACACGTAATCCGTTATAGTTTTTATATCATTCTTAGGTCTCGTTTAGAGTAGATTATTCATATTTCATTCATTTATTGAGTATATTCGGAGACTTTATCCACATTTCGTGTTTTGCGTAGGAAATGAAGACACGAGAAGAAACACGAGTGCTTTTGGCAATCTAACCCCGGAAACGTAGGTTCAACTTGTGCGAGGCGACGGATGGAAGTGAGCACTCAAACACCGAGCGAAAGGAGCGGAAACAACACCTCAAGTCATGCCCGCTCGGGTGGAGTGAGAGTGCCCGGTCGGGTTGATTGCTACCAAATATCCCCGTAGCTTTACACGACTCGGGCAGAAATTGGTATCTATCATGTTTTTAGATTTCATGGTTGTTCTTAATGCTTTCTTTACTTGTACGCCACTTGATTGAATGATCTTAGAAGCCTAATAAACCAACGCCAGGGCATTAGGTTTCGGAACTTAGCCATGACTTAGGGTTAGCCGGTTTAGAATCTACGCCAGGTCAATCGGTTTAATCTAGGGATTAGGATAGCGGCCATAATGCGTCTATGCATGTAAGATACGCAATGGATACATTGGTATATGCATGCTAGATAGTGGACAAGTCTACGCCAGTCAGTTCCTATAGGAGAGCTTGAATTCCCTAAATCCATGATAGTACCTAGACCAATTATCCTTTTGAAACTTCGTTACTTCATTAGGCAAATTCTCGACACCCATGGTACTTAGCCATAAGTTTATTCTCTTCGACTTAGTTAGCTTAGCTTAATCACAATCCAAACTTTAGTCATCTCACACGTCTATTCAATTAGTTTAATAGCTCATTAGTCGCATTAACTCCTTGTGTTCGACCCTAGTTACTACACGATCCGTAATCTTGCGGAAGCGTTAGTCTAGGTTTTTATTACTTGATATAACGCACATCACTAATTAATGCCAATTGAGGGTCGCATGGGTCCCTTGGTCGCATATATTGATCAATAGATACGAACTCGATGAATTTACGGGTTTATAATGATAAAATGACAAAAACAAATCAAAACAATACATTTACAATGTCAATCAATGGTTATGACCCATGTGTCCCTAGTTCAGTTGTGTACAACCAATTCTGTTCTTCAAAAGCAATAGTAGTGTTTTAAGAACTCGTCGGATGAGTTTGCCAAAATTTCAAAAAATACATTCAACATTTTTTTCAAATATCGATATTATTCATATTATTATCTATATTGATTCTAAATTAGACGTATACAACTCAAATATATTGATAATGGTGTGGGTCGCATTGTCGCATATAAGGATCAATTCATACGAAATCGACGAATTTACGGGTTTATAATGATAAAATGTAAAAAACCAATCAAAACCATATATTTACAACGTCAAACTAATTAATGCCAATTGAGGTCGCATCGGTAGCTTGGTCGCATATATTGATCAATACATACGGAATCGACGAATTTACGGTTTTATAATGATAAAATGTCAAAAACCAATCAAAACAATACATTTACAATGTCAAACTAATTAATGCAAATTGAGGGTCGCATGGATCGCTTGGTCGCATATATTGATCAATAGATCCGAAATCGACGAATTTATGAGGTTTATAATGATAAAATGACAAAAACAAATCAAAACAATATATTTACAACGTTAATCAATGGTTAAAACAGATTATGACCCATGTGTCCCTAGTTGAGTTGAGTATAACCAATGCTTGTGTTTTAAAAGCGATAGTAGTATTTTAAGAACTCGTCGGATGTCGATATTATTTATATTATTGTCTATATTGATTCTAAATTAGACATAGGTCGGAAGGGTCACATGGGTCGGAAGGGTCGTATTGGTCGCACGAGTCGTATTTGTTCGCATGAGGTCGCATGGATCGGCTGAGTCGCACAAGGGGTCATATTAGGTCGAATGAGTTGGATGGTTTCTAATTTAATCCAATTGAGGGTCGCATGGATCAAATTATAATGAAGAATTTATCGAATTATAATGATGAAAGCCACAAAAGGTTTAATCAAAATAATACAAATAATATAGTATTACACAATCACTAACTAATAAACCTTTCATTTTTTTGAAGTCGGTGTTTTCTCGGTTGTCATGTTCCAAACCCTGTCAATGATGCTGGCTTTTGAAGATGGGGTTTGTCTCAATGAAGAAGATGGGGTTTGTCTCGACAAAGATGGGATTTGTCTCGACGAAGAAGACAGGTTTTTTCTCGACGAAGATAGGGTACTTCTCCGAGTCTCATGGGGTCCAGGATAACGATTCTATTTAGGCCTCCCACTTTGCCTTTTCTTAGCCAACATAGGAGGTAGAACCGTAACATCAGTATATTGAGGAGGAATATCCCAATCACTGCAATCAGAAACCGGATACATAGTTTCTTGGTAAGTCAAACGCCATGTCTCCGGAAGGTAGTATTTTGAACATAGATCTGGTATCTTGTGACCTTTACCAACCTTATATGTTCAGTTGCGTGACTGCATGGATACTTATCCACATCAAACTTTTTGCATTCGCACGTTCTTTTTTTAAGACTCACTATAAATCTTCTACCCATCTCATTTTTCACCTCATACTCATCACTCAGACTGTTTAATTCAATAACATCATACTTGGATGCCTGTCAAAACCGCTCATGTAACGTTTTCTCAACATAAGGTGTTAACTTTTGAGAATCATCACCGGTAGTTGCTTCCAACCTATACCTATTGAACCATTCCACTGTCTTTCCCAAACAAATATCTAAAAGCCCTAGGATCGTAAACTTTTTTTACTTCTTCAACGTTGAATTTTTTGACTCGGCGTCATTAGTGGTTAATAAGTTATATACATTTCCCTCTTAAATTTGCATCTTGCCCACTTAACGGGATCAAGTTCTTTTTTCTCTAAATACTTTACAACATTAGGATACATGCGCAAAGGTCACAAAGGTCAAAATGGCCACAAAGCTCACAACAGTGACAAGGGTGGCAGAGGTACAAGGGTCACAGAGATACAAGGGTCGGAAGGGGTGAAAGGGTCGAAGGGGTACAATCGTCGCAGGGGCACAAAGGTCGCAAGGGTCAAAGGGTCGCAGGGGTCAAGGGGTCGTAGAAGGGTACAAGGCTCGCAAAGGTGCAAGGGTCGGAGAGGGATTCAAGGGTGGCAGAGGTGCAAGGGTCGGAGAGGGTAAAGGGTGGTAGAGGTGCAAAGGTCGCAAAGGGTACAAGGGTCGCAGAGGTCACAAAAGTCACAAAAGTCATATTTGTACCTGGCCTTCAAATCATTCAATAGCACTTCAAATTCGTTCTTCGTGTATGTTGTTGCACATTTGAAGAACATTTCTGCCGCAGTATCACCCTTTGAAGTCTTTCTACCATGGCTTTTATTAACGTAGCTCTTTATATTTTGCAATATATGATGCGCACAAAAATAATGATCAGCTTGTTTATACACTTGTTTGACAGCTTTGATCAAGCTTTTATGGTGATCAGAAATCACACGACATCACGTTTGTCTGGTATCACCGATTTCAATCTTGACATAAACCACATCCATGATTCGTCCTTCTCTCTATCGACTATTCCCCATGCAATAGGATATTGGTGATGTTCACCATCTTGCGCGGTTGCCACAATCAATGCTCCCTTGTACCCTCCTGTCAGAAATGTTGCATCCACAGCAACCACTTTACGCATTTATTTCCATCCTCTTATAGCCACTCCGACAGTCATAAAAAGGTATTTGAAGCTTTTCCCATCACTGACGAGCTGAAGATTTACGACCGATGCGGGATTTCTTTTTGTAAACATGTGTAACCACCCTGGAAGCCTCCTATAATGTTCAAAATCATCACCACGAATCTCCTTTTGAGCACCGCATTTGTCTCTTAATATCATCAAATACGATACATTGGCACCGTATTTTGCTTTCACACGAGCAATCAATTCTTTTGCTGGAGGTGTTTCATAATTTCCGGCATATTCTTCTATCAAATAATCCTTAACCATTTGCGTTGTACTCTTTGTAGTTTCGGTCCATTTAGATGCAGGTGAATAGTTATCAATGGGATTGTGTGTTCTCACACTAAACCGTTTGAAATTTAGGATTCCTGCCACGTGTAATTTCCATTTACAACCACTTCCAGCAAACTTGCAACATACTTCCCACAACTTCGTATCAGATCTCAATGTTGTATATCTAGATGAAGTTGATTGAACCCTTCCTTACAAATGTTTGTACATCTTTCTTGCTATCAAACTCTTGCCCAATTTTAAGATCCAATCCATCTTCGAACTCGAAGATATTATTTTCGCTGTCGTGAACTACCATTTCCGAGTTTTTCTCACCATTACCATACTTATGCTCTGTTGGCACATCAGAATCAATTTTATTACTGACACAAACAACTCCATCAACTACCATATTCATGGCACACCCACCATCTTCTCTTAACCTGCTTGTATGTTCACTATCAGAATTATTTGAATCCAAAATATTTATTGTTTCCGGATTACTCTCAACTCTACTTTTGTTATTTGGACTTACAATAACACAGTAATCATAATATACAACACCTCGATCCTCACCTTCTTTAGCAATGCTTCCAAAAGCAGGAATTACAGGCTCAATTTCCTTCTCAATTTCGATTTCACACTTCACATTGGTCGATTTTATCTCCACATACAACAGTGGTCGAATTCCTCTTATGTGATCGAACAGATAACAAAACATAAAAGAGGGGTAAATTTTGTGACCCACTACGACCGTGCGACTCGAGGAGACTCTGTGATCCAGTGCAACCTTGCGACCCTTGTACCTCTTTGACCCTTGTACCCCTACGACCCTTTGACCCCTCTACGACCCTTGTACCTCTGCGACCCTTGTACCTCTGCGACCCTTGTACCCCTTTGCGAACCTTGTACCTCTGCGACCGTTGTGCCTCTGCGGCCCTTGTACCTCTACGAACCTTGTACCCATGTGACCCTTGGACCCTTGCGACCCTTTGACCCCTTTGCGACCCTTTGACCCCTTTGCGACCCTTTTACCTCTGCGACCCATGGACCCCTGCGACCTTTTGATCTTTGATCCCTCAGACCCCTTGATGACATTCTATGACCTAGTGTGGTCGTACGACTCTATGACCTAGTCACTAATTGCAATTATTTAACATTTCAATAAATATGATTCATTTAGACTCGTTTTCAATAACGAGTCTTATATTGATCCAGTGCTTCATAACTCACAAAAGAAACAAGAAAAATACAAGAGAAACACGAAAAACTCACTATACATATCTGGTTTTTCTGCGGTACGTGCTTAATTGCAAGCTTCTTCATTGACAACAAACGATTTCAATCTATTGGCAGCGACTATAATGTCGCTTTCAAGCTATTCTCGCCGAACTTGTTGTGGTGTGGAAGAACAGTAATTTTCGTACCACAGGAGATAGAGAAATAGAGATACTCTGGAAAAGAAACAAAAAATATCGACAAAGATAATATGATATTATCAATATTTTAAAAATAAATCAAAAAATTTTATTTTTGAAACACTTTAACCCTACAACGATATTTTTGAAATTTTTCGTTTCGACTTTTTTTTTAAAGTCCATGATTAGAACAACACAAAAAAACATAAAAATATATTTTTTTTTTTGGTGGGAACACAGATCACGTTGCCGGAAAAGGTAGGAAAAGACAATGCTGTAGTAAAAGGGCGGGAGCAAGAATCCAACGCTCATACAAAGTGTCAAAGATCGGATCAGTTGATCCGACGGCATATAGTGATACCATCTCCAACAGGGAGCATGCAGATCTCGATCCGAGGGTCAGCAGAGAGAGCCTTGTTTAGCTCGAGCACAAAATCTCTGTAATAACGGACGTACTTTCTCATTGGCGCATCAGGAGGTGCCACGACTGAACCGTTCCAGAGTGTGTTGTCGTAGCCGATTACTCCCCCAACCTTCACCAGGTCGATCAGTCGCTTGTGGTAATTCAAGTAGTTGTCCTTGTCAGCATCGACAAAGATAAAGTCAAAGCTCCCATGGTTCTTCTCCTGCACGCCACCACACTCAATTATTTCCCATTTCCCTGGTGCCATTTATATTATAGAATTCTTAAAAATGCTTTTACAATAATAAAATCTAAAATATAAAAAGATAAATGAATGATTTTTAGTTACGTTCTAAATTTTGAAGTTCACAGAAATTATATTTTTAGAATTTAAAATATAAAACCATGAAACCTAAAAGAAAGTATTAAAAACGCCATACAATATATCAAAATAAAATAAATAATAGTTCGAAATAATTCACATAAAATGCATTCTTGGGAGTAAATTCTATGATATATATCCCTCATGTAACTGATCATCTGTTTGGTACACTAGGGTTAGACAAAATATTTGAAATATTCGTATCCGGTTCGTATTCAAACTGTATTCGATCCGAAAAATAAAATATCCGTAGGAACAAATACGAATTCAAATACCAGGATTTAGATATTTGACAAATACAAATACAAATAGTATAATCAATTATTCGTAAGTATTCGTATCCGTAAGTACTAAATAGATAATTTATTTAATATATAAAAATATATATAATAATAATAATTATAAAAGTTTTAAGGACTAAAATATAAATTATTTTGAATTTTTTTATTAATTTTTTAAAAAAAACTGATTTTATTATGAATATAGATATCCGACGAATATCCGAATATTTGCAGATATTCGTATTTACGAATATTCGTATTTACGAATACGAATAATAAAATCGAATATTCGACGAATACGAATACAGATACAAATAATCGAATATTTACGGATATTCGCTATTTGTCCACCCCTATAATACACCATAATAATAATAATCATAATAATAATTTATTCAATCAAGATCAAGTTAGTTGCATTTTAAAATAAAATAATAAAATACAAAAGAATGGGAAGAAGAAGACGAAGAAGAAGATGCTTACGTCAGCAACGAGTTGATCAAGAACAGGAAGAGCAGGTCCTTCCCTGAAATCGATTTTGTGGGCAACTCCGGCTTTCTGAATGATCGGAAAACCCAGCTCGTAATTCTCTCTGTTTATATCCATCGCCAGAATCTGATATATTTATAACACAAATTAAGATCAAACAAAAAACCCAGACTCAGAGAAAATGGTAACATAAATGTTTGTATATGTATATATGTGTATGTGTGTGCATGAATACCTTGCCCTCGTCGGGGAGGGCAAGAGCGGTGGCGAGGAGAGAGTAGCCTGTGTAAACACCGATCTCCATTGTGTTCTTCGCGTTGATGAGCTTGATCAACATGTTCAGAAACTGCCCTTCATCTGCAGATGTTGTCATAATGTTCCTTTTTTTTTTGGTCCGAGTCAGAACTCATCAGAAACCAAATAAAACCAGACGAATCAAACAAAGCAAAGACCAAATGAATATTTTGGGATTTGTTTAGATTGGGGAGAAAATTACCAGGGGTGTTTCGCTGTCACTTCCCTGAGTTCCTTCATCGACTCTGGCTCTCTCGGATAAACACTCGTCTCCAATATGTACTACATGTTCATATGATTCAGAAAGGTCATGAATTGGTTCAACCCCATCAATAAAAATTGTTGATTTTGGCCGTACCTCATAGTTTTGAACCCAAATCAATCACGTATATCTTCATATGTGTATATATACAGACCTGATACAAAGCATCGCTCTGTAAGAGACTCTTGTGTCCGACTTCTTGATGTCTGAGAGCCTGAGATTGTTGTTGTTCTTCTCCATTGGTCTTCGCTTCCACAGTCGTCGCCATATCTCTCACTGAGAAACTTCTCTGTTTTATTGGAGATTGTTTGGTGAGATAGATATGGAATTCGTCAGAAGAACAAAGGGGGTATATAAAGGTTGAAGGAAGAATGAGAGATCGGTTCGAACCGGTTGATTTTGTTGTCCGGTTTGATTAAACCGGTTTGTGGTTGGTGAGATTTTCTCTTAACACGGGCTCTTGTGGGGGAGAATATCAAAAATGCCCTCTTAGGACTAAAAGAATTCAAAACTACCCTCCTAAATCTGATGAAAAAAAAAATTGGAGAAAAGACATATGTGCCCTTGATGAAAAACACATATAAATGAGGGAAAGGCAAATATGAGAAGAAGGAAAACGAAAATTGAGAGGAGGGAAACAAAGTAGAGAGCTATTTCCTTTCATTTTCGAGTGTTTCCTTTCATTTTCGAGTGTTTCCCTTCTATTTTCGAACGATTTCCTTCAACTTTTGAGTGATTTCTTTCCATTCTCGAGTGATTTCCTTCTATTTTGAGCGGTTTGCAGCAATTTTCGAGCGATTTCCAACAATGTTTCAGTCTTTTTCAGTGATTTCTGGCAGTTTCCGGCAATTTTCTGGCAGTTTCCGGCGATTTCTCGCAGTTTCCGTCGATTTCTGGCAGTTCCGGCGGTCGCACTGGGTCACAGGGTCGAACAGGGTCGGACTGGGTCGCCTGGTCAAACTGGGTAGAAGGGTCGCAGGGGTATTTTGGGAATTTTAGCATTTATAAGGGTATTTTTGAAGCGAAAAATTTTTTTTTCGGAAAGGGTATTTTTGAAGTCTTTTAGCCCTAAGAGAGTATTTTTGAAGTTACCCCTCTTGTGGGGTCTCTATCTTCCGCACTAAGGCTTTTAAAAAGCTTGGCGAATGATTACAATAATTAATTGATGAAAAAAGGACAAAATTACATTTTCAATGGGGTAACTTCAAAAATATCTTTTTAGGCTAAAAGATTTCAAAAATAACCTTTCTGAAAAAAAAAATTTTGCTTCAAAAATATCTTTATAAATGCTAAAATTCTCAAAATACCCCTTGCGATCCTTTTACCCACTTTGACCCAGTTTGACCCTGCGACCCAGTGATCTAGTACGACCCTGCGACCCAGCGACCCAATCCGACCCACCGATCCAGTTCGAGGAAATTGCAGAAATCGCCGGAAACTGCCAGAAATCGCCGGAAATTGCAGAAATCGCCGGAAACTGCCAGAAATCGCCGGAAATTGCCAGAAATCGCCGGAAAACGGTCGAAATCGCTGAAACTCACCTACAAATCGCCGGAAATCGCCAAAAATCACCGGAAAATCGCTAAAAACGCTGGAAATCACTGAAAATGACTGAAACATTGTCGGAAATCGCTCGAAAATTGCTGCAAACCGCTCAAAATAGAAGGAAATCACTCGAGAATAGAAAGAAATCACTCAAAAATTGAAGGAAACCGTTCGAAAATAGAAGGAAAACACTCGAAAATGAAAGGAAATAGCTCTCTACTTTGTTTCCCTCCTCTCAATTTTCGTTTTCCCTCTTCTCATATTTGTCTTTCCCTCCTTTGTATGTGTTTTTCATTAAGGGCACATATGTCTTTTCTTCAATTTTTTTTCCATCAGAATTAGGAGGATAGTTTTGAAGTGTTTTAGCCCTAAGAGGACATTTTTGATATTCTCTCTTTTCAATATGTGTGTATTAATTTTCTTTCTTTTTTCTGACAATATGCGGTTTTCTTTTTATTTTATGTTATTATTTGTTTTGAGTATTTGACTCTGACGTATTTTTTTTTTTTTGAAATTATCCGTTATGCGTGTTTATGGTAGCATGTTCTTCTCCATACAATGAGAATTAATCGCCGTGAGAGTTAATCTCTATAAGCGTTAAACTAAATCGTGAATACTTTTATATGGTATAATATCAGAGATGTATCAAGTCTATATATTTTCATCTATGTTTATGTGAATTGAAATATAGAAATTGTAACATGTTTTGGATGTGTTCTATCATTGATATGGACTTCACGTAGGCTTTGCTTTTTCTAAGGTTTTATTATTCACAAAAAGAGTATATAAATTGATTGATATTTAATGCATATACGTTGTTCACTTTTGCATGTCATTTTATCCAACCTTTTTAAAATAATTATATTCAATTTCGATACTGATGCATCACATCTATAATTTATAAAATAAAAACTATATAGAGAAAAAATCAAGAATATAAAAAGTAGATATATATATATAATCAGAATTTGTCCGAATTAGAAACTGATAATTTCCTGCCTCTAACATAAATATTGTTATGGAAAAATGAAGTAAATATACAAATATACCCTTAATTAATATATATTTTAAGTGCTCGAAAACAGTTAAGAGGCTCTCCAATCGGGAATTGGATTTGGATATTTTGGATTTCGATTTAAATATAAGTTTTTTGGATTTTAAAAATTGGATCAAATTGATTGGTTTTCGTTCTGGATTCGATTTTGATTCGGATTGTTCGGTTTAAAAGAATTAGATTTGAAATAATCTGAATTATATTTAGATAGTTGAATTTTCGTGTTATTCCGTTATTCAAATTTTTAAGATAATTCATATTCTAAATTATTCAAATTATTCGGATCGGTTAAATAATCCGAACTGAACACCACTATATTCATCGTGTCATATTATTGTTTGAAAAAATATACTCTTACAAAAGCTTTCATCAAATTTCAACATTACTGCATGAAATATTTTTTTTCAAATAAATACTCAATTATAAATTTAATTTTTTTATTAAATTTAAAAGCTTACAAAATATCTCCACGGGACTCAATGCCACTATCAAATTTGCTGGAATAATTGGTATATTCAAAACATTGATGCTATTTTTATAAAACTGTCTATTGAATTTTATATATATATTGATAATCGCGGTAATTTGTTACCGTTTTTTAGATGCGTGTTAGATAAAATTTTAATTAACTATATTGGAATATATATATATATATAATATTTGGTACATTTGCATTAATATTTTGGCAATTATATTTGTTGAAATGTGATAAAAAAAAGATTATCCAGTTTTACGAGATTATCTTTAAGGAAATGGTAGAATTTAAATTACATGCGTATATATACACACACCTGAGTATATATACACACACACCTGAGTGTATATACACACACCTGAGTATATATACACACACCTGAGTGTATATACACACACCTGAGTATATATATACACACGTGCGTGAGTAAAGGATAGTATTGTAGCATTTTTATACGGGAAAGATAGCAGATGGGGTGGTCGATTTGATCACCAACTCCGCGTTTAGGGTGAACTGTCATATGCAGTAGTTGGTGTCATGTGCAGTGGTTGGTGAAGGGTTGGTGGAAAACAATTTTTTATACTTTTTATTTATTTATTAGTTCTCATATATATTATTTGCCCTATTTTTCATTAATAAACTTAAAAATTACAGTTAAGATTTTAAATTATATTAGATGATACTCGTGTTTTACGTGGTTTTATGATTCATTAATTCAGACATTGTCCTAACATCTAATATATGTATCGGCCAATGCAAACGCATGTATTGTTTTTAAAACGATTTATAATAAAAACAACACATTTTTGTTGATAATGTATTTGGATTACTCGAAATTCTTTCCGAACTCATTCCGAAAATTGAGTTGATTCAAATTCGAAGATTGAAATCAATATTTATATATATTCAGATTCAAATTTGATTTTTTAAAATAAAAATAGGTATATAAACTATTAAATTATAATATCATTCTTTAGTTTAAATATTAAAATAAAACATCATCCTTTAATCTGAAAGATTGAAAACATGGAATCACACATATAGAATAAATAAGTACTTCAAAATAACTGTTGCAGAGAGTGTATGTTGGATAGAAACATAAGCATCTTACCCAAGCCACGAACATGAATGAAAGGAAGATCATGACCAGATAGCTTATTTCAAAAACCAAGGCAAACATCAATTGTTTAATTAAACATCTCGTATTAATCATATGATAGGTACTATATTAGACAAAAACAAAATTATTGTATAAATTATGACTGGGTACTAAAAAGGGATTAATAGAAGTCAAAGCAATGTCGGCCTCAATGAAAAAATGTTCGAATTTTATGTTATCTCTACACCAACAATAACAGTTCCTAGTTTTAAAGACAAAACTCGAGTTGATCAATAAAAATCTAGAATCAAAATTAGGGTTCCATAGTCGTTATAGTTGCATAATGGTCAGCTCTAATAATTTCCAATTTATTACACCTATAATTTTCAGAATTATGCACAACCAAGCTACATGAAGGGCTCAATTCAAGCTAGCAGTATGAACCTAAAAGCGGAGAAATATTTAGCCAACACATTAACGAACCTTTTATGCACATGCATTGTTCCACTTGCTTATCCCAGTTTAGCTGCTCATTGCAAGGAAAAAACAACAAAACATATTTGATTCTAGGTCTTCTAAAGCCTGTAGACTTTTGAGGTTGAACTCAAAATGGAATATAATTTTTCAAATCTCTTAAAATCGGAAACTGGAAACTACCATGAAAAGATGATATTTGATGAAGCTCCAATGATTAGCTTGTTGATTTTCAAACGACCTTAAAAATCATATATGTTATATCATCTGATTAGATCATAGTGATCTCGAATTATACCTTTAGACATAAGGGTTCTTATAGTGATGATACTCGTTGATATATGATATACTTAACTCTCTTGCTCAAAGATCAATACATCAAGTTCTACCATGTCTCCGGGAGGTTTTAATCTTAAAATACACTTACATGAGATAAAATTCGTGTCAAATAAAAAATTCATACCTTCAACAACTCAAGTATTGTTACGCTAATTGTTAGACATAGTTAAAAGAGTATATCATCACATGGAATTCTTCTTGTTAAACATCGGTTGAATTATCAAGATGATTACGATACCAATGCTTATAAAGAAACAAATGGAAACATAAGTTGGTTAGCTGATTTAGATGTATGAAACAAAATAAATTGTCCCCAACATGGGAGTGTGTCAGCCAAAATAACCATTTTCAGTGAAAAACGAGTGAAAGTGCACTCACATAAAAGAATCTATAACCTAGAGAACAATTTATGTTGTACATGCTTTCGGGGATATCTCCATTTCTATGAAAACATCTTGTATCCTCCCATAGATTTCGAAATGGCTTGCTTTTTTCTTCCTGCATTCTTTTGCTCATTCAACCATTTTCTTCCGTATTTGCTGCCAAAAGATAATAATGATAATAAATAATTGAAAAGATGTTTGAGCGGGAATTCACTTATTGATTTTTATGTCGTATGTGAAAAACCATCTAACCTAATTCTTAAGATTTGTAAGACTCTTAGTGTGCATTGGAGATTAATGAATGGAAGTCCAAGTAGACATCACACTAACATCTACGACAGTTTGTAACATAAAAGAGAACGTCATCTCATCTACCATATCAGGTAGTTACACTATCTAAAAGAGATTGTTAAGTTTTAAGACATCACTCACATACTATAATTCCTAGAACAAAAATATCACAGTGATAATCTGGAGGATTTTTCAGATTAATCTCCTTCTATTGAGCCATTTTGTGTGGAGACATTATGTTCAAAGTATAAACCTGCAACCATGATTGTCGGTGTGAAAGCAACAAAGATGTAATAATTGGGACCTTTCTCATGTCCTGCATCATTCAACAAATCATTGTCACTAAAGTTGTAACCGTATTTACTTTTTTAGTTCTATTCTATTTTATCAGATTTCCTAGGTAGTACCTTGATAACTGCCCAATGGTACAAAGAAGCAGGTTACCAGGGAAGAGGACACTCCAACCTCCTAAGAACTGCAGAAGAAACTTTCCTAGGGATTGTGTAAGACAATGCTGCCCACAACACAACCATAATGAGAGTTCTGTAATCTCCAATGACACTTTAAATCCACCCTGCAGGCATTGAGTTTTTTTGTGATAGTTATTGACCATGAGTGGGATGGTTTTTCAGTAATTATCAACTGTTCATGGTTCATGGAATACTCACACTAGCTAGACATGGCAGATAAAACCGAGGAATTACACATGAAATTGGTCACTTTTTCATCCTTTTTGTTCCTTTCTGTGACCTGTTTTTCAACTTCAATGCATTGAACTTGTTTGCAATATTCTTCTGGTGACACTTCATCATATAGATCATTTGAATGAGACTGAACATGAGCTCTTGCCGTGGATAAAGGTGTAGATGTACCATCTGAAATGAATTTGATTATGTCTGGATCAACGACACCGAATATTTCTGATACTGACTTGTCCTCCCATTTGTTGTCCACACGCTATAAAAACGTGGAGTTCCAGCCTGAGAAAACAAAGCATAACTAATATAATAGCAGTTTTTATACAAAAGGCAATGAAACTTTCAAAGGGACTAGCGACTGACAATACCTTCAATGACTCCTCGTTTTTGACCATTTTCATGAAATCATCAAGCCGAGATTGAGAAAGATCCGCTGGTTGGTCAAATCTTCAATATGCTTCTCCATCTGCACAATGTATAACCCGAAGAAGCAAATCAGCCGAATTCAGGGCCAAACCCACCATGGAAACAACATATGCATTTTCAACAAAATCAAAAACCTTTTGTATATGAAGATCTTTCTTCCTCAATGCCACCGCACAAGAGCAGTTTGAGGCCGCTAGGTCAGGTTTCATTAGCTCGCTCTCAAGCCTGGCTAGCTCTCGTTGCAGGTGCTTCACCAAAGCCTTATTAGACATGACCAGATTTATCTGAGCCTTTGTAGTAACTTCCTTGGCACAACAGGCAAACAGAAGGGTATTCCTTGTGCCAGCTGACATAGCCTGAGACGCACGCTCACTTCAAGCTAAATCGATAAAATTTTGTATGAAAAAGCAACAACCTGAATACGATCATTAAAAACTCCTAATTAAATAGACCTTATCGAGTTTGTAGACAGAGAAAATACCACACTGACTGTTGCGAGGGTTGTTGAATTTTGTTTGCCCAAGAACTCATGAGCAGAGCTTTCGACTATCTAAGAAAGTTATAATCTAAAAGGTAAGAGACAGTAAAAATCTTTGTAACTTAAGCCTAAATATAGAAAAAGTGATTATTTACCAATTTGATTATCTGATGAGAGCTTGAACTTCTCTCATTCAATGAGGTTTCACCGATCTTTCGTTGTGCTGTAATACCAAGAAGAATAGTTTCTCAGCTAAACATATACTTCTTAGTTCGAGGTTTTTACCTTCACAGATTGATAGAAGGTCCTTCAAAAGGCTCTAGTCCCTCAGAATCTCCTAAGTCATAAAACTCAATAGTTGCTAAATAATGGCTCATTCTGTTCCAAGAAACTTCGTGAGCTTAACCAAACAAACACACACATAGGGCATTGACTGAGTAGACTAAATAATCACCTTATGTATGATTTATAACATCTAGACAAAGACCTGCCATAATAAATAATGTGATGCAAAACATACAAACAATTTCATTTGCTTTATGTGTATAACATTGTAAACATTAGATGATGAATATGACAATGTAAAACAACCGGAAGATATAATATAACAAAGAAACAGAAAAATCAACAATTCATAAATTTCAAGCAACTTGTAATACACCTCAAATGTACATAAAGCTTTGTTTATCACACCCCTAAAGTGTGCTTGAGAAGCTTTGAGTACCTTCAATTCCATGATCTAGACACCCCTTTACACTTTGTGTTTAGTTTATCCGTTAAATAATGATATGGTTGTTGTATATGGAAGAATATCAAAACACGACATAACATGTTATAGTATATGGAAAAATATCAAACACCTCTAGTTACACAAATTATAAGCATGTAACAAACCGGCTAAAAACAAAATGGACACATGAGCTGTGAAGAGAAGAGAAACGAACACTATATACCTTTGGAAATGTCTCTAAGTAAGCACCATACACATTTGGACACAGAAATCACCATTTTTCCTCCTACCTAATAGAAGTAACAATATTTGAGATCAGATATGAATATTTCTCTTTAACGATTTGGGCATTTCGATTATTAATGAACATATGAATGAACTGGTGTTAAAGTTAATGAACATCGGTTGAGTTATCAAGAGATTATGATACCAATGCTACTATTAAGAAACAAATGGAAATATAAGTTGGTTAGCATATTTATATATATGAAACAACATTAATTGTACTTCAACATGAGAGTGTGTGAAAAAAGAATGAAAGTGGACTTACATAAAAGAATCTATGACCCAGAGAACAATTTATGTATACCTGCTTTAGGGGATATCTCCATTTCTATGTACACATCTTGCATCCTCCCATAGATTTCGGAATGGCTTGACCAGAAGCAAACTTGCTTCATAACTTGGAAGATGAAAATCCATCTAAAGTGAAATCTGATTTAACCTGAAAGTATTGAGGAAGCACAAAAGAATTGTCACCAACAACATATGAAGATATAAAATCATCCATAGAAGTTTTAAATTTCAAGCCACAAAAGGGAAATTGAAAAATGTTATTTTTAGTGAGACGTATCATACACAAAAAGCAGATAAACAAAGAAAACCAATTTCAACAGATTCCGAATAGCACCTGCAGAAGTCTCAAATTTGATCAAATCGAATAAGCCTGACAGCAATCAAAACAATCAACAAAGCACAAATCAGATCGCAAATTCAGTAAGAATCCAACTTCAAAACCCTAGGGCATCGTAAAATCTCATACCCTTGGTTGCATCATCGTGCCTTATCACTCTACCATACTCCATATAAACAGCTCAATCTGCATAATTGAGCTCCTCTAATCGATGAGTCACCCACAACGCTCTAACATCTCCGCATTTATTTGCATTCAACAGATCTTTCACCGCCTTGATCACCTCCATTTCGATCTTTGGAGAGCCCCTGAAGCATTATCAAATACAAATCAACATAATGTATCAAATGCAACAACAACGGATACAATAATGATTCACGATAAAGATAAATACAACCATTATTGATGTTACCTGCAATGGCGCTCTGCTGGCTTGGTTTATCCTCGAGCCACTTCATCACCTTCTGAAGCAGCTTCAACTCCAAAGAAGGCAGATGTCCTCGCCCATGCAGTCCGTAATTTCATAACTGCGCTCTAAAATGAGTTTCTCAAATTCTCATACCTCCCCAACACGTAATACATCACTCTCGTTCGTGCCTCTAGTCCTGTTAATGTAAAGAATGCAGATTTATGTCATCAAATTTCATATAAAAACGTAAGGAAGTCTCACGCTAGTATCTATTTTCTTCTCTTTTCAAATCTACTTCCCGATTATTTATTGGATATGGGTTTGATCTAAATCAGAGCTTTGAAGATAATTCGAGATCGAAACTGCATAACAATTCAAAGTTTCAAATGGCTTGATTGATGTTACGTGCCATGGCGCTCTACTGGACTGGTTTATCCTCGAGCAACTTCATCGCCTTCTGAAGCATCTTCCACTCCAAAGAAAGCAGCTTTCCTCTCCCCGGCAGTCCGTAATTTTGTCACTATACTCTGAAATGAGTTTCTCAAATCATCATACCTTCCCAACATGTAATACATCACTCCCGTACAAATAGATCTCGTATTCAAACTCCGGAGCTCCATAGCCATACGCTGCTGATAGTTGTCCAGAGAGTTGAAAACATACAAATCATGTTTGGATATCATACTACAATTGAAGTTTCATTGATTAGGATGTCTGTCTCACCTGACTCACAGAACCTGAGGATATTAATGGAGCCAGGCAACATTCGGATAGGAAAATAGGAGCCTTGCCAACAAAAAGGAAAACATGATGTCATAAACTCAACATATCTCATTCAAAATGATTCTGATGACCTTGGAATTGAACTTACTCGAGTGCTTTGGCAGCTTCTAAGGCCACCGTAACACAGGAACTCCACGATAGTTTAATTCTCATGTTGTCGTCAGAATGTATCAACACTTGGAGTGTGAATCACTGCAATACTCATAGATCAGAAGCCGCTGATCAATGATCATGCTCCTCACAGTAACCCACAAGTTGTACAACCTTAGCATGTCGTATTTTATCTATATTATTCACCAGCTTAATAAATTCTTCATCTCTCTGATGATTGAAAGCCTTCTTATCATATTTCTTCACAGAAAGCAGTTATACAAATAACATAAACATGATAATCTGATAGAAATGATTACATCAAGAGAGAATGCAAAAGCTCGTAACCTTTTACCTTTCCACTCTCGAGTTCTGCCCTGTAGACGCTGCCAAGCATGCCAGACCCGATAAGATTTTCCTGGTAGAATCTCTTCGTGTAGTGTTGAAGATATAGAAGAGCAGAGGAAGACTCTTTGATGGCGGGGAAAATGAGAAGATGAAAATTCGACTTTCATGTTCGATTCTAGACTTCATTGTTTACTGCCTTCTTCTCTCGAAGTAACCGATTTTTCTATTGATTATAGAAACTCTTCAAATCTCTTCCTTATTTCTCTCTCACCGACCACTTTAGAGACGATGGACTTCTTCCTCCTTGCCGCTGAGACGATGGACGTCATCCTCCTTCTTCTTTGTTGAGCTCTACCCTCTGGATTTCACATCATCTTACCCGGTCGCCACATCAATTTTTGGATTTGGAACCGACATGTTGGAGATGATGCGTCGATGATGAGCGGCCAGGGTTATACTTCTCCTATCATTTTGTTTGGATTTGTTACCATTTAGGTCGACAAAGTGATTCAGAGGAAGTTCATATACTGACAAGATTTGATGTTCTCTATTGTCGTCGATCGAGTGATGGAGGTTGATGATGGCGAAGATTCCACTGGTGATATCTCCTTTCCGTCACCTTTGGCATGTTGTTGTCACCTTTTTCGTCACCCTAGGGTTTGAATATTCTATCATTTCATCGCGGTAGCGGTAGAAGCTTTCCGACGCAGCACTAGCTGGCTTATCTTTACAGCCATTCAGTAGGAACCCTGGATCCAGGAAATGAAATGGGTAAACGAGATAATGGATTAAGTAGGAACCCTGGATCTAGGAAATGAAATGGGTAAATGATGAGGACATCGGACACCAGGACGATCCGAGAGCCGGACATGCGAGCGAGGAGGTGGCCCGAGGCACCGAACAAGTGGAATCCTCCCATGGCCTAATTACGAGGGGTCGGGTGCGAAACTTACGGACCAAGGCCGCCGAGATTGTGAAGGAAGCGTGGGAGGCTCTCGTCCGTGAAGACCACTTGTCCATGACCGTCGGACGAGTCGCGACCTTCTTCAGCATCAGCACGGGCGCTTAGGACGCCCAAATGACCCAGACGACCTGATGATGTCACTCCTGCGCTCACAACGGTCACATGACATCACGGGGACGCTCCAGCGCGTTCAAACGGTAACGTCACGTCACTCCCGCATGCCCAACGGTCACATGACATCACCCCGCGCCCAAACGGTCATATGATGTCATTTGGGCACTCCATCAAGTTTTTAGCCCAGTTTTCTATTTTTTCAGACCATTTTCGGCCAATAGGGGCAATAGGGCAATCATTTCATGTATTTTGTCTTCTTTCAAGGCTTGAGACTTGCCTATAAAGGCAGTCTCAGCCTTCATTTGTAACCAACTTGAATTTTGGGGAGTAAATTTAAGTTCTGAGAATTCTTTGTTCATTCTTAAACGTTTACGGGAAACGTCTTTGCCTTCAATTCTTTCTGGGAACAATTGAAGTGTGTCTAGACTGAATCAAGAGGCTTCCGCACCTCTTGTAGTGTCGTTCATTCCATCCAACCCGAGGAATCCCGTTTAACAACGAGGTTTTCGGTTTTCCCCAGTACGCGTCCCAACCACTTAACCCGTGCGTGTATAAGTTTTTGGTATCAGAGCCTGGTTTAAGGACCAAAAGGTACGCTTCTACCCCTTTCAATTAGATTTAAGCTAATCATTATTGATTGTTAAAGGATGGCCGAACGTGGAGAAAACTCGGCACAAAACAGCCAACTCAATGCGCATGTAAATGCTCCAAAGGATGGAGACAGGGATGAATTGCCTTGAAGGATAACGAAGGCAACAAATACCGGAAGCACCATTGGTTCATGAGAACTATGCGGATCAAGAATATCGCCCAGCTTCTCAACATAGGCGACGTGAACGTTAGAATGACCCTGAAGATGAGGACGAAGAGTTGCCAAGGCGACCAAGGCGATGACCCATCAACCGTGAGGATGAAAATTCGGAAGAGGAGCCACCCCGAAGGCGACGACACATCATCCGCGAAGATGAATCTACGGATGAGGAACCACCCCGAAGAACTCGGCAAAACCAGGATGGTAATGGGTTAAAACTAAAACCGCCTACCATTTCAGACCGCATGGATCCGGAAGCTTATCTCGACTGGGAGAGGCGGATGGACAACATATTCGAGTGCTACAACTTTACGGAGTGTAAAGAACTACAGTATGTCGTAGCCCAACTCACAGAAGGCGCGTTCACTAGGTGGGATCACGAGGAGAGCACTAGACGGCGAACCAGAGTTGGATCAGTCTCGTCATGGGGAGAGATGAAGGCCCTCATGCGCAAGAGATATGTCCTTCCATACTTCCACAGGGAGCTTCAGCGGAGATATCGGAAGCTGACCCAGGGAAGCAAAACGGTCGAAGAGTACTTCGATGAGTTTGAGCATCTTCGCATCAGGCTGGAGCTAGACGAAGATGAAGAAACAATAATGGCTTTGTTCCTAGATGGCTGAACGAGAGGATCGCAATGAAGGTGGAGAGGCAGCACTACCAAAACTTGTAGGACATCCTACATTTGTCAATTCAAATAGAGTAACAGATTCGGCGAAAGCAAATAGTGAGCCGCGAAAGGATGCAGACCACAAGGTCAACGGAACAACACCCAAGGTTGTCAGAAGACCAAGGGCAGAAAATCGTTCCAAGGGCAAAGCACCCGAAACATCGAGGGGTTCCATAGGGGAAGGTAACAGACAAATATCCTTAAACCAAACTCATACCCGTGAACTTGTGTGTTTCAGGTCCAAAAGAACAGGGCACATGGCGAGAGACTGCCCTAATCCATGGGTCATGACCATCACTAATCATGGAGGTTACGAGTCCGCGAATGAAGATGAATGGGACAACAAGATTGAGTACCCAGAGAGCGGAGAGCTGCTAGTGACACGATGCGTCTTAAGCACAATGGCCGGACCACCTGAAACGGCACAGAGAGAGAAGATCATCCACACGAAGTGTCTCGGAAAAGAAAAGGTATGTGGACTCATTATTCATAGCGGGTCCTGTACTAACGTTGCCAGCGCCTACATGGTACGAAAGCTTGGCTTGGAAAATAAGAAGCACCTGCATCCGTACAAGCTATATTGGCTAAACGACAAAGGGGAGCTCAAGGTGAGGGAGCAAGTCATCGTACCCTTCACCATCTGCAAGTACCACGACGTACTCTACCATGTCGTGCCCATGCAAGTAGGACACATCCTACTAGGGAGACCATGGCAGTATGACTGCGAGGTAACGCATGACGGGAAGTCGAACTTCTACTCCTTCGTCATGAACAGAAGAAAGGTAACTCTAGCGCCCCTTAGTCCCGCTCAGGTTTATGAAATGCGGTTAAAGCTGGGTCATGACGATAAGCTAAAGCCGAATTTTTATGTTAAGGCTAGCGTAATCCCTAAGACTTTGAGCAATCAAAACCTCGTATTATTAATGGTTTACAAGGATGTCTTAGTAAGCCAGGAAACAGCGGAGCATCCCCCGGAAGTCGCCAGCATCCTAAGCAAGTATCAAGACTTGTTTCCCAAGGAAATTCCCGCTGGACTTCCACCCCTATGGGGTATAGTGCACCAGATCAATCTTATTCCAGGATCACCATTGCCGAACCGACCGGCCTACCGCATAAACCCGGAAGAGACCAAGGAGTTCCAGCGACAAGTTCAGGAACTAATGGATAAAGGCTACATCCGGGAAAGCCTAAGTATATGCGCCGTACCCGTGCTCTTAGTGCCGAAGAAGGACGGGACGTGGAGGATGTGTGCTGATTGCCAGGCAATCAACAACATCACAATCAAGTACAGGCATCCCATCCCACGGCTCGATGACATGCTCGATGAGCTGAGTGGGGCCACAATCTTTTCGAAGATCGATCTCAAGAGCGGATACCATCAAGTCCGCATGAGAGAAGGCGACGAATGGAAGACAACCTTCAAAACGAAGCAGGGACTATAAAAGTGGCTCGTCATACCCTTCGGGCTTTCCAACGCCTCGAGCACTTTCATGAGGCTAATGAACCATGTGCTACGAGCCTACATCGAGAAATTCGTGGTGGTCTATTTCGACGACATACTCATGTATAGTCGGGACCTCAGCCAACACCACGAACACCTCGAGATGGTACTGGAGACGCTTCGGAAGGAACAGCTCTACGCCGAAGTGCTCCTTTGCCACAAAGGAAATCATGTTCCTCGGATTTGTGGTAAGTTCACAAGGACTACGAGTGGATGAGAGTAAGATCCAAGCCATACAAGAATGGCCAACACCGACAAAGGCCGCACATGTACGAAGCTTTCACGGGCTAGCAAGTTTCTACCATTGATTCGTGAAGACAAGGCTTTTGAATGAGGAGAAGCGCAAGCCAACGCGTTCGAGGCGCTCAAGGCGAGCTTGACCACCGCTTCTGTCCTTGCCCTGCCAAACTTCGACAAGATGTTCGAAGTATAGTGCGATGCCTCTGGATTCTGTATTGGAGCAGTTCTCGTTCAAGAACGGCGACCCGTGGCCTACTTCAGCGAGAAGTTAAGTGGAGCCATGCTCAACCACCCAACATATGACAAGGAGCTTTATGCTCTTGTTCGAGCCCTACAAACTTGGCAGCATTATCTACTGGCGAAGGAGTTCATCATCCACACAGATCATGAGACCCTGAAGCACCTCAAGGGTCAAAACAAGCTCAAGTGAAGGCATGGAAAATGGATGGAGTTCATCGAGACCTTCCCGTACATAATCAAGTATTAGAAGGGCAACGAGAACGTGGTAGCCGATATCTTGTCACGAAGGCATGTTCTCATCACCACGATGGAGACAAGGAATCTAGGGTTCGATCACATCAAGGAACTCTACGAACAAGATCCAGAGCTCGGCGAGGTGTTCCGAGCATGCAAGGAAGGAGCCTACGGACCATTCTACAAGCACGGAGGCTATCTTTCTGCAATAGTAGGCTCTGCATTCCACAGAGCTCAATAAGGGAGTTAATACTACAAGAAGCTCATGGAGGGGCTCTTACGGGGCACTTTGGCGTAGAGAAGACCTTGGCCACAATCAAGGAGCATTTCTTCTGGCCGCACCTAAAAAGGGATGTACAACGGCTTTGTGCACGATGTATCATGTGCCAGCAAGCCAAGTCCCGTAGCCAGCCCCATGGTTTGTATCTTCCTCTACCAATTCTAACTCATCCGTGGACTGACCTGTCAATGGACTTTGTTCTCGGACTCCCGAAGATCCGAAATAAAGATTTTGTTTTTGTTGTAGTGGACAGGTTCTCCAAGATGGTGCATTTTATACCGTGTTCGAAGACCGGCGATGCAACCCACATAGCGGACCTCTTCTTCCAGGAGGTCGTACGCCTTCACGGCCTACTGAGGACCATTGTGTTCGACTGAGACAGCAAGTTCTTGAGTCACTTCTGGCAGACACTTTGGCGAAAACTAGGGACCAAGCTGTTGTTCTCCATAACATGCCACCCGCAGATGGATGGTCGGACCGAGGTGGTTAACCACACCTTGGCAGCACTTTTGCGGTCACTCATCGGAAAATACCCGAAGAAGTGGCTCGAGTATCTATCCCACGCAGTATTTGCTTACAACAGGACACATCATTCTGCCACCAAACACTCACCGTTTGAGATCGTCTATGGGTTCAATCCCATAACTTCCTTGGACCTCTTGGCCCTACCAAGCAAGGAGGTCACCAGCCAGGACGGCGAGAAGATGGTCGAACTCATCAAAAAGATACACGAGAAGGTTCGGGAAAATATAAGGCGCAAGACCGAACAATACACCAAACAAGCCAACAAGGGTTGAAAACAACAGGTGTTCAGCGAGGGAGACTGGGGTGTGGCTACACATGCGACCCGAACGATTCTCGGAGAAGAGAAGCTCGAAGCTTGCACCAAGAGGGGATGGGCCATTTCGTATCCTTGAACGGATCAATGACAGCGCCTACCGCCTCGAGCTACCCGGTGAGTATAACGTGTCAACAACATTTAACGTTGCTGACTTATCTCCTTTCGATGCAGGTGATAGCATTCCACAGATGGAACGCTCGCAAGGGGGAGGGAATGATGAGGACAACGGACACCAGGACGACCCGAGAGTCGAACATGCGAGCGAGGAGGTGACCCGAGGCACCGAGCAAGTGGAATCCTCCCACGGCCTAATCACGAGGGGGCGAGTGTGGAACTTACGGACCAAGGCCGCCGAGATTATGAAGGAAGTGTGGGAGGCTCTCGTCCGTGAAGACCACTCGTCCATGACCGTCGGACGAGTCGCGACCGTCTTCAACATCAGCCCGGGTGCATAGGATCCCCAAATGACCAAGACGACCTGATGACGTCACTCCCGCGCTCACAACGGTCGCATGACGCCACGGGGACGCTCCAGCGCGTTCAAACGGTAACGTCACGTCACTCCCGCATGCCCAACAGTCACATGATGTCCCCCCTGCCCAAACGGTCAGATGACGTCATCTGGGCACTCCAGCAAGTTTTTAGCCCATTTTTCTATTTTTTTCAGACCATTTTCAGCCAATAAGGGAAATAGGGCAATCATTTCATGTATTTTGTCTTCTTTCAAGTCTTGAGACTTGCTTATAAAAGCAGTCTCAGCCTTCATTTGTAACCAACTTGGATTTTAGGGAGTAAATTTAAGTTCTGAGAATTCTTTGTTCATTCTTAAACGTTTCCGGGAAACGTCTTTGCTTTCAATTCGTTCTGGGAACAATTGAAGTGTGTTTAGACTGTATCAAGAATTTTCCGCACCTCTTGTAGTGTCATTCATTTCATCCAACCTGAAGAATCCCGTTTAACAACGAGGTTTTCGGTTTTCCCCAGTACGGTCCCGAGCCACTTAGCCCGTACACGTATCAGTAAAGGAGATAATGGATGCAGTAGGAATCCTGGATTCAGAAAATTAAATGGATAAAGGAGATAATGGATTCAGTAGAAATCCTGGATTCAGGAAATGAAATGGGAATGGACAAAGAAGATGAAAGGTCGAGAGAGAAATGGATTAAGGATGCGTATTTAAAAAAATATTAAACTGATCGGGGCGAGATGACGTGGCGGGCTGAAAATGTAGGAAAAAGTCTGCTATTTATATATATATATATATATAAATATATATATATGATTTTCTCGAAAAATTTTTATATACGAAGAAGAAAACTGAAAGAGAAATTTTTTTTATTTTTCTATTTGATATTTGATATAGATGTACTGCATATATTAGACCGAAGATCTAACAATAAATGTATAATTTGTTTTAAATTAATTAAAAAAGCTTATATAATATACATGATTTTCAATTCATTAAAATATATAAAATATTTATTTCATCTCATGATGCCGAATTTACGTAGAGAAAATGACTACATTACTTTCTAAAATTTGAAGAATAAGAATGTTATAAAAAAGTTATTAGTTTTAATTTGACATGCAATTTAAATTCAAAAAAATAAATCAAAGTGTGAGGTATATATATATGTATATATGTGAGTAAAATCATTTTCCAGTGTAACTTTTTCTTTAATGAAGTGATTGTTTAGTTCTATATTTTGATCTTTTATGGAAAAACTGGATTTATGGAAGATGAACTACTGATAAGTTATGGCAATGAATAGGTAAGTAACCTCAGCAGCAAGTGATGTCATGTCACGATACTCAACCTCTATTGAGGATCGTGATACCATTGGTTGTCTCTTAGCAAACCAAGAGATGAGATTCTAGCCCAGGAACACCAAAACCTTATTATGGAACGTCTTGTTTCATGACATCCCGCTCAATTGTTGTCACTATAAACATGTAAGTTAGAGGTCCTGTTAGAATGTAAGTGTACACCATAATCATTCATACCTTCTATATAACGAAGAATGTGTTTAAGTAGTTTGAAATCTGCAACTTAAAGGTCATGCGTCTTTTGAAAGATGAAATTTACAACAAATCTAGTGTTATAGCGGATTAAGGTAAGATATTGGAGGTCCCCTAGAACGCTTCTTAAGAAGGATTGAACATGATATTTTTGCAAATCTGCATCAGTAGTAGTTTGTTTAATAGGCAAAGGTGTTGGGAGAGGTTTGCAAAGGAGAATATCAATCCTAGATAAAATGTCTTTGGCATATTGAGATTGATGAAGGATCCATCGGTACGAAAAGCATCTTGAATGCCTAAAAATATGTGTAAATGACTGAGGTTTTTCATGTGGAGAACTTTGAGTGTATAAGATCAACAAATTGAGAAAGCAAAAGTTTAGAGTTAACGGTAAGGATAATATCATCAACATATAGTAATATAATGGGAATAGAGTCATTATGTCTGTAAACAAACAAAGAGGAATCAACAACACTACAAATGAAACTAAACTCAGTGAAAAATTAATTGAATTGTTGAACCTAGCAGGAGGTGCTTGTTTAAGATTATTAAGTGTTTTCTTAAGACAACATACATGAATAAGATTTAGTTTGTTGATAAAACCTGGTGGGTTGACACATCGAAAATTTCTTTCAAATCACCGTAAAAAAGTGTTACTGACATCTAGTTGATTTACATGCCAATGGGTTGTGATTTCTAAGTTTAATACAATCCTAATGGTGGAGATTATTACAACCTAGTTGTATATGTCAATAAAATTAATTTATTCAGCTTGATGATATCCTTTTGCCACTAAATTTGATTTAAGTCTTTCAAGAGTGCCATCGGATTTTGAATTCACTTTAAAGGCCCACTTACAGCCTAAAATATTCATATCAGGAGTTGTAGGGGCTAACTTTCAAATGTCATTGTTTTGTAATGCGGTTAATTCTTCTTTCTCTGAGTGAGACCATTCTGGATGTCTTAATGCAATAACTATAGATTTAAATTGAAGGGTACGTATGTTGCTGTAAGGAGGGCATGTCTTGCATTTGGTTTGATAAAACCTACTCTTGACCAAGTTTTTATTGAGTGTTGTATGTTGTTATTCTTCATGTTCTGGTGGTTTGATAAGTGAGGAGGGATCTGGTGGTGTACAAGATAGTGAGCTTGAAGTAGTGACACAAGAATTTCCTGTAACAGAGTGTGAGAATCTAGGAATACTTCTAATCACATGTATTGGATTTTATAAGTGGATATAATGCTAGAAATATCAAGAGAAGTAGGATGAGAGCTTACCTGGTGGCCTTTTTGCCATGTAGACAGTATAGGGGATGAGTATTTAGGAACAAAGGAAGTATATTCAAAGGAAAAAGGAAACTGGTTTTAATTAAACACTACAAGTGTAACAATAACCTTTGTACATGTCATTATACTCCAAGAAAACACACTATAGAGACCTTGGCTCAAGTTTGTTAGAGGTATAAGGTCGAAGACATGAAAAGAATGAACTGTCAAAGGCTCTAAGAGATGTATAGATAGATTATTTACCATATAAAGCAGTATAAAGGCAACTACCATAGAGCAGTTGATGGTAACAATATTAAGCAGAAGTTAGATATCAAAAATGCTTCAACCAGTAATGAAAAGGTACCTTGGCATGGAAAAACATGGAGAGGACAAGCTCTACAATGTTCCTATATTTTCGTTATGATACTCCATTATGTTCTGGAATGTAGGGTGATGGCATTCGGAGTTGAATATTGCAGTTGTTTAGATGGAAATGAGGGAGTTATTATTAAGCTCTCATCCCCCATCACATTGAAACATTTTAATCTTCCTATCCAAAAGCATTTCAATATTTTTTTTGAAAAGTATCAAAGACAACAAAAAGTTCATTTTGATTTTTTAAAGGGAATATCCATGAAAACAAGACAAGTGATCAATAAACACTACATAATACTTAAAGCCTTGTACTGAACATACTGGAGAAGGACCTCATTAGTCAGAGTTAACAAATTATAGAGGTTCAATAGCAATATAGACAGATCTAAGAACAGAAAGTTTCTACTTTTGACAATTTGACATAATGAACAAAAGCTAATAGAATTATTTGTAAACATGGTTTTTCCACTTGAGTGAAGAGCTTGAAAAAAATTATCATTTGGGAGGCCAAGTTTGTGAAGCCATGTGTCAGCAGAGGTGATTTGGTGCCTAATGGAGTAAAGAGCTTGTGTTGCAAAATTCTATAACATGTATATAAGCCGTTAACTTTACAACCCTTGACTAGTGTTTCATGAGTTGTTTAATCCTTAATAAACACACAATTAGCATAAAAATCACATAACATAGATATTATATTGTGAGTTATGAAATGGATAATAAAAAACAAATAATTACTAGGCAAAGACGGATGCTAAAATCTAATTCTATTACGAGTCTAGAGCTCTTTTCTAGCGATTAGCCATGTTAAAAAAACATGTATTGGAATAGAGTTTCTAAACCAGACAATGTTAAGCCATGGCAAAAATGGTTGATCGGTTTGGAGCGCTCTCCAAGTCCGCTTAGACAAAGAATAAAAGGTGGGTGTTATGGTCAACAGACCAAAAGTAAGTATCATTTCTAGCATTCAGCCGCACAGGGAGAATGAAGAGGGTTTTGTTTGAATATCGACCATACTTGAGACATAACTAAAATAAAGAACCAATCCAAGTTCCATGATGCATCAACCACTCAATCTTGGAAGAAAAACTTAAATTTCTTGGATCACTATTTCACTTAAGAAGAATAAGGGGAACCAAAGAAGTCCATGAATCGAATCAAAAGGAGCGGTCATTCTCGTTAATGATTAAACAACAAAGTATTTTTTGCGTTAAAGGTTGAAACTATAAAATTTTACTCCAAACCCAACAATGAGATAGACCAAACTACACTGACCGAAAGCATTTACGCCTGAGGAGGTTTCTTTTACGCCAAGAAATTCATATGGATCTTCTTTTGGTAAGAGAAGCCAAATCAATTTACGGAAAAGACACATATTTTCATAAGCAAGTCTACGCAAATCGAGCCCACCTTGTTGTTTTGGAGTAAAAATTGAAGCCCTCGACACTTTTGTATTTTTTGAGGGGTCATGATTATCCGACTAGAAGAAAGAAACGCACATACGCTAAGCTCCTTAATGCAAGAGGAACGAAGAACAAAAACAGAGCAAAAATTTATTACATTACAAATATTATTTTGCTTTATCTCAATTTAATTCTACAAGTTAGAAAACACATGTGTAATACAATATTTTTTGTGAAAAAGAAATATATGCATGTTCACACGTAAAAACAACACAAAAATGATTGTTTTAATGAAACATTAAACAACCAAAAATGAATTAGCTAAAGGATGATTAGTGTTTTCCTCATCTCATGTATTTAACAATCAGAATTAAGTTAGCAAAATTATAGAGCGGAGAATATGAAGTATCACTTTCATCTAACGTTCAAATTAATTGTGAATGAATTCTCTCAATCAATAAAACACTGAGCAAGAGAGTTTTGTAATATTTTCATTCAAAGGTTACCCATTCATAAAATTTACTAAGCTTGTTCATGTCATATGGATTTAGATTTAACTCACCCAAAAAATAACTCACAAATTTTGGATTGTCTAATACTATATATAAAGATTTATGATTCATATCCTAGTCGATGTAGAACAATAGAATATAAGACTCGTTTTTATGCATAAACTTGGTCTTAAAGCGTACAAAATACAATCGGGATTCAAAATCATAATATTTAATCAATACGAAAAAAAACTATGATACAATTCAAATGATTTGCTTCCTTACTTAACACAAATGCTAGCTCAAGAGTACAAAATGTTATAATGACTAAATGACCATTCTCTAATCAATGTGGTACAATTCAACATAACAATTTGTTGATTGCTTTCCAATTAATAAATAAATCTTGTAAAGACATAACCAATAATGTAATATCAATATATTTATACAGCCTTGATGCATATCAAGTTAAACAAGTTAACCTAAGACTACCCGCAAGTGCACGTCACGTGTGTAGTAGTTAAGGTGTCGATCCCACGAGGAATAATGTAACACGATCTAAGAATCAAAACTAGAATCAACGCTTGCTGAAAGAGAACAAGGATGATGAGATGCAAAGATGATGATGATGCAGCGGATAAGTGAGTTCTAAACAAAGAGACAAACGTCCTAGAATCCGGTTTCACCGCATAGCCTCCGAAACCTATCTCCGATTTATCTAATCGTGCATTTCCTATCAAGATATCTAAGACGGACGATCCTAATGTAGAACCTACCCTCTCTTAAGGCATATGAACGTGGCTAGATTGATTCATCCCCTACTTTCGTGGTTGACATCCCAACTAAACCCATTACGATTCACGATTCGTCCGATTCAACCGTCAACCGTTACTGCCCTACTTTTGTAACCTAATCTCGGTTGTTCTAAGCCTGATCTTATAGGACTATAATTCACCTTTCATTACTTCTCCTAATCCCTTAAACATCCATTTACGTGGTCATTCGTAAACGCATGTCGTTAAGCGCTCAGACAAAGAATAGATAAACGAAACAGGGAAATGCATTCATAAACGAATAAACGATGGTTCCGGGATAGCCATGGGCTAATCCCTTCTCCTAGAATAAATCTACTACTCGGTCATGAGTCTAAACAACATAAAAAAATAGTAGAGTAAGAAGTATAAAAAAATCAAACGAGTGCGATCCTGAAATAATTCTCGACTCCTTGTTGTGTCTCCCGTCAAAGAGGGCTCTTGAATGGTTGATGGATGTTATGTACCCTCCTAGAGTTCTCCTTTGTGTTTGCTTACTTCTAAACTCAATTTGGGGTCCCTTTTTATACAAATTCCCCCTTGGAGACATTCTAGGGAAGTTGTTATAGGCATGCCCCATGCGGGCTAGGGAGGCAACCCGCGTGGGCTCCATGACCCGCACGTGCTAAGGGCTAGAACGACTCGGGAAAATGCTGTTGGAACTCCAGTCCGTGCGGGCTAAGGAAACCACCCCATGGGGGGCCTTGTCTCCTCATGTCGTGTTGTATTTCTTGCCCGTTCCTCGTCTCGTTTGCTCCGTTATAATCTCTTATGCTAGTACTTTGTCTCGTGTATGTTCTTTAGCTCCGAAACGAACCAAATATATATAAAAGCCTATAAAAACATGAAAACACGAAAACAAGTAAAATGGATACAAATTCACAGGTAAACATCGCAACTATCGTCATAAACATTTCTAAAACCATGTGAGTATCGTGTACGAAAATGAGATGATCAAAATCCCCCAAACTTGAATGTTTTCTTGTCCCTAAGAAAACGTAAACGTGGAATAGATGGAAGATATAAAAGTCGAGATTTCCCCTTTTCCCTAGAAAAAACGCTAAAGTAAAACTAATCGATCATCAAACAAGTTAGAGCAAATTTTGGCCTAAAATCTTAGGTTCACCATGGCAACCTATAGAAAGGTAATGCAAAGACGAGCTAAGTGAGAAACTTACGTATTCCCCTCTTGTGCTCCGTCCATCAAAAAAGGAAATAAGAAAGTTTTCTTTTCTCGTTTCCTTGTGTTGTCCACTTCTTATGGAAATAATAGAGTTTCCTTTTTCTCATTTAAGAATTATGTACTTCTCCTTTCTTGTGATTAGTTTACTTTACTAGTATTTCTATCTATCATTGGTACTATATTTTAAAATCGAAATATCCTACCTATTTGTACATGTAATGGACGAAAATAATATGAAATACTAAAATTATAATTGAGTTAGTAAATTTTTTATTCACCCTATGAAATACTAATAGGTTTTTTATTCGCTTCTGCTCAATTATATTTATTTCTCTAATTCGTGTGTATTCCTAAGAAGATGAATGTCGAACCTTGTTCAAGGAAACATCCTAATTGTGTTAAATGGTGATTACTGTTAGAATTTGAGTGTTTAAGAAGAGAACAAGATGTTTGTAGAACTAAGAGAATAGAAAGAAGAATTAGGAATAAACTTGAATTCATTCCATGAGTTTAAGCATTACATAAGTTGTTCTATATATAGAGACCATGAGCTGAATTTAAACTACAAGTACAACATAATTAATGAATTTGTCCTCATCTTTCACGGTTAAAGAGGAGAAAGGGACAGCTCCTTGTTGCTTGGTTTCTTGAGTTGCACATGTGATTCTAATTACTCAAAAATAACAATATT
>CM071868.1:23606306-23616906 GCA_036759665.1 Gynandropsis gynandra | reverse complement strand
TCTTGTACTTCGGCAATTCCTTGATCATGAGCTTGATGTTCTTCCTCTTGAAATTTCATCTCATCCATGGCATTTATGTCAGCCTCGGACTGTCCATTTTCATTTCCCCCTTCATGATCAACGGTATTGCGTTCTTGTGATCTTTCTTCCTCAAGTCTGGCTCTTTCTTCCTCAAGTCCGGCGCTTCTTGGTGTTAGATGGATGGTTGCGTTCCTTCTTGGTAGTTCAACGGTTCCTAACCCAAGTGTCTCCAAAATTTTCTTGAGGTTGTTAGCTTGGTCCGAAGGTGAACTAGCCAAGTCCTTTATACTTTCCCAATTTTTCTCATCATAGAACCCTTTGTCTTCCATGAACTTGACATCTTTGGATACTAGAACTCGCCGTGTAGAGGGATCATAACACTTATACCCCTTTTGGGTAGTAGAATATCCAATGAACATAGCCTTTGTGCTTCTCGCCTCTAGTTTGTTTCTTTGTTCCCCGGGTACTAATACAAAACATACACAACCAAAAACTCGTAAGTGGTTAATAAGAGGTTTAGTTTTGTTTAATACCTCAAATGGGGAGAGATCTTGTAGGACTTTTGTAGGGGTTCGGTTTATAAGATAGCATGCGGTTAAAACCGCATCTCCCCAAAACCTTTTTGGTACACTTGTATGGAACATCATAGACCTTGCCACCTCCATTAGATGTCTATTTTTCCTCTCGGCTACACCATTTTGTTGGGGAGTATATGGACAGCTTGTTTGGTGGATTATGCCATGCTTAGATAGATGTAATTTGAAGGTTGTGCTCATATATTCTCCACCATTATCCGATCTAAAAATTTTAATCTTGGCATTAAAATGGTTAGTAACATAGTTTTGAAAATTTATAAATGCTTCTAGCACCCTATCCTTAGATTGTAACAAAGTAATTCATGTATACTTTGATTTTTCATCTATAAAAGTGACAAAATATTTATGGTTTTCTCTAGATAGGCATGGGGCTGTCCACACATCCGAATGCACAAGATCAAAACAATTTTCATATTTTGTGAGAGATTTAGAAAAAACAGTTCGACAATGTTTTCCTAGAATGCAAGTCTCACATTCATCCGATTTAAAAGAAACATTAGGCAACATTAAGCTTAAGGCACGAACATGTGGATGTCCTAATCTAGCATGCCAAATAACATCATCATAAGAGACTGAAAATGTTTTGAAAATATTAGAAGCATTAGAAACATCCGAAATTTTAAAAACATCCGAAAAAGACTTGGTGTCTTCAAGCATGTATAAATCATCCTTGGTGACTCCTTTGCCAAATATTTTCCTTGTCTTAATATCCTGAAAAGAAACCTCATTAGGACTAAAAATCACATTACAATTTAAATCATTTGTGGTTCTTTTAACCGATAACAAATTTGATGTGAACTTAGGCAAGTATAATGCTTTTGTATCTTTTTCAAATAAATTAAGAATTCCTTCACCTTCTATTGGAACCTTGTAACCATTTGTACTATGACACTACCTAAGGCCGGTTTAATATTTCTTAAGAGATTAGTATCACTAATCATATGATGAGAAGCTCCGAAATCAATTAATAACGGGTTTAGTATTTTTAGATGCAAGAAAACCTTTACCCTCTTTATTATCGGAATTCTCCTTCAAGGCTTTGATGAGTGCTTCAATGTCGGACTTCTTGACCATCTCAGCTTGAGCATTCATCATGTAGGCGGCCATAGTGTTGAATTCATCCCCATGATTTTGAGAAGAAGATGCACCGGTCGGCCCTCCTTCTTTGGTTCTTGAAATTATTGTTCCTTGGTGGCTTGAGGTGGGGATGAAGGATCCAACATTCCTCTTTAGTATGTCCTTCCTTTTTGGAATACACGCATTTTTTGAATCCTTGTTTGCCGCCAAAGCCTCCAACGCCTCCTTGTTGAAAATGTCCCTTGTTTGCTAGTTGTATCATCTCGCCTTTGCCTCCAAATAAGCCAAGTGACCCTTCTTCTTTTTGAATTTGAGCACACACATCCTCTAGGCTTGGTAGAGTGTTGGACCTAAGGATGTGTTTGATAACATCATTATAGGCGGGACTTAGGGTGAAGAGGAGACTAAAGACTTTATCTTGTTCTTTCCTCTCATTGAGAACTTTTGGATCAATGGAGCTCGGCCTTAAGATGTCTAGCTCCGCCATAAGTACCTAAACCTCCCAAAATGTTTGTTGAAGGTCATCCCTTCTTGTGTGAGATTGTTGATTTCTCTTTTCACTTCATAAATCCGACTTATATTGGAGCTGTTGCCGAAAACCTTCTTGAGGATGTCCCATAATTCCTTTGCACTTTCACAATAGGAATAGGCTTCAAGGATTGATGGCTCAAGTGAGTTTTGAAGGAAAGATAGGACAGCTTGATCTTCTTGTGTCCACTTTTCCGAGTCCATGGTGATAATTTCTTTTCCATCTTCACCGTTACCTTTGGAGCTTCATTTTCTTCAATATGCTTCCAAAGCATTTGATTAATCTTGACCATAATAGGTAGTTTGGACCTTTGAGGATTATGGGAACAGCCATTTTTGTGCCTTCCATATCCATTTTGCTTGTAAAGAGATTTTAGTGATATGAAGAAGAAGAAGAGAGATCGAGAGTTTGAGCTTAGAAACACAAGAGAATGATGAGAGAATAAATTAAAACCTTTCTGATACCATGTTAGAATTTGAGTGTTTAAGAAGAGAATAAATGTTTGTAGAATTAAGAGAATAGCTCAAAAACAGCAATATTCCTTTTCTTCCTTCCAACGGCCACTTTGACTACCAAATATAGTTGTGTGTGTTTTATTTAATCCTTAGGAGATTATTAAGAACTAATCTATCCATATATGATTAATCTCATATATGTAGAATTAATTCTTAACAATTACTACCTTGTATGGTCTCATCTAGCTAAATTTATCCTTGGGTGTCGAAGTTTGTGGAAGTATGTGATAAATGAGCCATAATCTTCATCAAAGCGAAATGGAAAGGATGTGGAAGGTGACTTCACAGATCGTGAAGCTATGGGAGCTCTGGTTCTGCTATAGAATTCTCTAGCTTTTCATATTCTAAGGTCTTAAGGGAATAAAAGCAATGCACATCTCTTATAGAGTGAATTGAAAGAAGTGTTTGGCAATACCTCCAATCTAGCTCGCATTTTTTAGATCAAGAAGGCACTAAGCATCCTTCAGGAAGATAATCAGCCCTTCAACCATCATCTTGAGGACTTCAAAAGTATCCACTCAGAGCTTAGTGAGCTTCATCCTCTCACCAATGATCCGAAGGAGATTGTCGATAGAGACAATCATGACCAGGTGTTCGAGCTACTTCAAACTCTAGATAAATCTTACACTAGAGTCATCAATCATATCTTTCGTCAGAATCCCATTCCGTCATTCAACAAAGATTGCATGAAATATCATAAGAAGGACAGATCATTATTCTTATTCCATGAAGGTCCTTTGGAATCGACACATTACAATAAAGCCAATACAAGTCCTAAGAGCAAAGTTGATTGGTACGAACAGTGCAAGAAGAGTGGTCACGTCAAGAAAAAGTGTTGGTTGTTTTATCCATATCTTAAGCAAACTAGGACTCGTGAAGCAACTCACTACATTAAAGAATCCACCTATTCAATCAAGAATGACATATAAAAAATCAAACTTCTCCTCGATCATGGCGTGGTTAAAGAAAATGATCCAGGTAACATCGCCTCTAAATATTACAATTACGTTATAGTCGATTCAAAATCATGAGTAACAAGATGAATAACTTGAAAATTGTAAAAATTGTAAACGAAAGTAGTATACCAATTAAAAGATAGGAGACCTTAGGATTCTTAATAAAAATATCATGATCATGTATGTACCGGATTTTTCAAATAACTTCTTATATGTTATGAAAATAACTCAATATTTAAATTGTGTGGTTTGTTTTGAATCAAACAAGTTTTAAATTTAGGATATCGAGACGAAGAAGGTCGTTGGAGAAGGACCCTCAAGCATGGTCTTTATGTTTTAGAACGTTTTGATAATATTTTCAAATTGTATGTTTGTTCTGACATTATTAGTAATATGAATTATCAACTTTGGTATGCTAGATTAGTGCATCCACATTATAAAGTATTGTAAAATTTGTTACTGAATGTCAAATATAATCACGAAACATGTGAAGTCTCTATAATAGGAAAGCACTATAAGACATTTTTTACGAATCTAATACAAAATATAACAACTATTTTGATTTAATTTACTCAAACATTTGGACATCACCTAGATTAACTATAGACTCTAGGAAATATTTTTTAACTTTTATAGATGAAATATCAAAATACACATGGGTTTACTTGTGAACGTTCGATTATGTGACGCATTTAAGAAATTTTATAATTATGTCGCAACATAGTTAAGTGTCTCGAGACAGGTATGGAGACGAGAACACGAGCCATCCATTCCAAACATTCTTGGAGAATCAAAGTATTGTGCACCAAACCTCGTGTTCATATACTCCACAACAAAATAGAATGGCCGAGTGCAAGAACATGCATCTAATGGACTTTGCATGCACTATTATGTTCTATCGACACGTGACCATCAAATTCTGAGGAGATGTCGTCATAACAGTATGTCACCTCATCAATAGACTTCTAAAAAATGCTTAAATGATGTCACTCCTTACGAGGTATTAAATAAAACTAAAGATAATCTCGATTATCTTGTAGAAGTTAATTGTATTTGTTATGTGTTTGTAGATAAAACATTACGAAGAAAAATCGATCCCAAAAGCATCATGTACTTCTATGTTGGCTACTCATCCACAAAAAGGGTTCAAATGTTATTATCTTGGGACTCGTCACATATATGTATCAAGAAAAATAAAATTTGATGAAACTCAAAACATTTCTTTACAAAATACTTGTGTTGAACTTGAGAATATAGTCAACTCACATGATATGTGTAGTGCCTTTAAGGTCCATTTTTAATCAAACTTAAGTTGACAATGACATCAAGCTCATACCATAACAGGATTTCAAATCCCTTCTTGAGGACATTGAACTATCAACAAATCAAAGGAGTACGGAGAACAAAAAAGAGAAGAAGAATCTAAGAAAGTAGAAAGCATCGAGCACTATGATCTACCAATAAATATACTCAGGTACGTGATCAGCTAAAATGGCTTCCTCATATTCATACTCTAATTCCAATGTTACTTATCAATTCAACCTCTTTACGATTTGACTAACCTACCTAACGAACATAAAGTCTTTGTAATTCAAGTTGATAGGATTTAGGAACCAACTCATATGAGCAAGCTTAATCCATCCTAGCATGGCAACAAGCTTTGAAGGACGAAATCAAATCTCTAAAAACGAATAGAAATGGGATTTAATCGAACTCCCTAATGGAAAGAAGGTAGACAACTCCAAGTGGATCTATAAGGTAACATTTCACATCAATGGCTAGTGTATTGCTAAAAAACAAGATTGGTGTCAAGAGACCGGATACAAACATACCGAGGAGATTACACAGAAATATTCACGTCGGTAGGAAAGATACATACAGTACGTATTCTATGTTTGTTGCTACTAAACTTAAATGGAATATGTGGTAGATAAATAGAATGTGTTCCTACGAAGCGATATGGAGGAAGAAATCTTTATGAATCCTCCTTTAGCATATACCTAACCCGACAACAATATGATGTATCGTATGAAGAATTCGATTTATGGGTTGAAATAATCTCCCCAGACCTGGTATCAAACTTAGTAATGTCAATTTGGTTAAATTTAATAGGTTAACCCAACTTAACCAAATTAAAATATATATGAATCTTGTTAAATAGATATTTAAATTATACAGATTATTTTTGTTTACAACCAAATTAAATTAATTTTAATGGGTAAAATCTTATAACCCATTAACCCATATTTATACTTAACTTCTCCACATTGGTTCTCTTTCTACAAATTGGCTTGGTTTATCTGTCGTCTCTTTTATCTTCACACAAACTCACCACCACCGCCAAAAAAAATTAACATATCCGTCATGCCTCAGATCTAAGATGGTGTCCCTGTCATGAAGACCTACAGAAAATAGTGGTTACCATGTCGTTAACGAAGGGAGGCTTTCGTTCGACTCATGGGATCTACGCGCCAAGACGATTGATGGCAGAGAAAAGCTTGTGATCTTCGCGTAAGTGAAAGTTCTGGCGGGATCGAAGAAGGTGAACCAGGTGTGACAGATCGGCAAGATACAAAGCTGCAGGTAACACAAGGTCAACTTTGAGTTTTATTTATGTCCAGAATAACTGGAGCTCTTGTATTTTTAATAAATTATTGGAAATTATTTTGGTTTTCGAATACTTGGATTAATTGAAAGCCTTTCCTTATCCATGTTGAGATAGAGACACAATGGTTTCGGGTGAGTGAAGGAGATAGTCCACAAAGCCGTGTAAGTCCTTCAAGGCCTCGAAGTTGATCTATGCCATGTCTAAAACCAATATGTGTTAATTCAACTGATAAAGATTCAAAAAGGGTGTTATTTCCTCAACCGAACCCACAAAATTCGCAGGAATTTGAAGGCATTGGAAAGAAATGTCAAAACCTTCTGAATCTGGAAGGGTTTAAACTTGAAAAGATCCACAAGGGTATTGTATAATTCAACAAAAAAAGGTGCAAATTTGTAAGGAAAAGATCAATAAAAATGTGAGCTTATGGTAATAATGTGTTTGAGTATCTTTATAGAAACTCAATACTCGTACAAGGAATGTGTGAAAAACCGAAATATTCAATATATAGACAGAGTAATTGATTATATATGTATGAAATTAATTATTTCAAACAGATAAAATGAGTGAAGCCGGATCTGAGGAACATGAAGAAGAGTACTCTATTTGTTTCGGGTATGTGTTGTGACTTGCTTATATTTATTTTACATTGTGATCATGATTATCAAAGAGGAGTGGTGAAACTATCAATAAGACGTCATCATTACCAAGTGAGTCTATGGAAGCAAATGATCAAGTATTCGAAAACAACAACATACTTCACGTGCATTGGATCATTTTTCAACTATTGAGAATAACATTACTTGCAATTATTTCAAAAAGGATTATCCGGATAATGTTATTAGAAATGGAACATCTATTCTCCTTTTTCATTTGTTGGTATGCAAAGGAATGACTGTCAAATTTTCTGAATTGACAGAAATGTTTGCTCTTGAAGAAATGGTAATAGCTATAAATGTTGATTATTTGATGATTCGAAAGTTTTTGGCTATGGCTATCCTAGAGCATGATCTCTCATTTTTCTTTGTGGAGTATAAGAGAATTAGGCAATTTCTCAAGTATATGAATCAAATTTCAAACCAATTTCTAAAAGCACTCTTGTAGTTTATGCACTTAGGTTTCATCAAAGTAAGAAAGAAAAGCTAAAAGCTGAGATAACTAACGTTTTTAATAGGATTTGTTTAATTGTCGATGTGTGGATATTCATAGCTTTAGAAGGTTATATTTATGTGATTGCACATTATGTTGATGATTGTTGGACATTAAACAGTAAGATGTTATCGTTTAGTGCTTTGCCTTTCTCGTATTCTAATATTGAGTTGGCCAATAACGTTTTTGAGATTTTAAAAGATTGGGGATAGAGAAAAAAGTATTTTCTCTCACACTTGATAATTCATCGTCTAATGATTGTATGCAAAATATATTGAAGATCGAATTTGTTTACATAATTGTTTGTTATGCAGTGGTGAGTTTTTTCACGTGAGATATTGTGCACATATTCTGAATTTGATTGTACAAGAAGCTCTTAAAGTTTTCAATTCTGCTTTACGTAAGATTAGATAGAGTATAAAATATGTGAAATGGTTGAAAGAAGGATACAATGTTTGTGGATTGTTGTCAGCAATTTGACATTCAAAATGGAATAGGTTTACAATTGGAATAGTTTGATTCAAGCTATTCATAATGCTTTACTAGAATATGGTTATAATAAATGTGAAGCCGATCATTTTTTGTTTAAATTCATGGTGAATGAAGAACCATTGTTGTATTAGTTTATGTAGATAATGTTATTATTACGGGAAATGATGATAAAGGAATTTAAAAAACCAAAAATTTTGATATTGAGGACTTAGGAGAGCTAGATTATTTTTTGTGTATTGAAGTTGTTTGACACGTGTAAACTAAGACCTAACCCTCCCTTGGCAAAACTTCAAAGATTATCGACATGGAACCCTTCAAGTATGTGGTGCGATATTGGCAAACCGTAAATAAGTTAACATATCTTATGATTACACGGTCTGATATCGACTTTGTCTTGAACAAGGTTAGAAATATATGCATGCTCCAAATCACGTGAATGGAACATGGTGGAGCAGATCCTCTAATACATCAAAGGAACATCGGGCAAAAAAAATCGGATGAAATGCGACAACCTCAATATCATAGGCTACTGCAATTTAGACTCAGATCCATCACATGATTTTGCATATTTGTAGGAAGCAATGTGGTTACACGGAAGATCGAGAAGCAAAATGTCCTAGCCATATCAAGTGCAGGAGCTGATATAGAGCTATAGAAAACATGAATTGTGAACTAGTGGGAATTAAAAAATTCTTGAAGGACTAGGGATCAAGACCAATTGACACATGGTTCTTCATTGTGACAATCAAATAGCCTTCCATATTTCAGCCAACTCTATTTTCCATGAATGAACCAAATACATTGTCATTTCATCCTAGAAAAATCCAAGATGGCATAATCACAACCACATACACCCCACAGATCAGCTAATAATGTCTTCACCAAAGCTAAAAAAATATCACATACATTCAAACCTACGTCAATCAATTGGTCTTGCAGATCTTCATTAAAACTGCAAGCTCAAATGATCTCCTCTAACACATAAATTGTTAGTATACCCTTTTTTCTTTACCAAAGCTTCCCACATGGTTTACTAGGTAACGTTTTAATGAGACATCACCTCATGACGTTAAACCCGTTTCGAGCTTGAGTGAGAATGTTAAACAATCTACTCCATTTAGGGTGTTCAATATGGCATAATCACAACCACATACACCCCATGGATCAACTGAATAATGTCTTCACCAAAGCTACAAAAGATCAGATATGTTCAAACCTACATCAATCAATTGGTCTTGCAGATCTTCATCAAAACTGCAAGCTCAAATGATCTCCTCAAACACATAAATTGTTAGTGTACCCTTTTTTTTACCAAGACTTCCCACATGGTTTACTAGGTGATGTGATTAATTTCAAGTAATAATTTACCTAAACTAACGCTTCCGCAAGAATATGGATCGTATAGTACCAAGGTCGAACACAAGGAATTGATGCAACTCTAAAGCTAGTAAACTAATGAATAAGACGTGTGAAATCAACAAGTGATGGGAATGCGAACGAAACTAAACTAAACTAATTAACGGGATAAACTCAATGACTAAATACCACAGGTGTCGAGAGATGCACGATGATGCAACAAAGTTCTAACAAGATCATGGTCTCAGATATTATCACGAGTTCAGGGAATTCAAGCTCTAATATAGGAACTGACTGGCGTAGACTTATCCACTATCTAGCATGCGTATACCAATCTCCTAATTGTGTATCTCACCTACTAGATGCATTAAGACCGCTATCCTAAATCCTAGATTCAATCGATCGACCTGGCGTAGATTCTAAACCGATTTAATCCTAAAACATGGCTAAGTTCCAAAGTCTAATCCCCTGGCATAGATTCATTAAACTTCTATAATCATAAATTCAAGTGGCGTACAAGAATGAAAGCATTAAAATCAACCAATAAATCTGAAAACGATCAAATACCAAAATCATTCATTCAAGTGGCGTTTAAGAACAAAAGCATTAAGAATCACCAAGCATTAAGAACAAGACTTCGTTACATATCGACCTAGCTCTCTAACTCGTGGCTATGGACCTACTCAGACATGAACTCAGCAAAAGAAACACAAAAGATAACTATATTCAACATGGATAAAGAATGAGATCCCTCCCTATTCAATACCAACGTTTCAATAGCTCCTCCGCGCTCCGGCTTCCTCGCTCCGTTCTTCGCCCTTGTGTGTGCGTTCGGCTCTCCTTCTCTCTCTCTACGAGTGCTCTTTTTTCTCTCTTGGTTTTTGTCAAATCTTCGTCCCTCAAGCTCTCTCCTCCTTAGTTACAGCAGCCACCTCTCGTTGTTGCCTTTTCTTGAGTTTTCCAAATCTTGATAATGTGCGTTATATCAAGTAATAAATTATCTAGACTAACGCTTCCGCAAGGATACGGATCGTGTAGCAACTAGGGTCGAACACAAGGATCTCTAAGGGCATTTTCCTTATTGTATAAGTCCCCCACGAACTCCCTCTTTTTTAAGTCAAATTAACTTATTTGAAGTTGCAGGTGACGGTCGCGACCCGCTCGAGCAAGGAAAGTGACCCCGCTCGGGTACGGCGCAGACAATCGTGCAAAAACGCGATGAAAAAGGGGTGCTCGCTCGAGCTGAGGAGGTGCCCGCTCGGGCTGGCATGCTGCCCGCTCGGGCATGGCTTGTGCCCGCTCGG
>CM071868.1:23551326-23604168 GCA_036759665.1 Gynandropsis gynandra | reverse complement strand
TCTTTCCCAAGTCTCCAAAAATAGCAAGTTTCAAAATATCCTATTATATAAGACATTTTTCAAATTTTTAGCATTAGCAAGTACTAAAGAAAGGGTCTAAATTTTTTGTAGTATTTTCAGTTTTCTCCTCTTGATGTTCCTCTTGTAGCAGCTCACAAATTATCTCTCGTATAACTTTTCAATTTGATCAAATAGCTTGATCTTGTCCTATCGAGCTTGATAGGGATCCCGAAAATGTGTGATGCGTGTTCAAGTTAAATAAACCTAAATCTATTCGCAAGTGCACGGGACGTGTGTAGCGTAGAATTTAGGTGTCGATCCCACAGAGACAAGCAACACGACAAGATTAAAACAATTAAATCAATGCTTGCGAACTGAATAAAAAGTGATGGAATTAAACTAAACTAATGACGAATAATAAATCGATGCGTAAACCAATTAAACAAACGTCCTAGGATATAGTTTCACAACTAAACACCAAGAACCATGCATATCATTCGACTATTCATGATTTTCCTATTTGATTTGAAGGCAAATGATCATAATCTATCAACCATCCTCTATCAAGGCCAAGTGACGTGCATAAACTATCAAACCTCCTACTTCGTGGTTCGTTTTTGAGTTCTCAATCTGGGTTTTCCTACTCTCGTCGCTTAACCTAAACTGTCCTAAACCTATATGTCCGGTTTCGAGTTTCTCCTTTCGGTACTTCACTCAGATCCATAATATCATGCAACTATTTGGACTTTACAATCACATGACGTTTAAGCGCATAGAAAAAGGATCAAACGGGGATAGAAATTGCAATCGTAGATAGAAATCAATGCAAGGGTTCCGGGATAGTCTAGGACTACTCCCTTCTCCTAGAACAATCCTACTACTCAAACATGAGTTCGAATGACAACATGAATGAAATAAAAGGATAGAGATAAAGTAAGCTTAATGATGTCTTTGTGTGTTCTCCAGCGTCCTCTGATTTCTCTTCCTCCGCCTCTTTTCTCTCTCTATTTGTGATGATAGGTTTCTTAGGCTTGATACCTCTTCTCTGGTTCTGCTTCCTCTTCCTCTTAAAATGAAACTCAGAAGCATGTTTGTTCCGAGCGGCGCATTCATTTCCTTAGCTTCCGCTGGGTGGTTTACTTCTATGCCTGATTGGGCACAGCAAACAACCCGGTCATGTGCATGTCTTCAAAAGGATGATCGGTCGGGCAGTTGACATGCCCCAGCCGTGCAAAACATTCAGGAAACAATCTGGTTAGAGAGCCTGATCGGGCTTTGTTGGGAGTTCGGTCGAGCGCATGAGACTTTGTTTGAGTGCTCGGTCGTGCTGCATGGTCTGCTCGGCCGTGCGGTGTTTTTCATTTGGGAGCTTGGTCGTGCTGCATGATCTGCTCGGCCGTGCTGTGTTCTTTGTTCGGTTCTCGATCGTGCTATTGCATATGCTCGGTCGTGCATTGAGCTTTAGGAACACTTGGTCGCATTGTTGCATGTGCTCGGTCGTGCTTCTCTTCTCCTTCAATTCAATTGCATTGACCGAGTCATTTATTCATCTTATCTTGTCCCGTTTAGCCTCTCTTCCGACCACTATCGATATACGTGGCCTTTTTACTCTATATACTCTTCATTTTTGTGTCTAAATTACAAAAGGCACTTGCAAGGAATATATCGCGGAAATGTGCACACAATCGCATACAAAATATTGAAATGTCCTCAAAATGTGATAAAAAAAATCTATGCAATTGCTATGCAATATAAACACTCATCAGTGTGCGATAGTTATTGTTCATGCCTTGATATGTTTCCTTCGCAACTACTTCCAACAACATGTGTTAGACATTTTGTTATTTACAAGGTTATAAATCTGTCGTTTTGTTCTTCAAAAAGGATAGAGCATAGAGTTTCAACGAAAATTTTCATTTTATTAACGAAATGTATCGTATCATTTTACTACCCATTTCCCTATGAGCCCCGATTTTATTACTAAATTAATAATTTTTTCCTTAGTATGTTGATCCTAACAATCAACAATGTCAATCACGTTCGCCTATTCCTTGGGACCTTCATCTGGATTGTCCTATGGATGCTCTTTTGAGTCTCTGCACCTATCCTTCAACAATTTATGATCGTCAGTGGAAAATAATCAATAAAATAGAAAAAGTCAGAATCGATCGAACTAGACTTTGTATCAAAATAATTTTACGATTTTTAACAAAATGTTGGCAGCTCGGGCCGAGCGATTGGTAATTTCATATGTTTTTCATGCAAGTCGGAGCTAAATTTGATGTAATGCATCTATCAATCGATTGAGCCGTCAACTGCACGGGTCGAGCAAACGTATGGGGATAAAAAGCATCCCTCGTTTGGCACACCTAGGGGGTGAAAATTCCTCCTTTGTACTATATGAGTGGTTAATCGCTCTATCTAAATGATTTCTCGGGGACATTTATGCTTGTTTTGTGCAGAAAAGTTATCATGTTTCTCCATAACATGGTTCTTAGTCCTTGTTGCCTATGAGATCATAAAATGAACCAAATAAGGCGTAAAAATGAACTGAAGGGATTAAAACAATCTAAAATGTAATATAAACATGCAAAGTATCTGATAAGATCCCAAACGAACTTAAACTAAAAAATAGATTTGAGAAAAAAAGAAAGTGAATTTGAATGTGTTTGTGGTGTATTATAGATCACCAATCTCCTAATGGTCTGTTCGATATCACCAATCTCTTAAAAAATAATCGATCATTATCAACAATTATTCCAATAATAATTATATAAACAAACAAAACTCAATCAAGTTTTCAATTTTATACAAATCAATTATTTTATTTATATCCAATTTAATTGCAAATATTTCTATTTAATTCAATTTCACAAAACTAAACTAAAATAACTTTTACACAAAACCTAAAATATGAGGAGAGAAATCATGAAGAGTCAATCATCACTTCTTACATGATAAAGTCAAAGATTAAAAAAAATAACTTTAAAAATAGAAAGGACAAGAGATCACATCACGTGTCAAAAAAAAGATAAACACAAAAATTCATTTAATTTTGAATGTTTATTTTTCAGTTTCAAAATATTATAAATGATAATTAGTGGGAATGAAGTGCGCCACGTGGCAGATGTCCTTCCCTTGTAGGTGCAACAACGTGATAAAGATTCGGACTGTTCCTCCCCATCCTCCACTGTTTTCTTTTTGTACTACACCTTTTTTCGTACTACTCTCTTTTTATATTTTAAAAAGTATGATGATTTCGCCAAAATAACATTATTTTATTTGAAAAACTAATTGAAAATATTTCAGAACTTTCGTAAGTTTTTAAAAGTTAATGTTTTATAATAAATTTCAATTTATATATTGTTAGATAATTTTAATAGCTGATTAATTTTATAACCATGAAGATATTTCATATATTTTGTATAACTTTATAACATTTCATTTATTTTATTTTTTTCAGAAAACGAATAACTCGCTCTTTTTTCAGTTGTAGTGGCAAAACTCTGCACGCATCTGTGTGGGCTGTATATATATTTCATATTGTTATTTGATATATTTTAGAACAGTTAACAGTTAATATTCTATTTGAATGTGTACAATGGATATATGGTCTAGACGGTCATTGAGACACTAGAAGATTATCAGATATTTAATTGGGATATTTAGGTAATCTGTCAGTTCAAGCGATCTATACCATTATTTAGACAATTGGAATAAAAAAATCAATCAATTATATCCTTTTGATCATAAGAAATATTTTTGGTTGATTTTATAAATTATTATTAATGAATATTTTAATCAAATAAAATTTTGAATATATAAAATTATTAGTTAAATGAATCTTATTTGATATATAATTTTCTTATAACAAAACAAATAAAATCTCATTTTTCATAACAAATTTTATTTGAATCTTTTAAATAATATTTTAATAAATAATATAAAAAAGTGAAATTAGATAATTCAAAAATTATTTAATATATGTTATTTTATTTTTAAAAATTTATTATGTATTTTTTTACATTTGATATATATATATAAATATTTAGATTATAAACTTATTTAATTATATATTATCCTCTAATACGTTAGATATCACCTAAATTCCATCTAAATATTTTAGATTTTAGACATTAAATCACCATCAAAATAATCGCCCAGCTTTCTTAACATTGATTGGATTATAAAATTTGTTCCAAAACTTTGTTTTCTATGTGATTTAGCAAAAGAGAGAAAGCATGTTTTTTAATGCCAATTTGATTCCCGGTTCATTTGTATTATTTCAGTAAATTCTAATATTTATTAAAACATTATATATGTAGTGTAATAATATTGATTTTGAATTTAATCGTGTTATTAAAATAAAATGTCTTTTTGTGATTTTCTATCTTTAATTAGTTAGGTTAGTTCGGAAATTGGTTCAAAAATATCACATAAGGAAAATAATCAAAAGAAAAGATTGTGAAATACTCGAGCATAAATTAGGCATAATACACGGGAAGGTATACTTTTAGTCTTTAATTTTTGTCTTTAATTATTAAAATTGTAATGATTAGAAAACCTTAATCCAAGTAATTAACGACATATTTGAGTATCTTTTTAATCAGTATAGTTGTTATATAACTTAGGAACGACTTTTTTTTTACTCTATCGGATTTGACTATTAGTCCACTGTTGTAGTAAATCCTTTTTACAAGATTATTTTGTCTTCAATTGTTAATCCTATTTATATTTCAAGATTTCAGTTTTATATTTTTATGTTTCCGGACAATAAATTCTATGGTGGTTAATCTTAGATATTTGTATTTTATATAAAATAGATATTTAACCTAAATTCTATGGTGGTTAATCTTAGATATTTGTATTTTGGATAGTTATAATTTTGGATGATAAAATATTTAATGATATCATCTGAAAATTGAACTTTTATTTACATGTAAATAGATAACATTCAAATAAAAACCTAAAATCCATAAAAAAATGAGACTAATGACTGTGATAATGAATTTTAATTCGCATATTATTTAATAAAATAATTAAGATTTTATGGAAAACTGAAAAGCATGTTAAGATTTTGAGATATTTTTACTTTTGTTCATTTTTATTTTTTTCTAGAAAAAAAGTCAATCAACGCGCGGTCCACGCGCGCACTCGTAGGAATCTAATCAGGGGTGGTGCTAAGATGAAGAAATGAACGGTCAGGATTAATCCACATTGCGAGACTTTATTCGTTGGAAACACACAATGTCCCCATCACATCACATTATATTAAAAAACAAAAAGCCTGGATTCCTATTGGTTCACGTTGCGCGATATCTGTGGCTCACGCACTATCTGACGTCAGATTGCAACCTTATGCCAGAATAAATTTATCCCTGCATCCAAACATCTCAAACATCGGCTTATATCATGACGGGTGTACTATTCGGACACTTGTCGCTCTCTCTCCCTTCCTCTCTCTGCTCTCTCAAGTTTTTTTTTTGTCGCGGAAAATAAATACAATTTTTTGAAGGTAAGCAGAAATTTTGTTTTTTTCTTCTTTTTTTGTTGCTCTTGTTAGTTTGTGTGACTGAGCTGCTTAATTTTTCTCTTTTTCCATATATGGTTTTTTGGTAGATTTTTCTGGTCATGTCTTCTTTTACACTGGATGAATCGATTGTACACTCCATTTCTGGTTCGAGCTTTGTGCTGATTCATGGATTCCATCGCGATCACGAACTTTCCTGTCGAAAACAAGTTTCCGGATATCCATTGGGTTGTCCGGAAAATTTTGATATTTTTTACCATTGGTTCTGTTTCTGGTACTTCATTTGAATATTGTTATTTAAGATTTTTTAGTTTTCTTGAATTTATTGAAAGATTTTTGAGGTCCTTGGATGTTGCCGATAAACAGTTTTGATTCGTTTTTTAAGATTAAATGTATTAATTTTTTCGAAAGATTTCGATCAGGTTTGTGATTTCCACAGTTGATCTCGGCTTTTTCAGACACGGAATAGTTCCTGTTTCTCTTCAGAAAATCAGACAATCTGTTTTGTAGATCTTGGTCATCAAGGTTTTGCACAAAAAAATGATTCATCTGGGTATCTGGATTCTTCACTTACGTTAGTTCTGCGTGTGAAGGTGTTTGTGAATCGAAGTATATCGAATGTGTAATAAAGCTTGATGTTCTGGTGGATTATTCTTGTAGGTGTCAACTCGAAGGTAAAGGAAGCTTTGAAAAGAATCTTGAGAAGTTCAGCTATCGTGGTCGTATGAGATAAGTCCATAGTCAAAATGGGGTCTCGAGTGAACTTGAAGAACTTCGCTGAGGGAGTGAGTGATGAAGACTTGAACCAGAAGCAGACAGCGGTAGGGAACCTTCCATTGGCGAGACAGAACTCGGTGTTCTCGTTAACGTTCGACGAGTTTCAGAACTCATGGGTTGGGTTAGGTAAGGATTTCGGGTCTATGAACATGGATGAGCTCTTGAAGAACATATGGACTGCCGAGGAAAGCCAAGCCATGATGAACAACAACAACATCAACAATGGTAATAACAATAGCAATCACTATAACATCTGTAACACTAATAGCTTAGCTGTAGCTGTGGGAGGAGATGGTTGTGTTGGGAACTTGCAGAGGCAAGGATCGTTTACTTTGCCTCGTACGCTTAGTCAGAAGACGGTTGATGAAGTTTGGAGGGAATTGATGAAGGAGAGTGACAATGGTGGTGGTGGTAGTAGTAACGGCAGATCAGATGTTCCACAGAGGCAACAAACACTGAGAGAGATGACATTGGAGGAGTTCTTGGTCAAGGCAGGAGTAGTTAGGGAAGACACCCAACCGTTGGAACGGCCAAATAATATCAATGGCGGGTTCTATGGCTTCGGTGGTAGTCTTGGATTACCTCAGAACAATTTCGTCACTAACCAGACGCGTGATTTCTCTGGCACTGGCAATGGAGTTAGGCCGTGTGGGCTGCCACCTCGGTCACAGCCACAACAAGTGCAGCAGCCGCAACAGCTGCTACAGCAACAGGAAACCACCTTCCCCAAGCAAGCCACTATAGCCTTTACGAACACTGTGGACATGGTGAACATTTCTAAACCCCCGATTCAGGTAACTGAGAACTTGAAGACTGAAGTCTGTATGGATGCCTGGAAAGTTTAGTGCATGCACTTCTTCAAACCAAATTCAAAATGCGGATTTCATGTGTGGATTCAAGCTGGGTTCCTATTTGCCATGGATGCTTTTGTTACAAAGGTCATTGCTTATGCTTGAGAAGGAACATGTTTGAGAAACTGATTATGAGAGTTATGTTTGCTTCTTGTATTGCCAGGAAGTGAGGAGTTCGATTGTTGGGGTTCAGGACCGTCCTGTGAACAACAATTTACGACAAGCTGTTGACTTTAAAACAGGGGTAACAGTTGCAGCAGTATCTCCCAGAAGCCAAATGTCTCCTGAGATGACTCCTAAAAGCACCATGGATGCTTCTTTATCTCCTGTTCCTTACATGTTTGGCCGAGGAAGAAGATCAGGTGCAGCGCTTGAGAAAGTGATTGAGAGAAGGCAAAGGAGGATGATTAAGAATAGGGAATCGGCTGCTAGATCACGAGCCCGCAAACAGGTAATTAATTGTTCATCTTTACTGTGACCAACTTCCATTAATTTGAAGAAACCCTGAAGCCATTATGTTTATCGAACTTTCTTATTTTGCTGGTTGGCAGGCATATACATTGGAGTTAGAAGCAGAAGTTGCAAAACTAAAAGAAATGAATAAGGAACTGCAGAAAAAACAAGTATAACCCTTTATTTTTCTTTCTCTGTCTGGGAATCTTTGAATCTCTTATTTGTTTTTAGGTTCTGATTGTCCTCATTAAACGTTTCATGCAGGCTGAAATCATGGAAATGCAGAAAAATCAGGTATTGCCCCCTGGATCTTTGATTTTCTTTATCTTTCAACTTAGATCAGGGCCTTCTAGTTTGTGCAACACGAGATTGAACTAGACCACGAATAACAATTTAAGCGGAATGAAGCTCATCATGATCGCATCTCAATTTTGAATCTCCTCGGCCATAGGAGACCAGTTAAAGCTGTAAAGTTGGACATACCTATAAGTACTTTCTCATGTGTATGCCGCATTCAATTTTACTGTGATTTGTGGTTGCAGCTCCTAGAACCTCTGCGCCAACCTTGGGGATGCAAGAGGCAATGCTTGCGGAGGACATTGACAGGCCCTTGGTAGAGCTGATCAAAGTGCCAGGGAACTCACAGAATAGCAGAAGTATGGAACACAGAAATTAGAAACTAGTTGATGTATGAATCTAGATAGGTGTTTCTGGGGGTTTGTAAATTATGAACTGAAATCAGTTTGACACAAATAGTTCAGGACTCTGTTTTTCCTTTGTTCAATCTATTGCATTATTGGATATGTACCTTGTTTCATGTATGTATTGGAAGCAGGATGCGGAAGTGGGCTGTCTTCCTGAAAGCTTTGGATTTATCTTTCCGATGTATTGCATTTTGGGTTTTTGCTTGATAGGACTTGCCATTAGTTTAGCACAGAATCTTTGTTTCATCTGGTTCCTTTGAACTATTCAGACAGCAACTTCTTCAGTAACTCACTTTTGCAGATGTCATTCTGACAAAAGATTGAATCATGGCATTTCGATTTCACATTATCAAACATGGACAGTGAAGTGTGCAGCTGTGACAATGCGATCTGACATGTGGCTGTATTATCTACTGTCGGATCTAGCTACAAGAACTTGCATGAAGATCGAAGCTCCATACCGTCTAAGTTGTGTTACAAACATCTAATATGCTGTCACTGAGACAAGTAGCTGGACATGAGATGTCCTGGTCCCTAATACCGATCAAAACTTTTCCGCTAGGCTGAGAAATGGGTCTGTCTTAGGATCATCCTGATCAAGTAGTCATCCTCAGAATTTCTTTTCATTTGGTTTGAGCTGTTGCCCACTGCCTCGGGTACTCATGAACAAGCCCCTCCGCAACACTTTTAGCTCTATTGTGCCCAAACAGCTTACTTACAATAGTTAGGGCAAAATTTGTGACAGTGCCAAGCCCCAGACTTGTGATCAGCATACCGTCTATAACAACTTCAGCCCCTTCTATGATTTGATTTGTATGCCCCTCTGATTCAGAAGGGTATGCAGCAGTTCTCTTCTCCTGCATTGTGCAGCAGAGATTGCATAACTTTGCCTGTATCCGGAACAGTTTAAAGATCAATCTTTTTCGAAAACTTACCTTCAGTAAGCCGTATTTATGCAAAATGGTGGATGAAGAGTTGACTGCTCCATAGATTCTACCACTTTTCTGTTGTTCCTTAAGCAATTTCTTTAAGATCTTGGACTTCTGCAGGCGTTCCGCACCAACATGACCGCCCTAGAATTTTCATCAAAGAAATGTACTCAACACACAATGAAACTACCAACCAAATCTAGCTTTGTCATGGGATAGAATTTTTGAACATCTGAATAAACATGGTAGGATCAATGGATGGAGAGAATTATACAATTTGGGGTTTGATTCAGTGCAAAGAAATATTCTCAGGCGAAATTGCAATCTTCACAAAATATCAATAAGCTCTCATAGCATGTTGATAAGCCATTTTCAGTATATGTTCGCAGGAAAAATCGGAAGGAGGAGAAACATTATGTTCAACTTGAAGAAGGATGAACAACATACAGTTTTTCAAGAGCCAAGAACAACAGGTAGTTTTTAATATTGAGCCAATTTGTAATTGACAGTTATCGAGTCTGTTAGCCAGTTGGAAGTTAGTTTTCCAGACTTGTTTATATATAGAGGAAAAGGGGAAGGGAGTAGGATTCATTCAGAAAACAGTTTGGTATTGTACGGGGCGTGTGTTGGAACTCACACGAGAATCAAAGGCTTCCAAGTTGTTCTTTCGATTTCAATCAATAAAGCTTGTCATCTCTCTACAATTCCTATCAAATTGGTATCAGAACAATTTAATAGGAAGTGTAGAGAGAACTGACCAGCTTTATTGATTGAAATCGAAAGAACAACTTGGAAGTCTTTGATTCTCGTGCGAGCTCCAACACACGCCCCGTACAATACCAAATTGTTTTCTGAATGATTCCCTACTCCCTTCCCCTTATCCTCTATATAAACCAAGCCGAAAAAACTAACTTCCAGCTGGCTAACAGACTCGATAACTGCTATTTACAAATTGACCCAATATTAAAAACTACTTGTTGTTCATGACTCCTAAAAACTGCATGTCGTTCATCCTTCTTCAAGTTAAACATATTGTTTCTCTTCCTTCTGATTCTTCCTGCGAACATATACTGAAAATGGCTTATCATGATCATGCCTTAATCGATGCTTTTAACAAGAACAAACGTTGAGAAAGGATTTGGTATTGTAGATCAAATCAGGCTGATGACTAGAGATCGATTTCAAAGAAGGGTTCAAAATGTTCATGAATACCGTCTTTTCCTAAATGTGAATTGTGGAAATCCACTTGTTCGTTGAGAATCATCAGCATAGAGTTTATCAGCATAAGTGAGCCGGGTTGTGGGAATCATTAGCCTCGGCATAGGAAGATTGGTCTTCGGTAATGGAAGATTTCCATCATGATCATGCTTGCTGCAAAGGGTAGAAATAGGGTTGTAACAGTTAGATATGTTAAATGAGGTATGGGTTTATGGGTGGTCAATTCATCGAATTTTTAATATTTTGGGTTGGATTAACCTAACGGTGTTAAGACCTTATATGTTAAGTGGTTTGATTGCGGAAGCTTGACATCCACCATCTCAACCAAAAATATTTATTAGGTTTAATATAATTAAAATGCAATAAATATATTTTTACATTGTGATAATTATTTTTAGATTATGATTCTAACAAGTATAATGCTATTAAATCGTGTAAAAGTTTTATTGAAAAGATATATTTACGATTCTTTTATAGGATTACGATTTAAAAATAAAATCTAAAACTATAAAGTTCAAAAGAAAATGAGATATTACATTTGATTGTACTAAAAACTATGATTGCAAGGGAAATCTACCTTTTTGCTTTTACATTGGTTAGAACTCCTTGCCTATATATTTTAGACAATTTTCAAATTTTATCACAGTTTTTTGTGAAAATTAATTCTACTGGGTGAAACACAAATTTCTTTATATTATTGTGTATCTTCTCCAATAAATAGTCTAATAAACAGTTGGTCTTTGCAATTTGTTGTCATTCTTTTCTGTCGTACTTTGTTGTCGATCTCGTTCGTCGTACTTCGTTGTAGGTCTCGTCTATCGTGCTTCGTTGCGGTCTCATCCATTGTGCTTTGTCTTTGATTTTGTCTGTCTCCCATTATCATGTTTCGTCGTTGGTCTCGTCCTTCGTCGATATTCATGTTTCGTCATCGATCTCGTCCGTCGTTGGTCTTGTTCGTCGCATATTCGTCTATCTCTGGTTTCAAGCTTTTATGGTTGGTTTCCAAGTCTCACCGCAGTTCTCTGTGTGTATTCTCATTGTTGCCACGAGTTTCTATTTCATTGGTGGCTCGGATTCTGGATTCCTTCATTTTTGGCATCTTGTCCCAGTGTGTAGTCTGGTTTTCTTCGTCCCCGGTTTCTCTCTGATTTTGTTCGACGGTGCTCTATTTTGGGTCTTTGTCTAGTTGCTCTCTGATTTCGGATCTTCTGGCGTTATTTTCGACTTCATTCTCGACTCTACCTCCCTTTTTTTGCATTATTTTCGGTTTCATTCTCGGCAAGTCTTACCTCCGTTATTTTTAGCGCCATTCTCGGCTAGATGTTCTAATGTCCAACATGATTGATACTTTGACTTGTTATATGGGACTTCGTAATAGGAAAAGTATAATTTCGACTAAAAAAGGAACCGTGGTGTTACGTGGATCATTTATCGTTCATAATATCTATTTTATTTCGAGTTTGAATTGTAATCTCAGATCTATTTCTTAGGTATTTCGTGAAAAATATTGTCACACAATTTATTGATAAGTTTTGTGTCATTTAGAACTGCTTTACAAGAATGCTAATTGAAGCATTGAGCATCATAACGGGTTGTACTTCTTCAAAGGTATTGTAAATACAACTTTGATTCAGACGCATTTATTATATGACTTGGCATGTTCATTTGGGTTATACGTCTTCTCATGTTTTGAGTTTAGTTTCTGCTATTGATGTTCAACTATATTCTGATAATACGACTTATGATATTTGTTTTTGAGCCAAACATACTCGTGTGCGTACTAACTAAAATCACGTATTTTTCAATTGGGTGTTATATATTTTTGACCATTGTCCATGACTTCTCTAAAGGCGTATGGCTTTACTTATTAAATGCTAAATCAAAAGTCAAAAATGTGCATTTATGCCTTTCTTGCGATGGTGGAATATCATATAACGGTCTTGTCCAAACCATTCGAAAAGACAATGGAACAAAATTAATTGGGATAATTGATTATTTCATCAAACTTGGTATTCGCCATGAGACATCATGTGTAGGAACACCAAACGATCCGCTAGTCGTAGACATATCTTGGTAGGTTTGACATTCTTGAAGTTCACCCGCTTATTGACCGAATGTGGCATTTTGCTCACGCTTGCTCCCAAATCACACAAAGCTCTGTCGATGTCAATGTCTTCTATGGTGCATGGAATGGAGAAGCTTCCGGGGTCCTTCAACTTCGGGGGCAACTTGTTTTGGAGAATGGCGTTGCATTCCTCGGTGAGTGTTACTGTCTCACTTTCTTTGATATGCTTCTCCTTGGAATGATACTCCTTGAGGTAATTTGCTCGATTAGTCATCTGTTGGAGGGTTTCCACGAACGTCATGTTAATGTCGTGCTGCTTGAGGCAACGGAAGAATTTGGTCGCGCTCTTTCGATTCTTGCTGCTCACCAAGCATCCAGGAAATGGTACAGGAGGTACGTACGCCGTCAGAGCAATATATGGCTTCTCTAAGTTAGGCTCATACCTTCCATGATCGTAAATCTGCCTTTTTCTTTGTCCACCGAATTTCCAGCAACATTCTCTTGTGCTTTGGGGGGCGGATTCTCAATCGTATCCTCGCTGCACAAAGTGATGGCGTGTACGTACTCTCTTAGGTTAAGATCGGGCTTTTCGGATAGCATCCTAGGATTCCGAAGGATGATGCAGCATGTTGTGCAATGAAATTTTCAAGTATCTTCACATACTTGCTCAAGGATTCCATTTGAGTATTCAGCTCATTGATCGCAGTCCCCACTTGAGTTTTGAGTTCATTCATCACTGCTCCCATTTCCTCGTTGAATTTTGCTTGAAATGATTATTATTGCTTTTTTCTTTGATGAATTCAAGCATCACCGCCTCAAGACCCGACGAAGGAGTTTGAGTAGGTTGAGGAGCTTGTTGGATTGCAACGGCCATCCGTTGCAAGCTCCCGCCACGTGGCAACGGATGTCCGTTGCAAAGATTTCCTATTTTGCAACGGACCGCCGTTGCACACCAACGGCCGTCCGTCACAACGTTTTGCAACGGCGATCCGTTACTAATATTCTAACGGCGTATTCCGTTGACAGTCCGTTGCAATTTTGTAACGGGTAATATCCGTTGGAACGCCGTCACGAATTGCAACGGATCCTCATTTGCAAAGAACTTTTCGCAACGGACGGAAATCCGTTGGTATCCGTTGGAAACGGCTGTTTCCAACGGAATTTTGGCGATTTCCAACGGATTCGTCCGTTGGAAACAACAGAAAACCACCTTCCCCAAGCAAGCCACTATAGCCTTTACGAACACTGTGGACATGGTGAACATTTCTAAACCCCCGATTCAGGTAACTGAGAACTTGAAGACTGAAGTCTGTATGGATGCCTGGAAAGTTTAGTGCATGCACTTCTTCAAACCAAATTCAAAATGCGGATTTCATGTGTGGATTCAAGCTGGGTTCCTATTTGCCATGGATGCTTTTGTTACAAAGGTCATTGCTTATGCTTGAGAAGGAACATGTTTGAGAAACTGATTATGAGAGTTATGTTTGCTTCTTGTATTGCCAGGAAGTGAGGAGTTCGATTGTTGGGGTTCAGGACCGTCCTGTGAACAACAATTTACGACAAGCTGTTGACTTTAAAACAGGGGTAACAGTTGCAGCAGTATCTCCCAGAAGCCAAATGTCTCCTGAGATGACTCCTAAAAGCACCATGGATGCTTCTTTATCTCCTGTTCCTTACATGTTTGGCCGAGGAAGAAGATCAGGTGCAGCGCTTGAGAAAGTGATTGAGAGAAGGCAAAGGAGGATGATTAAGAATAGGGAATCGGCTGCTAGATCACGAGCCCGCAAACAGGTAATTAATTGTTCATCTTTACTGTGACCAACTTCCATTAATTTGAAGAAACCCTGAAGCCATTATGTTTATCGAACTTTCTTATTTTGCTGGTTGGCAGGCATATACATTGGAGTTAGAAGCAGAAGTTGCAAAACTAAAAGAAATGAATAAGGAACTGCAGAAAAAACAAGTATAACCCTTTATTTTTCTTTCTCTGTCTGGGAATCTTTGAATCTCTTATTTGTTTTTAGGTTCTGATTGTCCTCATTAAACGTTTCATGCAGGCTGAAATCATGGAAATGCAGAAAAATCAGGTATTGCCCCCTGGATCTTTGATTTTCTTTATCTTTCAACTTAGATCAGGGCCTTCTAGTTTGTGCAACACGAGATTGAACTAGACCACGAATAACAATTTAAGCGGAATGAAGCTCATCATGATCGCATCTCAATTTCGAATCTCCTCGGCCATAGGAGACCAGTTAAAGCTGCAAAAGTTGGACATACCTATAAGTACTTTCTCATGTGTATGCCGCATTCAATTTTACTGTGATTTGTGGTTGCAGCTCCTAGAACCTCTGCGCCAACCTTGGGGATGCAAGAGGCAATGCTTGCGGAGGACATTGACAGGCCCTTGGTAGAGCTGATCAAAGTGCCAGGGAACTCACAGAATAGCAGAAGTATGGAACACAGAAATTAGAAACTAGTTGATGTATGAATCTAGATAGGTGTTTCTGGGGGTTTGTAAATTATGAACTGAAATCAGTTTGACACAAATAGTTCAGGACTCTGTTTTTCCTTTGTTCAATCTATTGCATTATTGGATATGTACCTTGTTTCATGTATGTATTGGAAGCAGGATGCGGAAGTGGGCTGTCTTCCTGAAAGCTTTGGATTTATCTTTCCGATGTATTGCATTTTGGGTTTTTGCTTGATAGGACTTGCCATTAGTTTAGCACAGAATCTTTGTTTCATCTGGTTCCTTTGAACTATTCAGACAGCAACTTCTTCAGTAACTCACTTTTGCAGATGTCATTCTGACAAAAGATTGAATCATGGCATTTCGATTTCACATTATCAAACATGGCAGTGAAGTGTGCAGCTGTGACAATTCGATCTTACATGTGGCTGTATTATCTACTGTCGGATCTAGCTACAAGAACTTGCATGAAGATCGAAGCTCCATACCGTCTAAGTTGTGTTACAAACATCTAATATGCTGTCACTGAGACAAGTAGCTGGACATGAGATGTCCTGGTCCCTAATACCGATCAAAACGTTTCCGCTAGGCTGAGAAATGGGTCTGTCTTAGGATCATCCTGATCAAGTAGTCATCCTCAGAATTTCTTTTCATTTGGTTTGAGCTGTTGCCCACTGCCTCGGGTACTCATGAACAAGCCCCTCCGCAACACTTTTAGCTCTATTGTGCCCAAACAGCTTACTTACAATAGTTAGGGCAAAATTTGTGACAGTGCCAAGCCCCAGACTTGTGATCAGCATACCGTCTATAACAACTTCAGCCCCTTCTATGATTTGATTTGTATGCCCCTCTGATTCAGAAGGGTATGCAGCAGTTCTCTTCTCCTGCATTGTGCAGCAGAGATTGCATAACTTTGCCTGTATCCGGAACAGTTTAAAGATCAATCTTTTTCGAAAACTTACCTTCAGTAAGCCGTATTTATGCAAAATGGTGGATGAAGAGTTGACTGCTCCATAGATTCTACCACTTTTCTGTTGTTCCTTGAGCAATTTCTTTAAGATCTTGGACTTCTGCAGGCGTTCCGCACCAACATGACCGCCCTAGAATTTTCATCAAAGAAATGTACTCAACACACAATGAAACTACCAACCAAATCTAGCTTTGTCATGGGATAGAATTTTTGAACATCTGAATAAACATGGTAGGATCAATGGATGGAGAGAATTATACAATTTGGGGTTTGATTCAGTGCAAAGAAATATTCTCAGGCGAAATTGCAATCTTCACAAAATATCAATAAGCTCTCATAGCATGTTGATAAGCCATTTTCAGTATATGTTCGCAGGAAAAATCGGAAGGAGGAGAAACATTATGTTCAACTTGAAGAAGGATGAACAACATACAGTTTTTCAAGAGCCAAGAACAACAGGTAGTTTTTAATATTGAGCCAATTTGTAATTGACAGTTATCGAGTCTGTTAGCCAGTTGGAAGTTAGTTTTCCAGACTTGTTTATATATAGAGGAAAAGGGGAAGGGAGTAGGATTCATTCAGAAAACAGTTTGGTATTGTACGGGGCGTGTGTTGGAACTCACACGAGAATCAAAGGCTTCCAAGTTGTTCTTTCGATTTCAATCAATAAAGCTTGTCATCTCTCTACAATTCCTATCAAATTGGTATCAGAACAATTTAATAGGAAGTGTAGAGAGAACTGACCAGCTTTATTGATTGAAATCGAAAGAACAACTTGGAAGTCTTTGATTCTCGTGCGAGCTCCAACACACGCCCCGTACAATACCAACCTGTTTTCTGAATGAATCCTACTCCCTTCCCCTTTTCCTCTATATAAACCAGTCTGGAAAACTAACTTCCAGCTGGCTAACAGACTCGATAACTGTCAATTACAAACTGACTCAATATTAAAAACTACATGTTGTTCTTGGCTCTTGAAAACTGCATGTCGTTCATCCTTGTTCAAGTTGAACATATACAGAAAATGGCTTATCACATGTATATATACAAATATATATACACACATATATATATATATATAATTGAATGTGATTTAACATAAACCAACAAGTTTTAAAAGGACATAGATTGGCTTTTGCTAATGACTTACAGGAAGAATGATAAGATCATATGACGATTCAGCAGCATCACCGATCAGTTTGTCTGCAATGATTTTAGTGCCCTGGGATGCGGTTATTCGCAAAGATCTTTCTACTGAAGTTATCGTGACATCTACCTTAGCTCTCCTTAAAATGTCTGCAATGATGACGATTTCGATTTCTTTGGATCCATTGGCTACAGGAATAAGAACCTGTTTTCCATTTCACCAGTAAAAACCATGTTCTCAGGATTTCTACACAACTGGATAGTCTAAAGAAGGAGTAGAACCTTAATGTTCCAAAGAACACGAATGTCATAAAAGGGATCTGAAGTAGAAAATCATGGATGCAAGAATCTTAAGGGACAAACCAAAACTAATTTGTTAACATCAGAAGAATTGTAATCATATCCCCAAGAGATGGCTTAAAAACACATTGTTAATAAAACATAAAATCATGGTTTTTTGCAACTTACACGAGGAATGTGGTCAAGGGACCAGTCGATGCTACAGAATTCTTCCTTCTTGGGGTCCTCATGAGCATGACGCAGAAGCTGAGAAGGGTCGGAAAACAAGAATTTTACAAATTTTTTTATTCATGATATAAAAAATGTCCAGAAGAAAGATCAAGAGTAAGCAGACAGGAGAGGAACCAGATATTCTCTAACTGTCTTCGCTGTGGATTCCCCGAACAATTGCTCAGCCAGGGAAAGGGCAAATTGGAAAGAAGTTCCTGGCCCACGGCTCGTTGTTAGCTCCCCTGAAACTCGAATGTTCGTCTTAACAGCCCAGAAAGTTGGAAGCTTGCCAAAAAAGGCAGGGTGGCACGTTATCTTGCACGATGAGAACACCAAGTTTATGAATCAAAACATGCTAATAACAATGAACCATTGTCCTCAACCCAAGCCCATGAAAGTACCTTCTTTCTCGTCAACAGCCCCCATGGAAGAAGTGTAACAGCTGGAGCTGTAGAAATAGCTCCATATAGTCTCTTCTCTTCAGCTTGTTTCTTCGTGATTCTCTGGAGAATTTCACAATCTCTTAACCTAACAGAACCAGGCATGCCTCCCTTCAACAAATATTGCATTGTCAAAGAACCGTTTCATAGGAAGAACATGATACTTACAAAAGGAATCTACTAAGAAATACTTAAATGAAGTCCACTCAGAAATAACATCAGTTAGATTGATATTGTTTCAACATTTTCATTGCTTGATATCTGATATATCAAGATTCAGATTATCGAAACACCAATGTAGTGGTTTTCCTTTTCAGAAAGGAACTAACCGGCAATGCTACTAAATCAAAAACTCGATCGGAACATCTTGAGATGGATATATCAGCAACTAATCTGGTGTGTGATGAAGCTTCAACTTCAAGCTGGGGCTCTACCGAAGCCACCGTGACCTCTGCACCAGCTCGCCGCAGAACATCAACTAACACAACAGCTTCAATTTCCTCCGTACCAAACCCAATTGGAACAAGTACCTAAACGTTTTTACCAAACAAGCAACGTATGAATGTGTTTTCTTTCTCCGGCATTCATAAACATGAGACTCTACCTGAAAATCGACTTCATCCAAAGTTATCTAGTTGGCGACTTTCACAATTCTCCCATTGACATAAACACGATTATTTTTCCGTACTTCTCAATTTCTCTCTGTAGACAACAAGCTGGGAAACTTTTCACGAAAAGCAAATCGAAAGGGACTTTTTAAGGAATGCAACAAACCTTCTTAGAAGTTGCAGAAGACTCAAAATTACAACTGGACTCTGAAACTTCCATACTGAGTGTTGCTGAAGATCTGATTCCCAACTTTCCCGCCCTTTTCCCGGTCTGTGGTGAAGCGACCACGGAGACATAAGACAAGGTCGGAGGGACAATGATAGAGATACCTCCCATCGACGAGCTGGGCTGTGTGCTCATCGAAATCGATCTGATTGAAGCAATCATAGATATATGAAACCCTAAAGAACCCATTGACGACGATTGCTCAGCTTCAGCTTGAAGCCCACGGAGAGAGAGAAGACAAAGTGAACGTCTTATCCATACATGATTTTTTTTAACATCTCCGTGTACGCGGGATGAAAACACGAAGCCGCCGATACGAGTTAAAAATGGGTTTTTTTTCCTTTAACTAACAAGTTAAAAAATGTAAATGTCTTAAAAATAAAATTAAATATATATGTATATTATATATATATGTATTATATAAATGTAACTATATGTTATATATATTATGATATATATAACATATTTATTTATGTATATATAATTATTTACTATATATACACACATTGTAAAATCGATTTTGGCGATAAATTAGATGTTTAGGCTTTCAGCGAAGGTCAACTGCTCAAAAATTTGGTAAATTGGTTGGTTTGGACGTTACTCATTAATCGTTATCTGTGCGGTCGACTACACAAAAGCCGTCACCATGCGTTTTTTTTCTAAAAGAGAATCCAAAATGACGTCGTTTTAGGTGAGACCAAAACAACGCTGTTTTGGTGTTACTCTCACATTACCCTAATGCGTTCGTTCGTTGGCCTCCACTATCGTGCCTCTTGAGTTGTCTCTTTTGTGCATCCTCGCTCGCCGATCGTCTTTCCTTACTTGTCTGCATCGCATGTCGTCGTCGTCTTTGGATGCGCGTTAGTTTTTGTCTTCATCTTCGACAATCATCTTCATCTGTCACTATTTGCCTTCGTCGTCTGTCTTTGTCTTCGAATTCCCATATACCTTTCTCTTCGTCTTCGGGATTACTTTCGCCTTTGTTTGCTGTTGTTGGCCTTCGTCTGCCCCGTTATCCTTTGCCTTTGTATTCGCCTCACCCTCATCTACCACCGTGCCATTCACATTCTTCCATCGTCCTTCATGTTCATCTTCGTCTACTGTTTTTCGTGTTCGCCCTTGTCTATTGTTATTCGGTCAGGTTTTTTCTCCCTCGACTCTCATGTATCTTCGTCTACCTTTGTCATTCATCCAATAGTGTTCTCTGTTGCTCCCTAGGAATTGAACACTAGGTTAGTGAATGAATGGATGGTAGATTATAAAATTAGAGAAGTTATTGTATTGTATAACTTAAAAAATCGGTTTTTATAAAAAAAAATAGAAAAACGAAAAAAATTGTTTAGTCATCGACTAATTCGACTAGTTGCTCGTCGTCGATGGACCGTCCGACCAGGATCTAACGACTTTTACAACTCTAATGATATATAAGATATATGCATGTTAAACTATAGATTACATATATATATATAACATATGTATAAATATAAGATATATGTATGTTTAATATTTAGGTTATATATATAATATAAGTAAATATGTGTTTATATACATGTAATATATATACTAATATATAAGATATATCACTATATAAGATATATATATATATAAATATATAAACACTACAAAAAAACACGCTAATTCCAACGGACGGGGCAACGGATCCGTCCGTTGGAAACAAATTCTAACGGATAGCAACGGATATGTTAATGCTTTCAACGGGAGAGAATCCGTTGCAATCCGTTGGACTTTTGACACAATACTCTGCCACCAAGCACTCACCATTCGAGGTCGTCTATGGGTTCAATCCCATAACTCCCTTGGACGTTAAAAATCCGTTGACAATTTGCGACGGATTGTAACGGATAATATCCGTTGGACATATTCGTTGCAAGACCGTTAGAAACCGGGGGGAAATATTCTGACAGTCATCCGTTACCGATTGTAACGGAAGTCCGTTACACATTGCAACGGATGGCCTTTGATTATTGTTAATTTCGAGGTCCAACCGTCGAAATAAATTCGCGAGACCTTGTAACGGGCATCCGTTACAAATTGTAACGGATCGCCGTTGATATAGTTAATTTCGAAAAGAAACAAATGCAAGGAGAAAAAAGTTTTATTGGAACCTTTAATGCCTAAAAAAGTCTATAAAAATCAGTTACGTCTACAGAATGATAAAAGACATGAGAAACTGATGTACATTGAGGTTGTTAAAAAGAATACTGAGATCTTGAGAAAAAACCTAGAAAAAGTCTTTTGAGAGTACACCCGTAAGGAAAAAGATATTTCTTTTTATGGGAGCAAAAGAGAATATGATGGATTTACGCTACTTCAGCCAATGAATATGATTGAGCACAAAGAAGCGTTGTTTCATAACAAACTAACTCGTGATTTTTCTAATCTTGTTTCTCAGTTCTTGAGGGATTTTGAAGTTCGGTTCCGAAAGGAGAAACCATTAGAGGAAAATCAAATATTTAGCTGAGAAGACGCCACTAGAGCTTCATGACTAGCAAACAAACAAGTGGCGCAAATTGCAGTTTTTTTTACCAAGTAAAACACAAAGTTAGTTTGATTTTCAATATCGTTGACTTGGTTCATTTTGATGTAGTTGAAGAATGAATTCTAGGTTGTGTTGTCGGGTTATTAACGATTTTCATTATCTTTCCATCCTTACTAATGATATAACACGAGTCTAGATTGTTTGCCTCAATAATTTTTTACAACAAAATTGTTAATCAAACTTCATGTGTTGGGATAACTCTACAAAATGGAAGACTTGAATGAAAATATCGACATATTTTAGATGTTGCATGATCTTTAATTTTTCAAGAAAATTTAACTTTTGATTTTTGGTTAATGCTCTTACAGTTATATATCTAATCAATCATACACCATCATCTATCATTACTAATCAGATTCCATTTGAAGTTCTTCATGGATCAAAATTTGTCTATTCACATCTACATGTTTTGGTTCCTTTTGTTATGTTCATAACCAAGATACAAAAGGTGACAAGTTTGATAATTGTTGTCATCGCTGTATTTTTTTTAATCCATTTGATAAGAAGAGATGACATGTTTATGATCTATCATAAAAAAATTATGTGTCTTCTGATGTTATCATTAGTAATGATATGTTTCCAATCTCATCAATATCAATATCTTCTCCTAAAATGATAATATTACATTTTGTCTTGGAATGGATATGGCCACATTTGGATGACGACAATATCGTTATATTGCATTGATTTTTCAACATTAGTTACGCCTTATCGACTCCTACAAATGATTATGTGTCTACCTCCTTTAGATCATTTTCAATCAAAAGTTGAAAATTGACAACGAGTTAATATTCTATCGCCGGTATCACTACCGGACATGCACCACGATCTTGCTACAAAGCCTTGATCAATACAAATTGGAAAAATGTATGAATAATGAAATCCAAGCTTCGAGGATAATGACACTTGTAGCGTTAATACCAAACAAAAATGTAATCAATAGTAAATGGATTTTCAAGATAAATTATTGTTCTGATGGTACGATAAAACAATATAAGGAGCGATTCATTATTCTTAGAAATAAAAAAGTTGAAGGTTCTGAATATGAATATATTTTGATTCTAGTAGCTAAGATGGTTGTGGTTTGCCTTATTGTCGTAGTGGTCACTGCTCGTAATTGGGAAGTACATCCGATGTACGTTCATAATGCATTTTATTTGGAGATCTATACGAGAAAGTCTTCATGAAGCTCATCATCATTTTCAACTTCATGATTCATCGCTCAATATCGTGTCCAAAAATATCTGTATGGTCTGAAACAAGCTCTGCAATGTTGGTTTATCAAGCTTGATCAATTTCTAAAATTGTATGACTTCCGTTAATCATCATTCGATTGTTTCTTGTTTACATTTAGAAAGAGTGGGATCCAATTAACTTTATGATTTAATAATTAGGAGAAATTTTCGATTGTTATTCATGCCTTCGAGAAGTACTTGGGTCCGTGTTTACACATGAAAGGCCTCGGTTTGCTAAAATATCTATTGGTATTGAAGTTGCACGTAATCCATCTCGTATCTATACTTTTCAACGAAAATATGCTTTAGACATTATTTCTAATTTGAGTTTTCAGTTACCATCCATACCTTGAAGAATTACTTTGATTCGTGTTTTCACATGAAGGACATTCGTTTGCTCTTATATTAATTGGGTATTGAAATCGCACGTAATCTATATGGTATTTATCATTGTCAATATAAGTATGCTCTAGACATTATTTATGAGATGAATTTTCTTGGAGATAAATTAGTTTCTATACAGATGGATCAAAACCATTGTTTAATGTCTGCTTCTGGGAAACTCTTTGATGATCCAAAAACTTATAATTGATTGGTGGGTTGTCTACTGTATTTAAAGGCCATCACCCAAAACTCTCTCACTCGCTTCAAGTTTGTCTGAAGTTATGCAATATCTTCTCCAAAAACACTAGGATGTTGCTCTTCGAATAGTTCAATATAACAAAGTATGTTTTCAAGTTTTTTTTACTTCGTTATGCTTTCGATCTACCGATTTATGAGTGGTCTGACTTGCGCTGGTTGTTTTTTAAGTCAACGTCTTTAATTGCATGATTCATTTAGTTAGGTTATTTAATAATTTCTAGGAAGACGAAGAAACATGTAGGCTCTATTCTTTTGCCAAATCTAAATATTATGCAATGACCATGGCCACATGCAAACTGATATATATCTCAAGGCTTTGCTCTATGACCTAGGCGTTTCTCTTTCTCATCCTATAGGTTGTACTATAATAGAGCGACGTTTTTTAATATTAGCTCAAATCTGGTGTTTTATGAACATACAAAATACATTAAAATCAATTTCCATTTTGTTAGTATCACTCTTCAACATGTTTTTACTCACTTACAACTTGATGATATATTTATTCACTAACGCTCTAACTAGAAAGACATTTGATGGTTTTTTGGTAAGTGAACTTTTGAGATTTACGTGCATCAATTTGAATTGGTATTGGATATAAATTAAGATTCTCCAGTTTTTGTTTTAATTTAATATCTATCTACTAATGTTTTGAAATCATTTATGATGTATATTTTTTCATAAATAAAATCAGATATTGATAATTAATTTTACCACCTAAAAGTAAAAAAAAGTAAATTAATAAAAATTGAATTGATTTTGTTTTATTATATCCAAAAAATTAATCTTAATAATAGGACAATCACATTAATTCTAGAATGGAAAAATAGACGAGGAAAAGAAAATGAATAAGAAAATAATACATATTTTTATTATTAATTTTTAGGATATAAAAATATCAAACAAATATTTTCCAGATTATTATTATTATTATTATTATTATTATTATTATTATTATTATTATTATTATTATTATTATTATTATTTTAGGCGAATGTATTCGTAAAAACCATGTAAACAAAAGCAACATTTTTGTAAATTCCACGGAACCAATAGGTTACGGTTTTTTTAGGTGGTCAATCCGGATTATTCGGACCGATCCAAACAATTTAAATCGTTTGAAATATAGATTATTCTAAGAATCTATATGAATTTTAAATTTTAAAATTCGTTTGGGTTCGAATCGGTCCGATTCTGATAAAACCCAAAAAATCTGAATAACCCAATTAAAATATAAAAATAAAAAATATAATTTTAAATTTTTTCAAAAATATAAACATTGAAATACTAGTAGAATAATTTTATTTTGTTTTATATTAAAAACGAATTATCCAAAGAAACTTAAAACCGAATAACCCAAATAGATATAATATTTATCAATTTCGAACTACCCGAAGAATCCAAATATCTAAATATATTCGGATTATTTCGGATCCAATTCTTTTGACCCGAATCGAAACCGAATCGAAAACATTTGGATTCAATTTTTCAAAAAGATATGAATCCTAACCAAAACACGAAAAACTTGAACCAAAATTCGGATTGATCATCCCTATTTTTTCCTCCTTTATTTCCTGAAAAACTTGATCACGTTATTTCGTGTGGCCTTCTTAACCCAATCAAACATAGATAACATGTTATAAAATAATAGTCCAATTGGTAACATACTTTAAATATAACATATCATTTTCAAATAATATTTTTAACATTTTTTTCTTTTATTCAATAATTAATAAAAACTTATTTGATCTAATTATTGTAATAGATTTGATATCAAAAGAAAATATAGCAAAGAGAAAAACATGTACAAGAACTCTCTTTTCACCTTTTTTTTAACTCTCTTTCAACCTTCTTTTCTTTAACCCTCTTTCAATCTTATTCTTTCCTAAAACTTTAATTTTAAATTTATCTTTATAATAATTGATATTCCCAAATTAGTCTTATAATCCGTACGAAACCATACGACCCAACGATCAAACGATCCAAACAACCTTTGTTATCATAAAACTTTACGATTTATACGATCTTTGCGATCAATACAAATTTTATTATCCATACGAACTTTGTTATCCATACGAAATTGCTATATATCGTTCGAAAATCATTAAAAATTACTCTGAAATTTTTTATTTTTTTCTTTTTAAAATAGGTTTCGTTTCAAAAAATATAAAAGATATATGTCTTTTCTGTATTTTTTTTATTTAATAATTATTTTAATTATTTTCACGATGATATCTTGGTTTTCTCCCATTTTAATTTTGGTATTTGGATAGGAATTACACACAAGCAATTCCTCAGACGCGATCTATTCTGTTCTGTGTGTATATATATGTAACGACATACAGTGACTCTGGCCATAAACAAGAACACGGCAGAAATGTTGAGGATTCTGGGAAGAAGGGCAGTTTCAGCTTCTGAGGAACTTGCAAATCTTCATCAATGGCAATCCCGACATGACCCTTTTCGAATTTTCTATGGATTTCATAGGGGTTTTTGCATGGGCGTTCTTCCCGATGGCGTCGACAGAAATTCGGAAGCTTTTCCCCTCAACTCGGTCGCCATGGAAGGAATCCTCTCCGAGCTCCGTTCCCACATTAACAAGGTTTGTCTGTATTGTTTATGGCTATACCTGTGTTTTCAAAGATGTTTATGGCTTTGTCGGAGTTTCCAGGTGTTGGGCGGTGGTGGAGAAGAAGCAGTGAAGAGACACAGAAGCAGGAACAAGCTTTTGCCTAGAGAAAGGATTAATCGGCTTCTTGATCCTGGTTCTTCTTTCTTGGAGCTCTCTCAGGTGTTGTTTTGTTTCAATTTAAAATTCCCTTACCTAATAAAATTTGGTCCCGTTTGGCTTCTTATGTTTGCAAATTACCTTTAAATCAGGAAATGTTTTCCCTCTTCTCGGCTGATTCATGCCCCTTTGCGCTTCTGAGAATAGAATGACATGATGACTTGTTGTTTTAGGTTGATTGGTCTATAATAGTTGAATGCTTTCTGCTTTTCTTATCAAGAACTAATGAGATTTAGAAGTTAGCATCCATGGAATTTTTTCTTTTTATAAAATATATTGCGACTAATGTAGATGGTCTTGAGTATTATCCTAGGAAACGGTGTGGAATACAAGGAACTGGAGTATCGGTAGTGATCAGAATTTGTTGATGTCAAAACAGTTTATGGTTGTTTTGAATGAGCTTGCATTTATAACAATCATGAAAATGTAGGATATCTTCATGTATTATATACTTCAGGCTAATATGCGATGCTGTTACTCTCATTGTTGTTTGCTTGTCAATGGCCTTCACACTATACCATTCAACGTGTCAGCTTACTGGGATATTAAATGCTTGAAGCTTGCAGGACATGAACTGTACGAGGAACCCTTACCATCAGGTGGAATAGTCACAGGAATAGGGCCCATCCATGGTCGTCTCTGTATGTTTGTGGCAAATGACTCTACGGTGAAGGGAGGAACCTATTATCCCATTACCATCAAGAAACATCTTAGGGCACAAGAGATTGCTGCTCGGTGCAGACTGCCATGCATATATCTTGTTGATAGTGGCGGTGCTTTCCTTCCAAAGCAGGCCGAGGTTTTTCCTGACAAAGAAAATTTTGGTAGGATTTTCTACAACCAAGCTGTTCTGTCATCAGAAGGAATTCCCCAAATTGCCATTGTGTTAGGATCATGCACGGCTGGTGGTGCATATATCCCTGCTATGGCGGACGAGAGTGTAATGGTGAAAGGGAATGGTACCATATTTTTGGCCGGACCTCCCCTTGTAAAGGTTAATTTCCTTATTCCCGCTGTAACTTCCTTGCATTTTCATACTCTGTAAATTGATTCTATCTTACCTTTGAGGAAAAATTGCTGATTCTTACTGGCTTTCTCATTCTAATATGTCATTTCTCTTGCAATATCAAGCTAAATGAAAAGTTTTGGCAGGCGGCGACTGGAGAGGAAGTCTCAGCTGAGGATTTAGGAGGTGCTACGGTCCACTGCAAAGTGTCCGGCGTGTCGGATTATTTTGCTCAAGGTGCGTTTGAATTACTCTTTTATCCAAATAATTTCATGTTTAGTCCTTATGAAATCGTTTCAGCCTTGCAGATGAACTGCATGGACTGGCTATTGGAAGAAACATTGTCAAGAATTTGCACATGGCTGCAAAACCAGGGACAACAGGAAGTATGCAAACAGCAAATCTTGAATATAAGGAGCCATTATACGATATAAGCGAGTTGTGTTCCATTGCTCCTGTAGACCACAAACAGCAGTTCGATGTCCGGTCTATTATTGCTCGAATCGTTGATGGAAGTGAATTCGACGAGTTTAAGAAACTATATGGCACTGTAAGAATCGTATTGGCCCTGGAAACTAGTCTCTCCAGATGCGAGTGTTCAGTTCAAGACCTTTATGGTTCCTAATACCAGATCTGTTTGAACAGACACTTGTTACAGGTTTCGCTAGAATTTATGGTCAACCAGTAGGCATCCTTGGGAACAATGGAATACTCTTTAATGAATCTGCGCTAAAAGGAGCTCACTTCATCGAAATATGTTCTCAACGTAAAATTCCTTTGGTTTTCCTTCAGAACATCACGGGTTTTATGGTAAGGAATTTGGTAATTTCTTTCTTCATGTTTTTTGCCCTTCTGACATCCCTATTGCCTATAGGTGGGATCCAGAGCTGAGGCCAATGGCATTGCAAAATCGGGAGCAAAAATGGTCATGGCAGTATCCTGTGCTAAGGTTTTTTACTTCTTCGGTAGTTGTCGGTGTTATTCCATCTATTCCTTGGAAGACACGTGAAAAACCAAAGCTACAATTCAAAATATTGTTTTGTACCCTTGTAATAACTCCACTTCTTATGCAGGTACCGAAAATTACTGTTATGATCGGTGCAAGCTTTGGTGCTGGAAACTATGCGATGTGTGGCCGTGCATATAGTCCGGATTTCATGTTCATGTGGCCAAATGCCCGAATCGGGATCATGGGCGGTGCTCAGGTAAAGCCTCTGTCTCATTTCTTCACCAAATTGTTCTGTTTCCGCTGCGTCACACCAAAACACGGATCTTGGAAAAAAAACTTGCAGGCCGCGGGAGTTCTCAGTCAGATAGAGAAGGCTAACAAGAAAAGGCAAGGGATTCAGGTACAAAAGAAACATCTAACAATGAATCTGTATTCCAGAAACCAACCACGCGCTTTGTATTGTTGATTTGAGTATTTGCAATTACTTTTTGTACAACAGTGGACGAAAGAAGAGGAAGAAGGGTTCAAGAAGAAAGTGGTGGACACGTATGAGAGAGAGGCCAATTCTTACTACTCAACCGCAAGACTGTGGGACGACGGAATCATCAATCCGGCTGACACAAGAAAGGTCTTGGGACTTTGCCTCTCTGCAGTTGCAAACCGTCCTTCAGAAGATACAAGATTCGGTGTCTTCAGGATGTAAACCAAATTCAGAAGCAATATATGTAAGCCTTCCTTAAAGTTAAACAATGAACGCTAAGGCCATATCTGAAACATGTTCGTTCCAAATAACATCTTTTATTATATCTAGCATACATGGCTCAAATAAAGATCACAGCTTTCAGTATAGTTCGCGATTTCCTTTTTTAATTTAAATTGCAATCTGTAAGATCAAAAGCGCTCGTGGCCTAATGGATAAGGCGTCTGACTTCTAATCAGACGATTGTGGGTTCGAGTCCCACCGAGCGTGTGTCGTTCCTTACTTTTTGTTTTATATTTAAAATAAAATTATATTTATTATAGAATTGGGCAAACTGTATTCTAAGTATTTATATTTGATTAATATATGAACTGAAAATTCGAATATAAATTAGAAATTAGATATTCGACAAATATAAATAGTAGACTCAATTATCCGAATTATATATCAATCTTTTTTAAACATTCATTATGTAAATATATAGATAAATATGCATTATATTAATGATTGGGAATATTAAATATTAAATTTGAAGATTTAATTTGCACTCAATATTAGTTATAATCCAAATGGATTGAATAATGTTATAGAGACATTACAAGATATGAAAAAAATGCACTAAATATATAACTTTTATGCTAGTTTTATTTAAGTGTATTAATTTGATAATTTAACAAATTGTCTCATTGTTTTAGGTAAATTTGCGATATTCGTAGAATTATCGACGAAACTGAATTTAAATAACTGTATTTGGAGATGAATGTGTAGATTTGATGTTTTGTTTTGTTTTTATTTACATTATATATCTTTGTGTGATTTGAATTTTAGTTTTAGATTATATTTAATGATTATTGGTTTTTATTAAAATTCTTATATATATATTACATTAAAAAAATTTAAATTCGGATACAAAAATTCGTATATCTGACGGATATCCGTATATCCGACAAATATTTGCATATACAAATAACCGAATTTACAAGTACAAAAAATACAAATAATAAATCTAAATATTCGTCGAATACAAATACAAATACAAATAGTCGAATCTCAAATATCCATTATTTGTCCGGCCTAAATTTATTACATTAAATATTTATGATTTTTTAATTCACTTTAGGCAACATTTTATAATTTTTATCGAAAAAGTAGCTAAAATAAAATTTTATTTATTATGTTAAATATTTGCAGTTTTTAATTCAATTTAGGCAATGTTTATTATTTTTATCGAAAATAACACCGAGTAGTTGTAACTTAGTACAATATGCACGAAAACCAAAACTTGCAATATTTTTCAAGTATTAGTCCCATTAAAAGAATATAATTCGATTGCAATTTTTTTTAAATTGGAACGAGAAAGAAAAGATAATTTGGAAAAAACATTTGTTGCATTACATTCGACCTCGTTACTGTTGACATATGCATTTAGGTCCAAAATCGTTCACAAAAAGTTTTTAATGAATTGGTAAATATATAATATTTAGTTCTAATTACCTTTTCGATAATAATGTATAGTAATATTTTTTTTGTAGTAACATGAGTATGATTGATCTCCAAATCTTTTAAATTTTATACGGAAGATCAATAAAAAAATTAGATAGAATATAAGTCCATGACATAGTTAAAGAAGTGGATGAGAGATCGAAAAAGATGTTCGTAAATTTCAAATTATATATATATATATATAAAAAGATGAAATTATATATAATTCTGTTCTTTTAACAACGGAAAGTTTCAACACAGATTCTAAAAGGGGTTGTTGATTCAGGGCAAAGAGTCGGATTCACTAGAGATCCAAACCATACTCAACGAACTATACATGGATGTATATATTTTAATGAAAGTTAATTATGTTTCAACCATTTAATATTCATTTAGTAATTATATATTTTTTTATTTTTGGAGATCATACATCTAAACCGATGGAACTACACATGGGGTCGTGAGTCTCGTGATCACTATTGAAGAAAATATTTAATATATACTATGTTACACGAATAACTATTTTCCTGAAAAAAAAATTTGTTGAATTCAAATTGATAATAAAAAGAATTAGACATTTTTATAGTAAGAAATTTATCGGTTGTGCCCAACATGAGTAAATACAAGTTTAGCGACTATACCATTATCGAAAGGATTACTAGTGGAATCACTAAGATCATAAATGAGAAATTTAGAATACGATAATACGAATAATTACACTATCAGTTTAGTCTCATCCATTTAATTCATGAATAATATTTTCTTTTAGATTTTAGTTGATACTTATTTGCTTTTAAAAATTGCAGATTTTATTGGACTGCTGATGAGAGTTCAAGGTGCAAGAATCAGAGAATATAAATGCTCTTATTGCTGAAAACAGGAAGGAAAGAGAGCTTCTTTTGGCTAAAAAAATGTTTTTCCTCATTTTTAATACGTTTCACAATCTCCTCTACTTATAGGGGAGTACTCAACAATATGGATAAGGTTTGTTGCAAAAGGAATATTTTACTCATCAATCCCAAGAATAGAAAATCTATTCTCGAGTCTCGGAAGGAATATTTTGTTGAGTTTGTTGAGAGCCGTTGCTGAGCACAATCCTTTTGGAAGCTTCTGTGATGGTGACGTGGTAGCCTTCTTGTAGTAAAGCCTCTCTATGCTGCAGAAGTTTCAATTCCTTACTCTGACTTGCAATACATTGTTTCCATTTCCATTGCTCTGTTTCCTCTATTTGGGTATCCTTGGCACCTTCCTGAGATAGTCCTCTATCAGCCTCCCTCAGTCGGGTGGAAACCCGAGCCCCAGTTTGTGCCTGAGTGAGATAAAATGAGCATACGAAAGAGGTTTAGTAAAAATATCCGCCACTTGATCCATTGCCGAAATATGCTTCGTCACGATAGAACCGAGAGCAACTTTTTCCCGGATAAAATGATAATCGAGTTCAATATGTTTTGACTTGCTATGAAGAGCCGGATTGGTAGACAGATATACGACCGAGAGATTATTGCAATGAAGAACTGCAGGACTTGTCTGAGGAATACCAAGGTCTCGAAGAACAAAAGAAATCCATGTTAATTCTGCAGCTAGAGACGCCATTGATCTATACTCTGCCTCTGTAGACGATCTGGAGACTATCGGTTGACGTTTTGCATACCAAGAGATTAAGTTGCTACCAAGGAAAGCGCAGAAACCCGAAGTCGACCTCCTCGTTTCATGACAACCAGCCCAATCACTGTCACTAAACGCATGAAGATGAAGAAGACTATTGGAATGAAAGTGAATTCCCAAGTGTAGAGTGCCTTTCAGGTACCGAAGTATGTGCTTAAGAACTTTGTAATCTGCATCTGCTGGTAGATGCATTTTTCGGCAAACAAAGTTGACTGCAAAACTTAAGTCTGGTGTTGTAAGAGTAAGAGTCAGTAGAGCACCCATTATACTTCGAAATTCAGAAGGATCATGATATGGCTGACAGTCTGCCTCTGTAGTGTTTTGCCGGAGAGGGAGAGTAGTTGGAAGTGACTTGCAATCTTTCATACCAGAACGTGAAAGAACATCCATAGCATACTTGGACTGAGAAAGAAACAGTCCATTGGAATGAAAAGAAGCTTAAATCCTGAGAAAGTAATGCAACAGGCCAAGATCTTTCATTGCAAACCTGGAACTCAGTGATTCTACAAGCTGTTGTAGTAGTAATGTGGAGCTACCTATCAGTAAAATATCATCCACATAGAGAATAAGTACGAGCATATCTGAATCAGTTCTATAGACAAACAGAGAGGGATCATCAGCACTACATCTGAAGCCGAATTCCAAGAGAAAGGAACTGAACTTATCAAACCACGCCCTTGGCGCTTGTTTCAGACCATAGATCGCTTTCTTCAATAAACACACATGGGTCGGATACTCTTTACTTACAAACCCAGGAGGTTGTACCATATAAACTTGCTCTTGAATATATCCATGTAAAAAGGCATTACTAACATCAAGTTGCCTGATGGACCATCTATTTACAGTTGTCAATGTCAAAACTATTCTGATTGTAGCCGTTTTGATTACAGGACTAAAAGTCTCCAAGTAGTCTATCCCCTCTTCCTGATGAAAGCCTTTAGCAACTAGTCTAGCTTTCAACTTATCCAAGGAGCCATCAGCTTGTAATTTTGTCTTAAAGACCCATTTGCAACCCAAAACATTCATATCAGAAGTAGCTGGAACCAGAATCCATGTTTTGTTATGATGCAAAGCATCTATCTCAGCCTGCATAGCAGCCTTCCAACCCGGATGTTTAATAGCAGATGAAACTGTTCTAGGTTCCTTGATTATTTGCTCAACATAATGTAAGGCATACTTTGGATTGGGTTTGGAGATACCTGATTTTGCCCTGGTGATCATAGAATGTCCAGTTGAATGTCTAGTTGAATGTTCAGTTGAAGTGGAGACAACAATAGGATCTGATGAAACGGGAGAGGAAATGACAGGAGAGGAAGTAATTGGCATGGATTCCTCAGTGACCATTCTCATTGCATTACTTTCTTGAGGCAATACTTCTAGGGGTGTCTGAAAAACAGTGGGAGAAACCTGTGTTGATGCAGTTACCTGAGAACTGAAAGACCGTTGCCAAGCTTTCAGAAGAGAAGTACGATACCGAGGTAATAGACCTGCATAGACATTGTGGAATGAAAAATCATCTTCATCAAAGATTGCATGACGGGTAATAAACACCTTTTCTGTAGGGGGATACAAACATCGGTAGCCTTTATACTGATCATTGTAGCCCAGAAAAATACACCGCAGTGATATTGGTTCCAATTTATGACTTGCATAAGGACGAAGACAAGGATAACAACAACAACCAAACACTCGAAGAGTAGAGTAATCAGGTATTTTACCAAACAAAAGAGAATAAGAGCTCTGATTCTGCAATACTGAAGAAGGAAGTAGATTAGTCAGGAAATTAGCAGTAAAGAAAGCCTCAACCCAATGACTCAAAGGTAGTCTAGCATGAAAGAGCATTGAGAGATCAAGTTCCACAATATGGCGATGCTTTCTTTCTGCTAATCCATTTTGTTGAGGGGTATAGAGACAAGACATTTGGAGCTTGATTCCACACTGTGAAAGATGTTGCAGGAAAGCTGTGCTACTGAACTCTCCTCCTCCATCACACTGAAAAATCTTAATCTTTCGGCCAAATTGATTCTCAACCAATCTTTGAAACTTGAGAAAAACATCCATGAAATCTGACTTGTGTTTCAAAGGATAAAACCAACAATATCTAGAGAAATTGTCAACAAGAATAGCATAATATCTGAAACCTTGATTGGAAGAAATGGGTGCAGGACCCCATAAGTCACAATGAACACTTTTCAAAGGTTCTACAGCATGATAGTCTGATTTAGAGAAAGACAGTAAACTACTCTTTGCTAGCTGACAGGGTTCACACAAGCCCTTGATGGGTTTATTTATAGATATTAAGTTCGAACTAAGTAGATATTGCAGGATCTGAGAATTGGGATGACCAAGTCTTCTGTGCCAAATGTCCTCTGAAACAGCCCTCTGCCTGGTAGAGAAAAACGTTTGGTAGGCCTGATCGTCCAAGACATACATTCCATTACGTTTTGGACCCTTGGCTAGAACTTTCTGAGTGTGAAGCTCCTTTACACAAACACCATCAGAATAAAAAATAAAGTAACAGGGGAATTGAGAAGTGAGTTGTGAGACTGATAATAATGACTTATGTAAATCTGGTACAACAAGAACTGCTTCTAGAGGCATATTACCTGAGGGTGTCACAATGGTAGTGGAACCAACATGTGTGATGGGAAGAAAGGCTCCATCACCCACCATGACACTATCTGAGCCAGTATAAACCTGTGATGCTTGCAGGTTATGAGAAGAATTCGTCATATGAGCAGAAGCTCCAGAGTTTGGAAACCACTCTGTTCCAGTAGGATCTGAGATATGCATAGCTGCAAGTGCCTGAGAAATACCAGTACTCTGAAAAGAATTATCAAAGCGATGCCAACATTTCAAGGCATTATGGCCTTGCTTCCTACAAATTTGACAGACATGACGATGTGTAGAAGAATTAGAAAAGTCAGATGAAAATGATCTGTTCTCAAACTGATTGTAGGAAGGATTGTAGGACCGATTGTTTTGCAGTGTAATCTGTTGAGGAAAAACTCTACCTCTAGAAGAATAACCTTTACGACCTCTCAAATTACAAAACCTTCCAGATCCATGATTGTAGGGTTGTGATCCACCTCTAGCAAAACCAGAAGAAATCTGTTGTCCTGAAGACATGTTTTGAGCTTGAAAAGCAAGATGAGGTGAGACATCTGAAGATCTATGAGCTTTAGTAGTAAGAGCCAGACTATTAAGTTGTGAAATAACATCATCATAAGTAGGGAACGGAGGCTTGTGCATAGATGCATGCATAACAGTTGTAAATGCTTCATATTCTCTCCCGAGACCTTGCAGGAGCCTAAATATCTTGATAGATTTTGAGACAGATTTTCCAATGGAACTAAGATGATCACAAATAGACTTAAATTCCCTAAGATATTCTGTCATAGTTTTGCCCTCTTTAGTGATAGTTTGCAACGAAGCCAATAAATCAAACTCCCTGAAATAGATCTTTCATTGAATCTATGAGCAAGTGAAAGCCATACCTTGAAAGATGATTCCAGACCAATAATATGACCAAAAACGTCTTCAGTCAGAGAACCACATACCCAAGATTTCACCAGTTGATCAGTCTGGTACCAAGCATCATATTTCGGATTTGCAACCTCCTTCTCTGTTCTTGAGGTAGTGACAACCAACGTCTGTGCTGGAGCTGGAATAGAGCCATCAACAAAGCCTAAGAGCTTCTGACTTTTCAGTAGCGATTCCACTTGTGTTTTCCACAGTAAGTAATTTGTATCGGAAAGTTTCAAGGTGACAAAGTTAGAAACATTGACATGAATAGGAAACGGAAAAGGTGGATCATCAGCCATTAAGGCTCTGATACCATGAAAGCAGGAAGAAAAGAGAGCTTCTTTCGGCTAAGAAAATGCTTTTCCTCATTTTTTAATACGTTTCGCAGTCTCCTCTACTTATAGGGGAGTACTCAACAATATGGATAAGGTTTGTTACAAAAGGAATATTTTACTCATCAATCCCAAGAATAGAAAATCTATTCTCGAGTCTCGGAAGGAATATTTTGTTGAGTTTGTTGAGAGCCGTTGCTGAGCATAATCCTTTTGGAAGCTTCTGTGATGGTGACGTGGTAGCCTTCTAGTCCAGTAGTAAAGCCTCTCTATGCTGTAGAAGTTTCAATTCCTTACTCTGACTTGCAATACCCTGTTTCCATTTCCATTGCTCTGTTTCCTCTATTTGAGTATCATTGGCACCTTCCTGAGATAGTCCTCTATCAATTGCTGAGTAAACGAGTCTAAAGTCTAATCACGTAAAGTGTTACGTGAATTTATAATTAAACTGTCCGTCTTAATTCTATATATATATATATATATATATGTCGTCAAAATTTCAATATAGGTTAACCTAGCAGTCAATCTTTAATATCAAATGGAAAACAATATAATAAAAAAAACTTTTATGCTGATCACAACAACAATTCCTAAATTGGTTGACCGTATATTAAATTTATATATTATACATTTAATCTATATATTTTAAAATTCAATTAAAATTTAATAGCGTTATTAATTATGCATGGTTTATTCAACATTAAGATGTTTGAATACTTTATGCTTCATTGCTGGAAAATTTAAGATTATAAAAATATCAAGTTTTATAACGTTACATCAAAATAATGTATAAATATTTTTAAACAATATCTTTTATTGATCATAGATATGGATGACACACGGTTTATTTATATTTGAATTCAAAAGTATCATTAACTTTATTTGTATAACTTTTTTTGCTTACCTTAGTTATATTATCTACTCTTTTAATAATAATTTATGTAAGTTCATATACTAATAATAATACGAAACCTTTTTAAAAAAATTTCAAAATATACATCATCTTTATCTTTATGTCCGATTTGTTCTTTTGATTATGTCGATAAATTTTACTTATGTAAATATAATATACATTGATGTTATCTAAATGTACTATGTTAGTTTAAACTGTCCAAATATTGATAGTTGATTAATGTAAAGATTAAAAAATCTATGAAATTCATTACAATAATCAATCACTTAATGAGATTATGTTATAGTTATTTATTATTTCAAACTTAATTGAATAATCATTGACAAATAAAATGAAACTTATTTCGTTTTCAAAAGCTCACACATTGTGCTGGTTTTAAACCTAATTCATTTTAAAGTTAGAAATTTCCTATATAGTGTATAATTTATGTTTTGAAAAATGTAAGAAAACATAACATTAAAAATTTCTCATATCCAAACATATTGGTTTTGGGTGTGTATAATATTAAAATATTAAATTAAATCGAATCATATTTTTGATATCATATCAAATAGATTTAAATTTAAATCAATTTAAAAACTAATTTAATAACTTTAAATTGTCAAATATAATATTTAGATGTTCTTTATTCTTGTTCTAATCAATATTGATAAGGATAAATATCGTATAAATTTAGAATTTGTCTCAAACTGCCAAAAAATAAATGAATAATTTTTTCACATATATATATAAACTTATTTATCATTTTACAATAATATATTAATTAACATATTATTTCTATTATATTATATGAAATTTTGAAATTATTTTCAAATTGATTAACGAACATAAACATCATTAAATTGACTAATTTGATAATAAATTCAAAATTTATATATTTATTTTACAAATAACATGTTAATCAATATATTATCTTGAAAAATACATGTTATTTATTAATTAAATATAATATATATAATGATTAATAAATATAAATTATGTCACTTTAAAATAAATTAAAAGTTTATTACAATTTTGATTGATAAACCATAATGAGATATAAATAAATCTATGCTTTAGAAGACCCGAAAAGTCTTTTCAATGTTTTTTAGGGATAAAGGTCCATCCCCCTTAAATTATTATGCGTTAATATGCTATTCACTCATCAATTTTTCATTCATCTTATTCTCCCTAAATTATCACTATAATTTTATTCCCTCCTAAACTATCAGTATTTATCCTATTCCATCCTCCGTTAAAAATTTGTTAATTTTATGTCAAGTCTTTTCAAAGCACCATATTCCTCCCGAACTATATGACTCTTAGCCTATACCCCTTAAAAAATTGTATATTCAGTCTATTCACTCCAAAGATTATACATTCAACTCATTTCCTCTTAAATTTATTAAGTAATTTTATATCCCCTAAAATTTTAGAAATTTATTATATAAGTCTCTCAAGTTTATTAAATCATCTTATATCCCTTTAAAGTTTGAAAATTAACCTTATCTCCACCTTAAATTTTAGAAATTTATTATATAACTCTCGCAAGTGTTGCTACTCTAGCCGTATGATAGATTTCTCTTTTTATGTCTACGAGCAAGACTTTGTTATTGGATGATTGTTATTATGTTCCGAAGTTTGTTTCGAACATTATTTCTATTTCTATGCTTGATAGATGTGGATTTCGAACAGTTTCCAGTAATAACATTTGCTCTATTTATCATGGTGATGATTTGTGTGTGAATGGTCATCTACAACAAGGTATTTACGTCTTACTTGATGTTGATGTTGAATTATTTAAATGCATGTTTTTGGCCAAAAGAGAAAGCTAGATGATCGTCAAAATCAGATGTATCTTTGGCATTGTAGACTTGGTCACATTAGTGACAAAAGAATGAACAGGTTGCATAAGGATGGTTTTCTGGCCATTTTGATTTCGAATCTTATGCAACTTGTGAGTCATGTCTCACTAGGAAGATGACTAAATCTCCGTTTAGTGGAACTAGAGAGAGCTACAGAACTTCTGGGAATGGTACATACTAATGTATGTGGATCTATGAGGGTTCAAGCCAATGGTGGATATTCGTATTTCATCACATTCACTGGTGCTATGTCAAGATATAGATTTGTGTTCTTGATGAAATAAAAATCCAAATCTTTTGAAATGTTTAAGAGATTCCGTAGTGAAGTGGAGAAACAACCGAAAAGAGTATCAAGGTGTTGAGATCAGACCGGGATGGTGAATATCTAAGTCGTGAGTTCATCGATTATCTAAGCAAAATGGGATTTTGTCTTAGTGGATTTCTCTTGGAACACTGCAGCATAATGGTGTATTCAAAAGGAGAAATCAGACTTTATTGGATATGGTTTGATCCATGATGGGGTTCACAGATCTTCCAATCAACTTGTGGGGTTATGCTTTAGAAGCAGTTGCATATATCTTAAACAAAGTTCCCACTAAAGTAGTCTCTAAGTCTCCATATGAGATATGAAAGGGACAGAAACCTAACCTGAAACATATCAAAGTTTGGGATTGTCCGACTTTTGTTAAGAGACTTCAGCCAGACAAGCTAGATGCTAGGTCTGATAGGTGTAGATTCGTTGGTTATCCCAAGGAAACTATGAGATATTATTTCTACCACCCGTCTGAGCACAAAGTGTTTGTGGCCAGAACTACAATCTTTTTTGAAAGGGAGTTCCTTGAGGAAAAAAATTCATGATGGAGAAATAATTCTTGACGAAATTCAAGAACCCAATGAATCAACGCTAGCTCAGGGACAGAGATGTCAAATGAGCGGTCTTGGCTGGGTGAAATGTTGTTAGGCTCCAGGGCTTCATCTTCAAATGTTGAAGTGACAGTGCAAGTTCAGGAACTAGTTCAAGAGGCACTTCAAGAACAAGTCCAACAAGATATTTCAGCAGGTTGGACCTGCTACACATGCTTCCTTGAGAAGGTCAACTCGACGTGCACCTGAAAGACTTAATCTGTTGGTGCAGGAGGACGTGATTGGTCATAGAGATGACGACCCGTTGACTTTCCAAGAAGCCATACAAGATCTAGATTTTGATAAATGGTGGAAAGCCATGGAATCCGAAATGGAATCCATGAAGATCAACGAAGTATGGAATTTAGTTGATCCTTCAGAGACTTCCAGACCAATTGGTTGTAAATGGGTTTACAAGAGGAAGATTGGAGCATATGGGCAGGTAGAGACCTATAAAGCTCATCTAGTTGCCAAGGGGCATAGTCACGAGAAAGGATTGACTATGAAGAAACGTTCTCCCTTGTGGCAATGCTCAAATCTATTCGGATTCTGATTGCGATAGTGATATTCCATGACTATGAGATTTGGCAAATGGACGTGAAAACAACTTTTTTTAACGGAGAGCTCTAGAAAGAGGTTTTCATGGCTCAACCTGAGGGTTTCACGTTGCCGACTCAAATTCATATGGTATGCAAGCTTCAAAGGTCCATTTATGGACTCAAGCAAGCTTCTCGTAGCTGGAACATTTGCTTTAAGAAGGCAATTGAAGAGTTCAACTTTGTTAGATGCGATGAAGAACCTTGCGTGTACAAGAAGTTTAGTGAGAGCGCGGTTGTTTTACTTGTACTTTGTGTGGATGAGATATTGCTCATAGGAAATGATATTCCTGTGTTGCAAGAGAAAAAGTCGTGGTTGTCTGATCAGTTCTCCATGAAGTATCTAGGAGAAGCGGCCTATATTCTAGGAATAAAGATCTATAGGAATAGATCGAAGAGGTTGCTTGGTCTGTCACAATCCCAATACATTGACACTATCGTGAGATGATACAACATAGAAAATTCTAAGAAAGGCTATCTACCGATAGTCACTGGAATTTCTCTTTCTAGGGAGGTTGTCCTAAGACCCGGGAAGAAAGAGAGCGCATGAGTAGGTTTCCCTACGCTAGCACAGTGGTAGTAATCATGTACACCATGACATGTACTAGGCCTTACGTAGCCTACGCGCTAAGTGTAGTGAGTAGATACAAGACAGATCCTGGTGAGGAACACTGGAAGGTTGTTAAGAACATCCTTAAGTACTTGAGAAGGACTAAGGACCAGTTTCTCATTTATGGTAGTTCTAACTTGGAGTTAGAAGGATTCACTGATGCAAGTTTCTCGATAGACAAGGATGATAGCCGATCCATTTTAGACTATGTGTTTTGTCTGAATGGAGGAGCAGTAAGTTGGAAAAGTACCAAGCATGCTACTATAACTGATTCGGTGACTGAAGCAGAATACATAGCGGCTTGTGAAGCAGCTAAATAAGCGTTTTGGATGAGAAAGTTCATAAATGAACTTGGTGTGGTGCCTTCGATAAAGGAAGCGGTTGCTTTATTATGTGATAAAACCGAGGCTATTGCCCAGGCAAAGGAACCAAGGTCTCATAAAAAACCGAAACATGTTCTGTGGAAGTATCACTTGATATGAGAGATCATTGTGCGTGGGGACGTATAAATCCAAAAGATGGATGGAAAGGAAAACACAACAGATCCATTCACGAAGGTGCTTGGGTCAAAAGAGTTTGAAAAACACAAGCTGAGGATCAAATTGAGAGATATGATGAGCTGGGATTAGTTTATAGCATGTTAGATATCGTTACATAGACTAGTAGCTAGTTATGAATTTTTGGACATCAGTTTTATTTATTTATATATAGCATTGTTTTTCTCATTTGATGAATTTCATAGGTGTATGATAGAGTCCGAGATTAAATCTAAAAACTTGACATTATGATAGAGATCATAATAAAGAGAATCAAGTTTTGGTATGACTTAATTTGAAACGTTCTTGTTTGTAGGATCACTATTCAGACCATAATGATCCGGAAAGAACAACATATATGTGATAGGTTTCTATGTTGATAGAAATTAGTGGATCTCTTTTACTAAATCACATATGTGGGTAATTTAATGGTTAAATTACCAATGAACTTGCAGTGAGATTTCTCCAGAAGGTTAGATTGTTAGTTCTTTCCTAAGACCTGAGATCAATATAGTAACTAGCATTCTAACTATTATTTTTTGATTATGGACACCTAGTATCTTAGAGTACTAGTTGGATAGATATTGGGAATAATTAGATGTTTTCGTAGTTGGTGACTAATCAAGATGGGATCCGTCAACTCTTGGTAAGAGTTTGAGCTCTATGTTGTCAGTAATCACAATGACTGTACAAATATCTGTCCAGAGTACACTGAATGAATGAAGAAAGGTGTTTCTTAGGTTCATTCACCAGTTAGTTATGATTGACATGAAATATAGTTGATGATCTGTAAGGCTGACAGTTATAACCATGCCTAGGATGCATCCGGAGCTGTAAAGATGGAAGGAAATACTATCGTCAACTTCACCCTAGTTCGTTTTGAGTAAGGATGTTACCCAAACGAGTAAGGATGTTGCTTCACGCTATCCGGAGGTCGAGGAGTCTTGCTAGACGCCAACCTCGATTAGTTAATTAGTGGAGACTAATTGGCTACCAGTTTAGTGGTGAACCTACAAGGTCACACATTTATGAGTGTCTCGGTATCTGCTTGTGATTGTTAGATAATCAATGTGGAATGCAATTATATTCATCCGCTAGCACCGAAGAATATAATTGTACTTGGTTCTCCTTGAGGGTTGTACATTAGATGTACGAGCGAGTATGTGTATGGAGATACATATACTTCAACTATTTGAGATATTACATAAAGGCAAGTGGGAGATTGAAAGTTATATGCCTGTTATGTGATATTACATAGTTATGGGGTCAAAACGTAATTATTGAAGAATTCAGTAATATAAATACGTAAGAGAAACAGGTTTTCTCTGACGACACATTCTTTTGTCAGATAAAAAAACCCTAGCAACCAGAGAGAAACGAAGAACGTGAAAGGTTAGTTCCGTTCCTGACTAAATCCATGCCAAGCGTTGATTGCAGATCCCTATCTCGACATGGACACACGTAGAGGGCTTGTCCATTCAAGTCTAACATCCTGTTGTTGTCAGATTCGCCAATAACAGGTAACATCGGAATCATTCCTCGTATTTTCGTTGAAGCCCTTTGAACCCAATCCTGAACATGACTAGATCTCGAATATGAGTAGCAAATTACGCTTCCGCACCCTACGTAGCAACCCAACACCTCCTTCTTCTTGTCCCTCTCCTTGCTTCAGCTTCACACGCTTTCACTCTGCTCGACTGGTAATTTCCTCTCTGTCCCATCTCATCTCATCCCGTCACACTCTCTACTCCCAAAGCATAGACTTCCCATCCGATCGATTCTCGAGGTAACTTTTATTCTTACACTGGCACAACATGTCCATATGTAAGTTGATACTTGTGTACGGATAATTTGATCTTGGTTTAGTTCAGTTTCCTGGATTCTTGTAGAGTATAAGAACAATGATTGGTTTTCTGTTTGTGTAAGTGTGAAGCTATTAGACTAGCTCGCAAGTAATGGGCTTGGTTTGGCTTGTTTCATAACATGGCTTAATCCTTCGTACCCAGAGTCAGCGCTGATGCGTAGCTTTAATCGATAATTTCTTGGAATCATTGCTTTCAAGAGTTTGCATTATTGGGATTTCATAGATCATCCCAAAGCTCAATTGAAAACTTAAGGTTAATATGATGCTCCTATGTGTCTTGGTTTAGCTCATTTTATTGTTGTTAAAAGTGATTTACAAGAGTGATGTAAATATGTAAAATTGATAAATTGAAGTAAACAACAAAACAAAAACAGGAATGTTGATACGATCCAGGTTCCACATTAGCAACATCCTAAAACATACTCTTTTGCGTTGTTCCGCCTTGATGATACAAGACATTATGGGATCGTTTGTCAAAATTACTTTTTATTCTTCTGGAAATTAAAAACGAAGAACAAGAAAGGATTGCTTGTTTTGTTTTTGTCTAACTAATGAGAGCTTAACCTACTTTATAGATTTCTTCGGGGTGTAAAATATCAAGATTGAAAGTGTGTATTTGCATTTACTTAGGAAACAAATAACGCAACGTTTCACTAACTCCCGATAACGAAAATTCTATAAAAGAATTTCAAATCATACCCGTTAATCTCAACAATTATTATAAATCGCGATCTAGGTGCCACCTAGACACAATATGGTCATTGGGCGTCTCGCTTGTCTAGGCATTCATTCTAGATGTTAGGTGGTCTGGATGTTCGTCATACGTTCTATGCATCCTTCTAAAGAGTCACTATTATAAATTGATGATTTAGGGAAGAAAAACAGTAGTCCGGAAATGAGTGTCACCAAATAAATATCGTCTGCAATCCGTCCGTAAATACGAAAAAAATCTAAGTCTGTTAACCGTCCGTAATTTCGGACTACATGTCCGTCCGCAAATCGATGGGAAAGAAGACCAATATACAGATGAAAGAGCCGTCGAGAAAATGTCACAAATTTTGCAAATGGGCTGCCATCATCCACAAATTTGCGGACACATTGATGCCGTCCGTAAATTTATGGACGGGCCGCCATCCGTCCGCAAAGGTTGCAGACAACTTTAGGGTGATATTTTTCGTCTAGAATTCTTTTTCTAAAAATAAAAAATAAATAAAATTTCTAATTAAAATTAATTATAATTACAATTTATAATTTTAAAAGATAATAATAATTAATTAATATTTATACATAATTAACGTATATCACAAATTTTTTGGTGGTATTTTCAAAATGTCGTCATCGGAATCATCGTTCTCGTATGATCCTAATTGATGGAAGGCATTTGCTCCTTTAGCATGCTCATAAACCGTTAATTTCGTCTTTCTGATCGTTGCCTACGTCTTTGGGATTCTTGTTACAACTCGAGGAATTGAGATACAATATTTCGCTTCTTGTGGTTTGTTGCTTTTACCTTTGGAGGAACTTGAATGTTGTAATGCCATTCCTCGAAGATACAAAATGCGACCTTTATACGGTGTAACTTGATGTGAAAGAAATATCAAAATTTAATTACAATTATAAGTAACGAATTATATTAAGTTGTAATAAATTTACCTAGAGATACAATTCGTTGTATTCTTCCTGACTAAGAGAAGGTTGTGTTCCATCTTCTCTCGGCGGAATTTGGGATACTCGTTCCGATGCCATGTTCTGAACATCGTCACAGACACGTTTTACTATGACATCTACCCACAAATCGTGAGATTTCTTAATGTGCATACGTTCCAGCAATTCTACGTATGACGGTTCAGATCTCTTCTTTTTCTTCTAAAACAAATTTCAAGTATATTCTTAATATTAATCAAATGTCAAATGTATAAATTTCTAAAAAAAATTATAAATCTTACCCAAATCTTCGTAAACTTCCACGAAAGAACGAGAACCATCGGTATGTGCACACATCCCGTATCCTTGTCTATAAAAAAGATGAGATTGACTTGCTCGCTCGCTTCTTTGTTTAAAACTGGGATCATCCCAATAAACGCACATTTGCTCCCAAGCATTGTCTGCCTCCAAACGGGGTTCCCTTTCTTTTCTCGATCTTTTTGCAATCGCTTACAGGAGCTTTGAGACAAACTCCCGCAACTCATTCAAATTCAGACTTTATTAATCCGATAATCTCGGGGTTCCAATAAATTTTTTCATGTAATCATCAAATGATTATTTTATTCAAACTATTATTTGAAATTTTGATTAAAATAAATAGTACTAAAAACGTACCACAAAAGATTTTCACCAACGTTTCTTAATATCGGGGTCAGTCCGCATCCAATTATAACATGAACGATCACAATCAACTTTTATTGTCTTTGTTATATGACACGAAAGTTGATCGTAGCCAAACCTATAAATAAAAATTAAGATAAATTAACACTTATTTAACTAACTATTTACAAATTTACTTTTATTTTATAAAATTCTATAAAATTATTTATTTAATTTCAATCAATTTTAGTTTTCAAATTTGGACTCAGTTTTAAAAATATATATGAACATCATGGACTGAATATCGGACATCATAGACTGAATATCAATGATTGAATATCAGATGTCATGGACTTAATACCATGAACTTAATATTGGACATCATGGATTGAAATTCAGACTTCATGGACTAAAGACAATACATCATGGACTAAATATCACATATTATAGACTACATAATGAATATAAAATATATGTTTTATATTATATAGTTTTATAGACTCAACTACCGGGTAATATATCTTAATATATCTTAATACATTTTCATTTATCTTTTATTTATTATTATAAAGGACACCATACCACCTAATTATTTATTTTATGTCATTTATGTCACTTATTTATGTCATTTTATTTTATCTACTAATTTAATTTTCAATTTATTTTCATTAACATATTTATTTTAATTTAATATCATATTCTAAATATTATTGTGATAATTAATAACTTGAATTTTTTAATATAGTTATCATGTCGATCTGGTGATTTAAAAATTGTGACCCTTGATGCATCTGGGAAAAATTAAATGACATGGACATTTGATGCCAAAATGCATCTAAAAGGTAAAAAGTTCATAGTCATAATTGATAAAGATAATAATTCCTCAGAGGAGGAAGAGGAGGAAAATGCAAAAGTCATTACCTTTTTATGCTATTATATTGTCGATGGGTTAAAAACTGAATATCAAACAAAAGAAGAACCTGCAGATTTATGGAATCTCTTAAAGATCGTTTTGATTACCAAAAATATGTGATCCTCCCAAAGACAAAGAATGGCTGGCTGAATTTGAGATACTAGGATTATAAATCCGTGGATGAATATCGTTTTGGGATGTTCAAAATAATTTCCAAGATGGAATTATGTGGAGAAAAGATAAGTGATTATGATAAATTAGAGAAGACATTATCTACATTCCACGCTGATAATGTCATTTTACAACAATAATATCGTGCGAAGGATTTCAAAACCTATCGCAAGTTGTTGCAGCTTCTTCTCATTGTAGAACAACATAACGAGCTATTGATGAAAAGTCATCATGCTCGTCCTAGTGGTTCTGCATCGTTCTATAAAAAAAATGCAACTTCATCGAATCATAATCATTTGCATGGTCATGGACGTGGATGTATACGTGGTCATGGTCGAGGTCATAGACGTAGTCACGGTCGTGGTCATGGATACGGTAGAGAACGAGGTCGAAGCATTCCACCAAACAATTTCCATCATGGAGATAATAAACGGAATGATAATCGAATGACTGAAAATGAAAATATGACTAAAAAGAGAAAAGATACAATATGTTATCGGTGCAGTATAAGTGGAAATTGGCTTGAAGTGTGTCATACACCAAGACCCTTTGTTAAATTATACCAAAATGCATAAAAAGATAAAAATACAAAAATTTTCAAATGAACTTTGTATCTAGTGATCTCGATGATTTCCTTGATGACGATAAGGGTGAAATGCATCTTGACATCACATATTTCATGGACCACAATGACAATGAATTATATCGAGATGAATTTTTTCTTTTTTTTTTTGTTGTATTTTTAGGCTTTAGCTTATTTTTCAAATGTATTTTTTGGTGTTTAATTTAAGTTTTATTATATAATCTTTTCTTGTGGTATTTTGATAATTATTGTACATTATATGCAACTATAATTTCATATATTTCAGGTTAGGCATTATATTTGTCGAATCAAAGTAATATCAAATATGTTACGATCAAATATTAACGATGGAGATATATATCTAGTAGATTGTGCTTCAACGCATACAATATTGAAAGATAAAAAGTATTTCTGCAACTTGAGAATACATGAATCCAGTGTCAATATGACATCTGGAAATGCAAAAATAATTGAGGGATGTGGAGAAGCAAATTTTATAATGTTTGGAGGGACAAAATTTGTTTTACAAGATGCATTATTCTCTCCACAATATCAGAGAAACTTATTGAGTTTCAAAGATATTCGTCAAAATGGCTATCATGTTGAAACAATGAATAATGGAAATCATGTATATCTTTATATTACAATAATAGTTGCTAAAATGAAACATATTGTGGAAAACTTACCATCATTATCATCTAGATTATATTTCACAAAGATAACAGTTGTTGAATCATATGTCACCATAAGCCCAAAATATAAAGATGTGTTTAAGATTTGACATGATCGACTGAGTCACCATGGTTCAATAATGATGTCGAGAATGTTTGAAAACTCAAATGGTCATCCATTAAAAATGAGAAGATATTTCAATCTCATGAGATTAAGGAAAATTGATAATAAGACCATCATCGATCAAATTTAGGCATGAATCACCATTGATTTTAGAACGAATACATGGGGATATATGTGGACCAATTCATCCACAAAATGGAACATTTCGATATTTTATGGTGTTGGTCGATGCTTTAAGCAGATGGTCACACGTTTGTCTATTATCAACCCGCAATGTTGCGTTTGCGAGGTTTCTTGCTCAAATAACAAAATTACATGCTCAATTTCCCAAATAGCCTATTAAGAAAGTGAGGCTTGATAACGCTGATGAATTCACTTTTCAAGCTTTCAATGATTATTGTAGATCGATTGACATTGAGATGGAACATTCCGTACCACATGTTCATACACAAAATGGTATGGCTAAGTCGTTAATAAAACATCTCCAACTCATTGTTCGATCATTACTAATGATAACAAAACTCCCAACTTCTGCTTGGGGACATGCTATTTTACATCTTGCAGCACTAATTCAAATAAGGACAAGTACTTTTCATAAATATTCTCCATTGTAATTAGTGAATGGTCATGAACCAAATATATCTCATCTTCAAGTATTTGGTTGTGTGGTATATGTTCCGATTGCTCATCCGCAATGGACAAAAATTGGTCCACAACTAAGATTGAGAACTTATGTTGGATATAATTCATCATCAATCATTATATATCTTAAACCACAAACGGGTGATATGTTTACAACTCATTTTGTTTATTGTCATTTTAATGATGATGAATTCCCAGCGTAGGAGGAGAAATAAAACAAGCCTAACAAGATTTTACATGGAAAATACAATCATTTTTATATCTTGATCCTCCTATAAAAAATGCAATCTGGAAGTGCAAAAGATCATACATTTGAAAAATATTGCAAATCAACTTCTAGATGAGTTCAATGATACATCACGAGTTACAAAATCATATATACCGGTTGCAAATGCATGTGATTGTATAAACATACCAAAAGGTCATACGGGTGAAAAATTTTCAAAAGAGTCTACAACACGGTTAAAGCGTGCAAGACCACTTGGTTCTAAAGATAAAAAATCCTCGAAAAAGAAAGAAGTTTGATAAAGATATTAATTCTTAGATCATAAAGGATATTCCAAAATAAACAAACGAGGAGAATGATCTTTAGAATGAAATTGATGAAAGTAATCATGATAATACAGAGAATAATGAGATTTTCATTAACTATATCTATGATGAAAATATCATAAGAAGAGATGAAATAAATGAAAATGATGGAATATGCTCATTCTCTATATCAAAGTAAATTGAAAATGATAATGAAGATACATAACCAATGTCTGTGTCAAAATGTTAAAAGAAACATGATTGGATAAAATGAAAAGAAGCTATGCAAATAGAATTAGACTCATTGAATAAAAGAAAAGTATTTGGATCCATTGTTCAAACTCCTAATGGTGTTAAACCAGTTTGATGCAAATGAGTTTTTGTGCGAAATAGAAATGAAAATAATGAGGTCACAAGATATAAGGCACGTCTTGTCACATAAGGGTTTTCCCAGAGACTTGAAATTGATTATAAGGAAAAATATTCCCCATCATGGATGCAATTACATATAGATACTTTACGAGTTTAACTGCATCCAAAAATTTAGATATGCACCTTAGGGATGTTGCGGTATATCTATATGGATCTTTGGATAATGATATATACATGAAAATCCCTTAAGGATTAAGAGTGCCGGAAACATCAAACTTAAAGCCTATAGAAATGTATGCAATCAAATTGTAAAGATCTTTATATGGATTGAAACAATATGGACGTATGTGGTACAATCATCTAAATGAATATATATTTAAAATGAGACTTGTGAATAACCATATTTGTCATTGTATATTTATTCAGAAAACAACAAGTGGATTTGTGATTATAACTGTTTATGTTGATGATCTGAATATAATTGCACCTCAAAAGAGATTGAAAATGCTCGAAATTATCTGAAAGAGGAATTTGAAATGAAAGACATTGGACAAACATAGTTTTATCTTGAATGACACATAAAGCACCTAAATATGATATATTCGTACACCAATTGAATTATACAAAGAGAGTTTTAAAGCGCTTTAACATGGATAAAGTAAATCCATTAAGCACTCCAATGATATGTAGATCTTTAAATGTTTAAAAGTATTCATTTCGTCCTTGTGAAGAAAATGAAGACATATTTGGACTGGAAGTACCATATATGAATGCAATATGAACTCTCTTGTATCTAGCATATTTCACTCGTTCTGGTATAACATTTGCTCCTAATCTCTTGTCACAATATAGTCTTCCCCAATACATTGTCATTGGATATGGATTAACATATCTTTCGATATTTATAAAGGACGATTGATTTATGATTATTTTATCCTGGGAAAACAGCCTATTCCCCCTTGAACTTTACCACTTTAATCCTATTCCCCCCTGAACTTTACTACTCATCCGATTCCCCTCTAAACTATCGTTACTCATCCTGTTCCCCCCTAAACTATCGTTACTCATCCTGTTCCCCCCTCAACTTTAAAAATTCATCATATTCCCCGCTCTGTTAACTTTCTGTTATTTTTTCTGTTAAATATTTTTAAAACAACCTATTTTCCCCCAAACTATATGATTTCCAACCTATTCCCCTGGGCTCTATGAATTCCAGCCTATTCCCTCGAACTATATGAATTCTAGCCTATTTCCCCCCGAACTATATGAATTCTGACCTATTCCCCCTAAACTATATAAACTATAGCTTATTTCCCCCGAACTATATCACCTTTAGTCTATTCCTCCACGAACTATATAAACTCTAGCCTATTCCCCCTCCCCCGGAACTATATGATTTCTCTAAAAGTAACATATTTTCTTTAATTTTAATGTATTATTAAATTTTTTATGTTAAAAAATATTAAAATAAATTTAAATTCTAACAATTACAAAAAATTCTATATGATTTCTCTAAAAGTAACATAATTTTAACATAACCATATTTCACTCAAATTTAACACGATTTCACCCATTAGAGAAATCATATAGAATTTTTTGTAATCTTTCCTTTTATTTTCTCCATGACGGAAATTATTTGGTGGATTACTCCGACCTCTTCCTCTACCATATCCATTTCCACGACCGCGACCACATCCACGGCCTCGATCACGATCACATATATATCCAGAGGGACGAGCATGATAACTTTTCATTAATAGCTCGTTCTGTTGTTCTGCAACGAGGAGAAGCTGTAACAATTCGCGATAGGTCTTAAAATCCTTCGCGCAATATTGTTGTTGTGAAATTACATTATCATCATGGAATGTCGATAATGTTTTTTTCCAGCTTATCATAATCACTTATCTTTTCTCCACATAATTACATCCTGGAGATTATTTCAAACATTGCAGAATGATATTCATCGATGGATTTATAATCCTGGAATCTTAGATTCGACCAATCATTCTTTGGCTTTGGGAGGATCACATATTTTTGGTGATCAAATCGGTCTTTAAGAGATTCCCATAAATCTGTGAGATCTTCTTTTGTTCGATACTCATTTTTTAATCCATCGGCAATATGATGACGTAAAAATATCATGGCTTTTGCCTTTTCCTCTTTTGAGGAATTATTATCTTTATCGATCGTGGCGATAAGTTTCTTGCCTTTTATATGCATTTTAGTATCAAATTCCCATGTCATATAGTTTTTTCCAGAGACATCTAGTGCTGTGATTTTGAGATTCACCAAGTTCGACATGAAGATCTGTTATCATTGAAGAAAAAAACAAATATAAGTTATGACATTGAAAACAAAATTAAATAAATTATTATATAATAATTCATGTGTTAGATCCGTTTATATTTATAGATAATTCATTTTTAGAGTTAGATCCGTTATATTTATAGATAATTCATTTTTAGATTTATTTAACCAATTAACAATTAAATAATAAAAAATATAATTAAATAAATTATGGGGTGAAATTTTTTTCATCCTCCACATAAATAAAATAATTAAAAAAATAAAATATAACAAAAAATTGGTGGCTCAGCCATCCGTATTACAATAATAAGTTAAATAAATTATGGGGTGATATTTTTCATCCTCCACTTAAATATAATAATTAAAAAAATAAAATATGACGTAAAAAATGGTGGCGTAGCCAACCTTATAACAAGACTAAATAACAGATAAATATTCATAAAATTTTAATATTATTGATTGGTGGCTGAGCCCGCAGAATCATATAGTATAATATATTATGTGCGGAACTTAATCCACGATATCTTTTATAATATGATATATATTTATATTATGACTGGGATATATATTCCACGAGGTCTATATATAATTTTTTACTTGAAAACCGAATCCATATAGAAACCAAAATCGATTGGAAATCAAGATCCTAAAAAATTGAAATTAAAAGTAATACATGAAACATATAATATTGTATTTTTTTCTTCTTAACTATGAGAACGCTCGTGCTGATAACGTATTAAAAATTAATTATTAATTGACATATATATCTAAAAGTATTAAAATATTGACATATATATAATTAAATATATATAATGATTTGAAATATATATGTATACGTATATATATTATTATTATTATGTATTATAAATATTGATATATTAATACCAAGAGAGGAGAGGCAGGAGAGAGAACCCGTGAGGAAAAAAGAGAGAGGAGAGGATAGAATGAAAAGGGGTAACTTCAAAAATATCCTCGTAGGGCTAAAACACTTCAAAAATACCCTTCCCGAAAAAGAAAAAATTTTTAACTTCAAAAGTACCCGTATAAATGTTGATATTCCCAAAATACCCCTGCGACCTTACGACCCAGTTCGACCCAGAGACCCAGTTTGACCCTGCGACCCTTGTCTCTCTGCGACCCTTGTTCCTCTGCGACCCTTGGACCCCTGCGACCCTTGTCC
>CM071868.1:23526485-23544031 GCA_036759665.1 Gynandropsis gynandra | reverse complement strand
ATCACTTATTTCTTTCTTGCTATCAACTTTTAAACAGGTTTCACGGCGAAAAACTGTTCGGCTTTCTCGTTTTCGGCAGTTTTTCACGTCGAAAAACTGCCGAACTTCCATTTTTCCACGTTCGAACATTAAGGGCAAATTTGTCTTTTCTTCAGTATTTATTTTTCAGATTTAATAATTATTTTGGGGAAGGGTATTTTTGAAGTGGTTTAGCCCTATTAGGGTATTTTTGATATTCCCGAATGAAAATTATACTTGTAAATTCTGAATTTTTTGTATAATTTTATAAGTGAGAGTGTTTATTTATATGGATTGTGGTAAATACCTTTTAATAGACAAATATCCTTTAATTTTTAATAATAAATAACATATATAGACTGTGACCCATAAAGACATTTATAGTTTAACAATAAATTCGATGTTACTTTTAATATTTTTTTAGATATTCCTATACTTTAGATTTTAGATACGTTAGTCTTTAGATACGCCGCAAGACTTGCAGTTTTCTGCATCCAAGGGCGAGTGTATATCTCATCGTCATTGGGTCATATGTCCCCGATTACTTTTTTCCTTTTTTATTTTATTTTAAAAATTAACATTAAATCAATCATTATTACATTTTCTTTCTTCAATTTTATTATATCTTACGTTTATTCACTTTTATTCCTTTTTTAATTTTCATATCTTTATTCTTACTTTTATATTTGATACCAAAATTCAAATTATCCAAATTTAAAAGTAAATGTGTATATTTTTTTATTTTAAAAATTATAAATTGTAATTGACTTTATTAATTTGCATTATATTAAAATATCATTATTCATATTATTTATTAGATCAAGTAATGAAGAAATTTTTAAAAAAACATTATATATATACACCTCTCAAAACTATGATTATCGAACTTTTAATGATTATATTATTTACAATATTAAAAAAGATTTATATTACATATTCATAAATAAAGTTATTATTTTAAATATATATTAAATTTAATTATTTTTTATTTAAATATATATTTCCTCCAATCGAACAAATTTCTACGTTGGTCACTGTCTGCATATACTTTGTAATAAATTAAAAATGTGGCATTGATCACTCAACACACGTGGGAAAGATTTGTACTGACGAACAACAAGCCGGTGCTAGTGGAATTCTACGCAAGTTGGTGTGGTCAATGCAAGATGATTCACCGTATAATGGACGAGATAGCTAAAGACTACACAGGAAAGCTAGATTGCATCGTTCTAAACACGGACAATGACTTGTCTGTGGCCAAGGGCTATGACTTAAAGGCGGTCCCAGTGGTTCTACTCTTCAAGAACGGTGCGAAACGAGACTCTATCGTTGAGATATTGTTAGATAATATCAGACTTTCAGGATTTAATCTTAACGAAAACCTAAATACGAATAGAATTTGGCTATAGCATAATTCATACAACAACTATAATAATACAGATAAGAGACTTACGTGGATCCATTGTGTTGCGGAATGATACTAGGGTTTCTTCTATCTCCTTTTACCCTATCTGTGATTTGTTTTTTATGGATAAAAACGTAGACCATAAAGTCCTTTCTATAGAACCCTTATTCTAAATCGGTAAGGAGAGATGAGCCTTAGTTTAGATAATTGTCCACGAGCTTTAATTCTTTAATAGACACCTATCCATCAAGGTCATCCACTTCAATATTAAAACCCGAAAGCCCAAGTTACATGGACCACATTATACATTAACTCTAACATTCTTCCACTTGGTCAATGTGACGACTTGATGATCTAATAAATTTTAAGCGCTCAACTTTACATTAGATTCATCTTTCGTCAATAACCTTTACTTGAACAACAACCGATTGAATCATGGCGGTTTTATGTCATTATGCAACATGATCCCTACAAAGTATCACAATCGATCATCATCCAACATTCTTAATGGCCAGGAGAAAACTATAAGTATCGATCAGCATGCCATCTCACTTAACATTACGTGTGTACACAAATAATATAATGATAACATGAGTATTAATCGCAGAAACATAACTGTTATTGAATTCAAAATGTCATAAACATAATGAGAAAAACATTCACTGAACATGTCACTACAACAAGGACTTATCTACAATGCCCATCTTTTCAACATGGCCTCTAAATGCATTGGGCGATAATCCCTTAGTCAATGGATCCGCTACCATAAGATTAGTATCAATATGATCAATAGACACTCTATGTTTCCGCCCAATGCATTTAGAGGCCATGTCGAACTATTACAATAAAGTCTCAACGATGACAAACTGCTTTCCTCTCCTCCATGACACTGCTCCTCCAGCTTGTAGGACATATATCCGAAAGTCGACTTTAAGGTGTCAACACATCCAGAAAAATCTCAATCTGAATACCCCAATGACCTTCAAATTGTAAATTCTTTTATATATAAGCATGCGCTCCTTGGTACCTTTCAAGTACCTCAAAAAGTTTCGTCACAGCTCTCCAGTGGTCCATTCCGGGATTACTTTAGTACCAGCTTAACAGTCCAAGAACAAAGCTGATATTTGGTCGCATACATGTTTGAGCATACATCAAACTCCCAACCACTGATGCATAGGGAATCCTTTCCATTTAATTTCGTTCAAACTCGTTTCTTGGACTTTTTTTTATTACCGAACTTATTCTTTTTTCTGAATTGGAACTATCCCTACGCAACATTTATCCATTCTGAATCTCTCTAAGATCTTATTGATATAATTTTTCTGAGACAATCCCAACAGTCCTTGTGATATGTTCCAGAATATTTCTATTCCTATCACATAGGATGCCTCACCCACATCTTTCATCTCAAAGTTCTTAGAGAGAAACTTCTTTACATTATATAACATTCCCATGTCATTTGCAGCAAGCAAAATATCATCAACATAAAAGACCAATATCACGTACTTGCTCCCACTAACTTTCATGTAGATACACTGATCAACGATGTTATCTACACAACTATAAGATATAATGGTATCATTAAACTTAAGATGCATTGTCGAGATTCTTGCTTCAGTCCGTATATTGACTTTCTCAGCCTACACATCAAATTTTCTTTCCATGCGGTTATAAAACCTTCAAGTTGGTCCATATACACTTACTCCTCTAGATCACCATTTAAAAAAGTGGTTTTCACATCCATTTGATGAAGCTCTAAGTCATAATGAGCCACCAAAGCCAATACACTTCTCAAAGAGTCTTTCTTAAACGCTGGAGTGAAAGTCTCGTTGTAGTCGATGCCATCTTTCTGGGTGTAACCTTTAGCAACAAGCTGGGCCTTATACCTTTCGATATTACCATTAGAGTAACGCTTGGTCTTGAAGACCCATCTACAGCCAACTCTCTTTGAACCTTCCGGTAAATAAACTAAGTCCCAGACTTTGTTGTCATCCGTTGACTTTAATTCTTCTTTATGGTATGAAACCACTTTTCGGAATTATTACTATTCATGGCTTGATTAAATGAAATTGGATCTTCATCAATGCTTAAGTCACAATCATGTTCAAGAGCATAAACCACATAGTCATTTGAGATAGCAGATATTTTTTGCCTTTTAGACCGTAATTTGTGGTTCATTAACCTCTTTCTGTAATATATGACTGGTTCATCCCCTACATTCTCATCATGTGGGTTTTGGAAATTTTCTAGTTGTACCGAAATTTCACGTGAAAATGATGTGACCATAGCAACAAGAACTGTAGGAAGGATATTAGGTGTTGAAACATTATCCCGAATCTCTTCAATGTCCATCTTCCGTAATTCATCACTCCCAGTGATTTGAACATTCTCAATGAACCTAGAATTGCTAGTCTTTATTATTCTTGTACTATGACTAGGATAGTAAAATATAAACTCCTTCGAATTTTCTAGATAGCCAATAAAAAATCCACTGACTGTCCTTGAATCAAGTTTCTTTTCATGTGGATTATACACCCTTACTTCTACTTGGCAACCTCAATGTGCAGGTGCCTTAAGCTGGGTTTCCTTCCCGTCCACAGTTCATAAGGTGTCTCAGGAACTATCTTATTTGGAATCCGATTCAGCATATACGTTGATGTCTTTAATGCATGCATCCATAATGAGAGGGGTAGAGAGCTATTACTTATCATGCTCCTAACCATGTTCATTAATGTACGGTTTTTCCTTTCAGCTACACCATTCTGCTGATGTGTACCGGGCATCGTATACTGTGCACAAATACCCCTACTTTCGAGGAATTTTGCAAATGGACCAAGACATTGTCCTTTCTCATCATATCTTTCATAATACTCACCACCTTTATTAGATCTCACAACTTTAACCTTTTTACCTAATTGTCTCTCAACCTCATTGATGAACACCTCAAGGACGTTCACTAACTGAGACTTATCATGTAGTAGATAGGTGTAGCCCTAACATGAGTAGTCATCAATAAAAGTGATGAAGTACCTTTGTACGTCCCAAGAAGGAACATCAAAAGGTCCATAAATATCGGTGTGAATCAATTCAATAAGCTGAGTGCTTCTTGTAGCTGTTTTCTTTACTGTGTGTTTAGTCTACTTTCCCTTAATGCAGTCTATGCACACTCCCAAGTCACTAAAATCCAATTGAGGTATAATTTCATTCTTTACCAACCACATTAACCTTTATTTGGATACGTGACCTAGCCTTTGATGCCATAATAAAGCATAATTTTCATTATCAGGTGCACTACGTTAAACTCCCACTTTAGTCTCAACATGAAATAGAGATTAAAAAAACTTTCTGTCAAGAATGAAACGATAAAGACCATCCATTAAAATACGAGAACCATAAAGGTATTGATGTCTAAATAACTAAAAAACACTAGAAGAAAAACCTAATAAATCAAAATTTTCAATGGAAACAAGATTTCTAACACATTCAGAAACATAGAGACATCCTTCAAGATCTATGTGATGACTAGTGTCCAAGACCAAACTATAAGCCCCAATGCTTTCTATCAAGGCTTTCATCCTGTACCCCATGACCACGTACTTTTCAGGTCCTCTTATGGGTTGGGTCATACTGAATCTCTATTTAATATGAGAAACATGAGTAGTTGCACATAATCTAACCACCAGGAACTGATAGGAACTTCTATAATGTTCTATTCAAAGCAAATAGAGACATGATGTTTACCTTTAGCCTCGAACCATTCCTTTCTTTTCTTACAGTATTTTTTCATGTGTCCACTCTTCTTACAGAAGAAGCACTTAGACCTCCTTATGGACTTAACTCTCATTTGCTTGCATTGGAGCCTTGTCCTTCCTTTTGTCCTTATTTCTTGGCTTTCTTTTACTGATGTCGGCTCTACATGGAAAGTGAGGTGGATATATTGTTCTTTCATCTTCTGTAATCTCCATTCCTCCTATATCAACATGGTCTTCAGTTCCTAAAAGTTCCATTTTTCTTTAATGGTGTTGTAATTCACCTTGAACTGGCCAATCTCAACAGTTAAGGAGTTAATGATGAACTGAACCAAAAATATCTCATTAACATCCATCCCCATAGTCTTCAACTTTGCTGCCATGTTAGACATGTGAGCCACATGATCATGGATAGGCTGAGAATAGTCAAACTTTCTCATAGTCAGCTCGCTCATAATGCTACATTCAATTGACTTTTCAGCCAAATCAAATTGGGAATACTCAATCTTATCCATGAATTCCCTTTCACTGTCAGTCTTAGGCATTAATGGCTTAACAGTTTCCGTCATGGTCATCCTCATGAAGTTCAAACACAATCTGTTAGACCGCTCCCAAGCCTCATAATAAGACTTGTCACCTTCCAAGCTAGTATCCGTTATGACTGCGGGCATTTTCGTTTGATAACAATGCAAGGTTCAAGTCATTAACACCCAGATAAAACTGGATCTGTTTGGACCAATCTGCATAGTTAAGCCCGTTAAACTTCACCACAACATTGCCAGATGCCATAAGGTTAAAAGAAGCTGCAAAAAAAAAATCATACATGCTTATCTATTAGTGATTGAGTCAACAATGACAAATCAAGAAACTTTAAAACGCATTCAAGTAACCTTTGGGTAATACTCAAACATGTATACAATTATTGATGCTAAAATCAAAACACTGCAATGGACATGAAAACATCATACAATCAAATAAGTATCCAATCTTTGAATGTACACACCATCGACCACATAACATCAAACATTACCTTTAATATTAGTGATCACATGTAATGGTTCACCTTTAGGTAACCTCATAGTCATATAATCAACAACTTCAATTGTTCAATCAACTTTCATATCATGCTATAGCATCCTTTAACCATGAACAATTGAAAACATTCGATTCAGAAATCTAATCATTAATTTTGGCTAGACCACTTTGGTGACAAACAAACCTTCTATAATTTAGATATCAAATCACGTAAACTTAAAATACGATATTCCACAATTATGGAATAATTTAAATTTAATAATACAGAAATATATTACATATATACAATGTTTTAAAAATCGCTCTAGCGTCCGCCTAGGCGTTGGGCGTCCCCTAGCCACCCGATTAATCTCTAGGCGGTCTTTCTTTTTTTAAAAGTGACCCCAAAACGACGTCATTTTGGTACTTAAAAAAACTAACAATGATACTCATCCACGTATTTATCTTTTATCACCTTTACTTTCATCATTGGATTCGTCTGCTTACATCTATTGCATCGTCACTCGTCTATTGACTTTACTAGAGTCTCTCGTCTTCGCCTTCATCTCTAATCCTCGTCTTTGCCTTCATCCTCATTTTTTTATCCGCCACCGTCTCTCATATGTTGTCATTGCTTTCATCTCTTGTCATTGCATTTATTTCTCATCTTCGTCTTTGTTTCATCTCCACCATCGGCTTCATCTCTAGCATTCGCCCTCGCCTTCGCCCTTGCCTTGGTGAATATCGTCTTCACTCGACGTTTGTTTTTGTATTTTCTTTTCTTGTGAAAGTGTTTGTCATCGTAAGTTTGATATTGTGAATTCAATATTTATAAATATTTTTTATAAATACTAAAATTATTTATTTATATGTGTGTTTTTATTTATTTATTAATATTTGAAAATAAATATTTATATTATAATTATATTAAATAATATATATATATATATATATCTACCTAGTTCGCCTAGATACCGCCTAGACTCCGTCTAGGCGCTCTAGGCACTAGGCGCTGGGTGTCCGCTCGTCTAGCGCCTAACGCTTTCGTGAACCTTGCATATATGCATAGAAGACATACTATTCGCCTTTAAATTCAATCGACTATAATGAATAAGTATAAATGGTCAAAATCTCCAATGTAATAAACATAAATATAGAATATAGCAACTTATATGTGCCAATACCAAATACACGTACATAAAATTTCTATATTATTGCCTTACAAATATATATATATATATATATTTACTAATCATGTTCCCTTTTACATGCATACACACGATGAAATTTAAAAATGTAAAGAACAAAATAAAAGGAAAGTACAATTATGGAAAAGTCAAACTTCCAATTTTCCACTTTCTCATTATACATCATATATGTTTATTTTTTGAAACAAATATTCACTTTTAGTTTGTTTTCCCATTTCTTATATATATATATATATACAAATTTATATTTACTTTCCAAAACTTTAATGTTCCTAAATTTTTTTTAATAAATATAAGATACATATGTACCGAAAAACAATCATAAACATACATACAAATATACATACACTTTAAAGACTTTATACAATACGGATTTTCATTTATGCTTGTAAAATGTTCATACAAGAATCATATCTACATGTATATGTGCATACGTGTCAATACAATTTCATGAGTTATTAAAACGAAATATAAAATCTCATGTACGCATAATTCATGCCCGTACGCATACATATCACATGTATTCTATGAATGCAAAACACATGAAAGTATACGAGTATAAACATACACACAATCACACATGCGTAGGGTTGAGAATACATGTACGTATAGAATTTCATAACGTATGATTGAAATAAATCTATTCGAAAAGACTTTAATTGATGAATTATACTTAGCCAAAATGAGGCTCTAATACCAATTGGTAGATAATTTCAGGCTTTTAGGATTTAACCCTAACGAAAACCTAAACACAAACAGGATCTGACTATAGCATAATTCATACAACAAATGTAATAACATAGATTAGAGACTTACCTGGATCCATGTTGTGCAGCGGAATGATACTAGGGTTTGTTCTATCTCCTTTTACCCTTTTTGTGATTTATTTTTTATGGATAAAAAACATAGACCATAAAGTCCCTTTTATAGAATCCTAATTCTAAATGGTAAGGAGAGATGTGCCTTAATTTAGATAATTGTCCACGAGCTTTAATTCTTTAATTGAAACCTATCCATCAAAATTATCCACTTTAATATTATAACCCGCAAATCCAAGTTACACGGACTACATTATACATTAACTCTAACAACTATGCCCAAGAAGTTCTACATCGATGCCATTGAAAGGGTTATGAACTCATGAGAAGGTCATATAAGTTCATACACCTCAGTTTCATAGAGTATACTACACTGCAATGGAATCAAGAGAATTGTTTAGTAAGCAATGTTGTTTAATATCTCCTTGAAACAAAAGAAAATGGAATTAAACTATTATAAACCTCTCTTTATTTTTATTTTCTTCTTTTATGTTAAGTTAATATAATGGTTTGTTTTGTAAAAAGATGGAATATTCGACCATGCCCATGTTAAAGATATATTTAAAACTCCAATCCAAATGTATGCCACAAATTCTATTTTGAATTATTAAAAAAAAAGCAGTGCTCTAAAAATCTCTCTAGGCGTCCGCCTAGGCCCCGCCTAGGCGTTGGGCGCTTCCTGACCGCCCGTCTAATCTCTAGACGGTCTTTTTTTTTTTAAAAAAAGTAACGTCAAAACGACGTCGTTTTGGTATTTAAAGAAAAAAACTAACAATGATATACATGCGTTTATCTTTTATCGACTTTAACATCATCATTTCATTTGTCTTTTTATATGTATTCCATTGTTTATTGTCTTTATCTAAGTCTCTTGTCCTTGCATTTGTATCTAATCCTCGTCTTTGCATTCATCCTTGTTTTCTTATCTTCTATCGTCTCTCGTATGTTGTCATCATCTTCATCTTTTGTCATCGCCTTCATTTCTCATCTCCATCTTTGTTTCGTCTCCACCCTTGGCTTCATCTCTCGCATTCGTCATCGCCTCTCGCCTTTGCCCTTGTCTTGGTCTAACATCGTCCTTACTCGACGTCTATTTTTTATGTTTTGTTTGTTTTATGTTATTTGTCGTCGTATGTTTGATAGAATTTAATACTTATAAATATTTTTTATAAATACTAAACTTTATTTATTTATATATATTTTTATAAAATTAAGTATTTTATAATTATATAAAATAAAATAAAATATACATATATCCGCCTAGCCCGCCTAGACACCGCCTAGGCTCCGCCTAGGCGCTCTGGGCGCTAGGCGTTGGGTGTCCGCCCGCCTAGCGCCTAGCGCTTTCTTGAACCTTAAAAAAAAACTATGTTACAAAAATGAAAAATATTATAGATGTAAAAGATAATTTTAGTCAGAATTTCCTATATAATAGATAATTCTGTTGTGGAGAAAAAGAAAAAAAAATGAGAGAGAGAGAGAGAGGTAATTGTGTTATATTTATTTAAATAACTCTAAAAATTATTGAAGTTAACTTTATTAATGCGAGAAGAAACTAATAAGATCACAAAAGTATTATAATAGCTAAAACAAATTTAAAATCAAATTCAACACATAAATTATATTTATATTAACAGAGTTAGTGGGATACTAAGGCGTGATAATAAACTTTTTAGATGAAGTTCTGATATATTTATTAGATTTTTATTTCTTATAGCATATCTTCATAAATAAATTTTTATATATTAATTGAAGGTAATTGTTAGGTATTGATAGAAATGATAGAAACATAGGTAGTTAGGATATGATGGTTAAACCCATTTTCCCAATTGTCTCTCTTTTATGTCATGTTCATAGTATTATTTTTTTAAATTACTTTTTCATTTTATTTGTTTGTTTATGAATCAAGATGTTATCTTATATAATTAATTTGTAGAGTATTTTATATCTTATAATTAATAAAATAGTGGAATTTTCGTTAATCCTATAATATTTTATCTATTACATAAATAATAACATAAAATTATATACGATGATCTTACATTTAATTTTGTTAATTATATAAACTATCATAACAATACATAAATAAATACATTTTTAATTTAATACATATTCATAACATTAACATTATTAAGATTAACGTGTTCTCTATGTCCAAATTTATTTATTAAATTAGTTATCAAACCCGTGTGATGGACGTATTTTTAAAAATAAATTTATCATAAATTAATATATAAACTCATACCATCAACATCTTTAGATACTCCCAATTAATTTCAATGATTTTAAAACTAAATTATATAAAATTATGAAAAGATTCACAAAAGAAACAAATTATAAAAAAGTTACTAAATATGTTATGATAATTACATATCCGGTAGTAGAGTTTTCTATAAAATTTTTTGATAGAAAGTGCATCGACACGATCTATTTGGATATCCCTTATCTCTTCTTCTTTCTGTTGTGTCTTCCCTCATTACGTTGGCGTAAATTTTCTGCTTAACCTCGCGACTTTTAGAAGAAGAATTTTTTGGCACGTGTGTTCTGCTTGAGGTTCTAATGGATAAACGATTTCTTTTCGGATGAAACGATGCCTTATATTTTTTGTTATATCTTCTTTAGATTGAGACCACTCACAGTAATTATTAGAAAAAATAGTTGAGATAGTAATTATTATAGCGATGCCTCAATTCAAAGTTTAAAAAGCTCAATCCCGAGTCGTTTTTTCCCTTAGTGGTGATCGCTAACTATGCATGTCTTGAGCTTGCATCACATCCTTCAACTAAAAATCATGATATTGCTTATTGAAATGCTTGACCAACTTGTACCGTTCAAATATCAATTATCATCATTATTCACTATTTTTAGAACAATACCACGTTGAAGACATTGATGTGATATTCTTACATCCATGGTACACAGTTGTGAAGAAATAGTCAAGGAGGCTATGTTTCGCTTCTCGGACTTAACACTAAATGATGGGTTACAGTATTGAATTACACAAACTAATGCACTTCATGTCCACGTATGACAGTATGTTTGATCATGTTCGAAACAAAATCAAAAGCATTAAAGGAAGTTTACATCATATACATTAGATGTTGATGTGCTTTACATACCTATTCGTCCAAGGTAAGAATCGTTGCAGCGATAGAAAATAAAGCGGGTCGGGTAACTGCAAATTTTCATCTTTCGAGTGCATACATTTTCTTTGCAACAATTTCCTAGGCGGTTGCACGATAAAAGTTATCACCTTCTTTCCTCATGTTTATTACCTCATATCAATCATAGCAGAAGCAAAATAGAGTTTTAATTTTGCATATTATTCAGACTCAAAGCAAAGTAGGCATTTTCCATCGATATGTCGTTTAGAATCCACCAAAAATCAATGAAATAAAAACATAAGAACCAAAAATAATTTACTTAATGATAAAGACAATGGGGTGTTCTTGTGTCACCAAGAAAAGTTGTTTGTATGCAATATCGGAGTTCCCATTTCATAAGATTTTCCAATCTTTCCCATCCGGTTTGAAGCTTTTATTTATTTTTTAAATATTGTCTAAGGGTACAAAAGATATAATTTGAGACAATCCAAGCATAAAACAAAAGATCAAAGTACAAACCAACCCTTATTTTCTTAATTTCCGACAATCCAAGTATAACAACTTCATTTTATTTTCAAAGCCCATGGAAGAGATTTTCCCAAGTTTCACTTCCCACCTTGTATTTTATTTCGACAAGTACTGTAGAGATTTCAAAAAGAGATTCATGATTAACTAAATGAAAAGCAAAATGCTAAGAAAGTATACAACTTACACTTTTGTTTTTCGAAAAGCTGAACCATTTCCAAAATTTTTCTTCTGAGAATCCGGGTGAGATGAATTTTTCAACTGATCAATTGGACAATTTCGAAAGTTGTTATGGTTGATGGATACCTAACTTATTTGTATACAAATCTAAGAGTAACTCGTTTTATGGTGCAATCAGTTCAATGTCCAAAGAGGGTAGTGTCTAACCGCTTGTTTTAAGGCACTCTCTAGGATTATCCAAGAGCTTAGCCTTTGGATCTATATCAGCATCAAAATCAAATAAGGAAAACCCAAAATTGACTTTTGAAGCTGTATGCAATGCAATATCCACTTCAGCATCATAGTCTTTCATCTATTAGCGTAGTCGAAAAATTTATAAAAGTGAAAAAACCTCAAAAGCAACATTGCAATGTTCAAGTTTCATGGTTACCTGAGCAAGATGAACCCATACCTCAGTATACTTTACATCACACTGCATTGACTTCAATAGTGCTTCATTAGCCTTTTGATATTCACCAAGAGACGATAATGCCAATTCCTAAAAATATGAACAAAGTTTAAATAAAAAAAAGTTCATGTCAATGAATGCGCTTAATAGCTACACAAAGATGTAAGCTTACCAAATATATATATATATATATATGCCAACTTGTTATCTTTCTCGTGCTTCAAACATAAAGAAAGATTGTGCATTACAGCTGCAACATTCATCGAAACCATAATACTATGAATAACCTCATTGTAAATCTTCCTTGTTCCTTCTCCAAACATCAAAATGATGAATATAGTTATCCATTTACTTGGGTGAAGAGGAGAAAGAAAACTCAAGTAGAAAAAGAAAAATAACTCAAGGAGAAAAAGATACAAAGGATTGGTTAAACAAATCCGAGAAAAAAGCCATGTTAGTATCCCGAAATCTAACCTTAAAACTAATCAAAATATGTATAGAAGAAACTACTCCATGACATGGACGTAGATGTAAAATACAAAGTTCGATAAAAACTCATACATATACCCAATGTCGAAGGAATTTGGAGAGCTGGGAAGATAGCAACAGTGGAGTTAGGAAGACAGGGAAAAACAAAAGGAAAAGAATGTACAATAAAGAGGTTATTGCTGAAGAGGTTGAGCTACTCCAGAAACCTGTAGAACAAAGCAAACCTGTAAAACAAAGCAAACCAGAGCAAGGAGCTGAGACTTGGAGCTGGAATAAACAAACCAAAGGGAAGCAAGGACAAGGAGCTAGAGCATGGAGCTTGGATGAAACCTGACTACACGCAGGAGGAATCAAGGACAACTCAAAGCAAGGAGCAAATGGAATATTACTATTAAAAGTAGAATATGTATTTTGCTAAGATGTCAAAATGGAGTTCTTTCCATTATAAGAAGTATTAAAATTCAAGGTCTGTAATAGCATTAATAAGCTAACAATGACATCAAGATATATATATATATATATATATATATATGCTTTTGTAATTGAAATGAAATACAAGAAGATTATTCAGAAAAAAAACATGTTTTTCCATCTTCCTCTCTTCTTTCTTTCTCGGTTGCATCATTCTTCCAAATTCTGAGAATCACAACAAGAATCCTCTGTTTTTCATTTCTGTTTGCACAAGAACAAGGGTTGACATGGAGATGAGGACTGAATTATGCAGTGCAATCACTGCTTAAGTCCTTAAAACAACAATGGTATAAGAGCCTCCTGGTTCTGAAGGCCAAGAGGAGCACAAAGGCACGAGAAGTTAGCACAAAACTGAAGCACTAAACCAAGCACAAGGGAGTATTCAGAAATCATAAACAAGAAACAACCAAGGTATCACTCTTGAACCCACACACTACAAGAAATACACAGATTAGGGACTGAAGAATCAGTCCCTAATCCGTCGGGAAAGGCATTTAGGGACTGATTCGGGACTGGCACGCGCCGTCCGCAAACGAGCGTCGACAATCAGTTCCAGTCCGCAAACCGTCCGCAATTTCGCACGTAAGGAGTAGTCCGCAAACCGTCGCCAAATTCCGGACTGACGACTGCCGTCCGGAAATTTCCCGACGGCCCAGATCCGTCGGGAAATTTCCGGACGGAGGACCGCCGTCGGAAAATTGCCCGACGGAGGAATTGCACAACCTGAGCCTGACCGGGCACACTTCTCAGCCCGAGCGTGCACACTTGAATTGTTGTTTCCGCTCCTTTCGCTCGATGCTTGAGTGTTCGATTTGCTTCCGTGGCCGTGCACATGAGGTATCTTGTCATTCAATCATGTGTGCTTTCATCTCCGAGATTGTATTTTGTAATTCTTGGGTCGCGACCTTTTCCTTGCCTTTGGAAGAACTCGCATGTTTTGATGACATTCCTCCAAGACCAAATAGGTGCCCTTTGTACGGCGTTACGTGCTACAAAAAAATATTGACAATTAATTTAAATTATTAATAAAAAATTATTGTAAAAATGTATTAAGTTTACCTCGAAATACATCTCGTTGTATTCTTATTGAGTTCTAGTAGGTTGTGTCCCATCTTCTCTTGGCGGGATTTGGGACACTCGTTGCGATGCCATGTTATCAACATCGTCGTGAATTTGTTTTGCCCTGGCATCTACCCAGGAACCGTCAGATTTTTTCTTGTGTGTACGTTCTAACAATTCCACGTACGACGGTTCACATCCTTTCTCTTTCCTCTAAAACAAATTTGATGTTTTACGTATTAAACAAATGTCAATCCCAGTAAAACTTAAAAAACTTTTAAATCTTACCATATCTTCGAAAACCTCCGCGAAAGAGTGGGAACCAGCAGTATGTGCACTAGGACCATATCCCGATCTATCAGAACGACGAGATCGACTAGCGCGTTCACTTCGTTGCTTAAACTGAGGAGAGTCCCAATGGGCAAGCAACTGTCCCCATACATCATCAGGGATCCAAGTGGGTTTGACATTGCTCTTCTCCCATTCTTTTCTCGTTTCGTATATAAGATTTTTCAATCGCTCTCCCGCATGCTTTTGAAATTCGGACTTTACATATCCGGTTATTGCAGGATCCCAATAATATTTTTGCTGAAAATTATAAAATAATTAAGTATTTAAAAATTATTTTAAGTTTAAAATTTATAATTAAAATGAGTCTTTCAAAAATATACCACAAAAATGAATATTTAAAAAATATACCACGAAAGCTTTCCACCATCGTTCCTTTACTTCGGGATCGGTTCGCGTCCAATTGTAACTTAGACGATCATAATCGGCTTTCATTATCCTTGTGAGATGCCGATTAAGCTGATTACGACCAAACCTAAAAATTAAAATATATTAAGACTTGATGCTTAATTAGTTACTAAATTAAATTCAATTTAATTTATACCAAAGTTCGTCGGTGTTAGCTGGATCTAGACGAGGAAGTTTCCGTCTTTCGTCGTCCATTGCTAAAAGCTCTTCCACTGTTGGTTCTTGATGCATCGGAGACTCCTGATGCATCATCGGCTCGACCGGCGGTGGTATCTGCTGATAGAATGGATATGGTGGTATATATTGCGCAGATCCAGTGTTAAATAAATTCGGATTCATAAAATCCGAATATACTGGATCCGATGATTGTCTCTGATGTTGTGGTCCAGTAGCACTTTCTTCGGATGTTGAGCGGTTTCTATTATTACCGCCTCTTCCAGCACGACGCGACATACTAAAATTGTAATTTAAAAGTTATTATTAACTCGACACATAATTTAATATATGTGTTTTTAACCTCCCTTTTACCCAAAAGATGAATATGTCGACTACATCAGGGTTCGTATCAAAACCCTAAACTAAATAAATCAGCTTATTTATTTTCAAAGGTGGGTTTGGTCACTTGCTTTCAAATTGAATCAAGTAATTTTGGGTATTAATAACTAACAATAATTTATTGTTTTGAAATGGTAATATATAATATATTTGTATAAATTAGAAAAATAATGAACATTATATATAATATAAAGATAAAACGGTAATGTTTTATGTATACTAATTTCCGAATTATTCTTATATTTTCGAGATATTAAACACTCTAAATAGAAGTCATAGTTTTAATATCCGAATTATTCTTATATTTTCGAGATATTAAACACTCTAAGGATTCAATTAAAAACATCATACTCGACGAATCTATAAAAACATCATACTCGACGAATCTAAACAAGAACCACATACCAGGATAACATAAGATAGATCATGGATAAGGCATCTTCTATAAATCTCAAGCACGTTTATCTCACAGATTTAAATTTCATTACATTTATTTCGTTTGCATATAAATCAATGTTATTGCGCAGTGATCATTATATACTAAGGCACGCGGCGGGAACAATTTTTTAACGAACGGGAATTCTGCGAAACTCTCTCGCCGGTTCTAATTCTGCGAAACTATCTCAGCAGTGATCATTATATACTATCTCGCCGGTTCTAATTCTGCGAAACTATCTCAGCAGTGATCATTATATACTATCTCGCCGGTTCTAATTCTGCTAAACTCTCCGCTCACGAACGAACGGGAACAATTTTTTAACGAACGAACAAACTAGAAAAAGTTAACCTGAGACACGCGGCGGACGATCGGAGCTAACGGAGACACGCGGCGGACGAACGGCGATCGAATACAATATAAAGATAAAAATAACAATTCTTTAAACGTCTGAATTTGATTCAGAGTCACATAATTCTTCCATCGAGTCTTGTGATTCTGAATTTGATTGAAATTCTTCGTCTTCTTCGTTTCCTTCTATCGTTTCATCTTCAATTTCTTCGACTTCACCATGTGTCAATGCTTCAATTGTAACTTCATCAATTGCAACAATCTCGGTGGTTTGTTGTTGCATGGCCAATTGTTGTTCTTTTGTGTTGTCGATAAATTTACCCCTTGGAAGTATCTTCATTGCGAAACGCCAACCTGAAGATCGTCTAATATGTGGATAGGAAACATAACAAACTTGACCGGCTTGTGACGCAAGAATAAAAGGCTCGTATTTTGCATATCTTCTTGTAGAATTAATTTCTACGACACCTAATTTGTTTATTCTTGTTCCGCGACCGTTTATTGGATCGAACCAATCACATCGGAATAACATCACTCTTAAACCGACGTAGCCTAAGAAAATAGCAAACATAAGTCAACATATTAATTCGAAATACGTGGTATCGAAAGGAAATTTTTTGGATTATTAATACCTGGATATTCCAATTGCAAAATGTCTTTTAAAATCCCATATAAATCTGGTTCGTCGGTTGATTCACAATAGCTTTCACCTTTCACACATACACCATAGTTCATAGTTGAGTTCAATTTCCTGTGCTCGTATGTATGAAAGTTGTAACCACGTGTAAAATACATGGGCCAACTCATAACTTTTAGAGTTGGTCCTTTAACAAGCTCGCGTAGCCATAACGGGTGATTGCCAATCTCAATCTGCATTAAATGAAACAATCATCGATAAATGTCTTATCCATGTGGGAAAATATGTTCCTTTAACAATAATATATATATCATCCAATATAT
>CM071868.1:23490867-23524031 GCA_036759665.1 Gynandropsis gynandra | reverse complement strand
CCTTAACCTTCTAGCAAGGTTCGAGATCCTATGTTGTTGAGCGGTCAGCACTAACGTATGATTGATATTGCTAAGCGTAGAACCGTAAATCAAGAGTAAATAAATAAAACTAAGCATTAATGTGAATCATCGTTCATACATACAATTCTGATATCCCTACCCGTAGTAGGGACTCTACTCACTCATGGAATACATGAAAACAGGAGATAACACAGTTCTATACATGATAAACCCTAAGGAATTCGATGCCTCGACCTTCCCTATTGTGTTACCGGTGTACGGATTGGTGCTTCTCTTCTTCTCTGATGCTTCCTGAGCCTTCCCAGATGTTTTTCCAGTCCTTTCTTGCCCTGTTTGTCGCCCCCCTTTGCCCTAGATCCCTTCAGTTCTCTTTATTCGCTCGTTTGAAACTTAGATCTAGGTTGTTGCAAAGTTCGCGGCCCGCTCGGGCACATATGTTACCCGGTCGGGTATAGACAGCCCGACAGTGTTGATTCGTGAACCCGATCGGGTGAACGTCACCCGATCGCGTGGCTAAGCGGACCCGAGTCGCGTAAACTTACGGGGCTGAAAGACGATTAACTGCCCGAGCGGGTATTCAGATTTCGCCCGATCGGGTGGTGATCACCCGATCCTCTTTGCTCATATGCCCGGGTCGTGTCAAATGCATGGATAAACCCCGTAGGTTCTACCCGAGCGGGTGAAGGAATAGTGCCCGATCGGGCACCCTTGTATCCTTGAAATCTCTCTTTTCCGCTCGTTGCTCGGGCGTTCCTTTGGTTCTGGAGCTCTGAGTAGATGTGTCCTCAAATCATGTGGTTTTTGCAAGGAATCCTTCATATTGAGCTCATTTAGGCCTTGTCGCCTAAAAACCTGAAAACCAAGAAAACGGGGATGTAAAGCTCGAAACCGTATCGGAATAGTAAGATTCGATGTAAGAAATATGCGAAAATGATCTAAAAACCTATCCTAATAATGATACACTTTCAGTGTTATCCATAACCATCAGGAAATTTCACGTCTTCCTTCAACCAATTCAACAATTTATATTTTTCCTCATCAGACAATCTGAATATCGGAACAGGCGCTTTACCATCCTCACTTATATGTAACTCCTTCCGTGAACACTCTGCGAGATCCTTCCGTGATTTAATGTTATCCTTCGTTTTTGCTGTGACATTCATTACTGTATTGATGATATTATCGAAAAAATTTTTCTCTATGTGCATGACATCAAGATTGTGACGAAGCTTCAGATTTTTCCAATACGGAAGATCCCAAAATATGCTCTTCTTGTACCAATTATGGATAATTCCATAACCATCAATTCTCGGATGATTGTTTCCTCCGCAATCTATACTCCTAGGAATACCCAAAGCGAGAAGTCGTTCATACAATATCTCTTCACCGGTCAAAATTGAAGGAGGAGATTTCCGCACAACTATATTCCTTCTGAAATTCCTCTTGTTGCGTCGTAATGTATCATCAGAAGGAAGAAACCGGCGATGACAATCAAACCAACTCGTCTTTCGTCCATACTTCAACTGAAAAGCATCTGTTTCCTCCATGCAATATGGACAAGCCAATCGACCATGCGTTGTCCACCCAGATAGCATACCATAGGCTGGAAAATCACTTATTGTCCACATTAGAGCACCTCGTAATATAAAATTTTGTCGTCTCGAAACATCATACGCTGGAACTCCTTTCCATAATTCATTCAATTCTTCAATCAGTGGTTGAAGAAATATATCCAAACTTCTTTTCGGATGATTAGGCCCGGGAATTAATATTGTTAAGAACAAAAACTCACGCTTCATGCACATATCTGGTGGTAAATTATACGGTGTCATAATAACTGGCCACAACGAATAATTTCTCCCAGACATCCCGAATGGATTAAAACCATCAGTGCAAAGGCCTAAATAAACATTTCGACTCTCAGCTGCAAAATCAGGATATACCTTGTTAAAATGTTTCCACGCCTCACCATCTGAGGGATGACACATTTCTCCGTCAGGACTTGAATGCTCGGCATGCCATCTCATGTCGCTTGCAGTCTTCTCCGATTGATACAATCTTTTTATCCTGTCTGTAATTGGCAAATACCACATACGACGAAACGGAACCGATTTTCCATTTCTTGTCAAATAAAATCGATCTTTTCCATAAAATCGACAATTGATCAAGTCCGAAGTTTCTTTCCAGAAAATCATACAGTTGTCTTGGCAAACATCAATCTTTTGATACGGCAATAAACCCAATGATCTCATCATCTTCTTTGTTTCATAATATGACTCGACTGCATTATTATCTTCAGGCAAATAATCTCTAACTAATTGCGATATAGAATCCATGCAGTTCTGAGAAAGATTATTTTCTGTCTTCAAATTCATTAACCGTGCAGATAAAGACAACCGTGATAAACCACTTCTACAACCATCGTACAGTGGATGCCTAGCATTTTCTAACATTTCAAAAAATGTTTTTGCTTCTTCATTCGGATCTTCTTCAATATTTTCATATTCGTTTCTTTCCACGAACGCATTTTGCACCATTTCTACATAAGGGTTTTCTACATTTTGAAATGTCTGTGACACTTCATTATTTACGATACCCCTACTAAAATTTTCCACAACATCCCTCGTTCGTGGTGCAAAATTCTCTCCATGAGATAACCACATAAAATAATTTGGAGTAAACCCTCTTAAATAGAGATGATTCCAAACGGTTTTCTCATTAACGAATTTTTCATTTTTGCATTTTATACAGGGACAAACCAACTTACCGTTTTCTCTATAAACTTGTTGATTTGTCGCCACCGTCATAAACTGTGTAAGGCCTTCTAGAAACTCCTTCGATACACTTTGAGTTTCCGGATCAATTCTTCTATACATCCACTGTCTCGAAACGAAAATATTCGATCTCGACGACGATGCCATTACAATTAGAAACGATAACAAGATATAAAGAGAAATATATGAGATTTGTGTGTGAGAAACGGGTAGAAGAGAAGGGATTAAATAGAAAATTTTAAGACCGATTCGGGACGAATTGCGGACTGGAATGAATATTTCCCGGCGAACCGTCCCTAAGTCGTCTGTAATTAGGGACGGAATCGGGACTAATATATTTTCCGTCGGGAAATTGCGGACTGCTGACTCTGCAGTCCAAAAATTTCCGGACGGCTGACTCAGCAGTCCGCAATTTCCCGACGGCAATGATTTGGGTCCCTATTCCGTCCCGAATTCCGGACGACTTAGGGACTGACAGACAATCCCAAAATTTAGGGACGGATTTGGGACTGTTTTCTTAATCCGTCGTTAATTAGTCCCTAATCCGTCCCTAAATTTAGGGACGGATACTTCAGTCCGCAAATGCAGTCCCGAAATCCGAATTTTCTTGTAATGACATATACACTTGATGTGTAGCCTGGTTAGAAGAAGTTAAATGCAGAATCAGCCTCCAGTTCCAGTGTTTGAAGGGAAAAACTATAGCTTGTGGGTTATTAAAATCAAAACTACACTAAGATCAAAAGGACTTTGGAAAGTTGTTACTGAGGGCATTCCTAAGATGCCGGAGATAAGGGAAGATCCTTCAGAAGAATAGAAGAAAGAGTTATCTGCCTGGGAAGCTTTTGATGAAAAGGATCAAAGTGCACTTCAACTCCTTTATAGTGCAGTGTGTGAAGAAATATTTGGAGCTCATCTATCTATTTGTGATACCTTAAAGGTTGCCTGGGATCTGTTAAAAGAACGATTCCAAGATGATCCGAAACCTGCAATGATAAGAATAAAAAGATTGAGGGCCAACTATTATACTCTCAAACAAGGAGAGAAGGAGAACATTAAGGAGTTTGCAAATAAGATCAGTGAACTAAGCAATGAAATGAAGGCGTTTGCTGATGACATAAAGGAAGATGTCGTGGTATAAAAGATACTTTGTTCTTTAAAAGAACGTTTTGATCCATATGTGGGAGTCATAGAACAAACCAAAGACTTAGGGATGTATAGAAGAATTGCAGTCTCAGGAGTTAGCCACATTGACTGTAGGTTATCTGGTAATAGCATTGCAGTCTCAGGAGTTCAGACTTGACGATAGACATGGCTAGCTAGAAGGAGCATTTCAAGCAAAGGTTAAAAATCAAAGATATGCTCAGAAAGGTGACCCAAATAGGAAATCATTTGGGAAACTAGAGTTTAAACCAAAGGGTAAGAAATGGTGTGAGATTTGCAAGAAAGACAACCATGTTGAATCATAGTGTTATTTCAGAAATAAACAATAAGAAAGACTTGAAAGTTCCAAGCAATACAAGACCAAAAAAGAGTGCTATACCTGTGGCAAGTTAGGGCATTTTGCTAGGGACTCAGAACCAAGAAGAGTACACCAAATCAAGCACAAACCAGTAGAGAAGAAGATGATGACAATTCCTTGTTCACAACAGTTCACATAGTTCATCAGAAATTTGAGGATGATGTTCGACACATAAACAGTGGGGGCAGCAAACCATATGACCAAAGAGGAAGGTTTTTTTACTAGCCTCGACAAATAATTCAATGTGCCTGTCAAGGTTGGAAATGGAGCCATGGACGTCATAGCAGGAAAGGGAAATATAGATGTGCTAACAAAGAAGGGAAAGAAAACAATCAAAGATGTTTTTCTGGTTCCTGGACTTGATAAGAACCTGTTAAATGTGCCACAGATGGTTAAGAATGGATACAAGGTTATGTCTACTGAAGATAAGTGTGAAATCAGAGATAAGAATGGGGAAAAAGTACCCATGATAAAGAAAGCATATCCCCTTAAATGAAACTGGCATCAGAAGAAGCTAGAACAACTTGTGAATCTGATCTTACCGATTTCTGACACAAGAGATTAGGACATGCAGGTCTACGCAATATTCAGAAAATGCAAGAACAGGAGATGGTGAAGGGGTTACCCAAGTTTAAGGTAACAAAAGGAACTTGTGAAGCCTGTATACAAGGGAAACAATGCAGGGAAGAATTCCCTAAAATTTCAGAAGAAAAGGCAGAAGGGATTCTGGATTTGGTCCATGCAGACCTCTGTGGACCAATGCATACATTATCAATAGATGGAAGTGCTTACGTGCTCACTTTCACTGACGATTAGTCACACATGTTGTGGGTATACTTTCTAAGACTAAAGTCTGATATTTTTGCTACTTTCAAGAAGTTTAAGGCATTAGTTGAAACTCAGATATGGAAGAAATTGAAGCAGCTAAGATCTGATAGAGGTGGGGAGTTCAACTCCAGACAATTCATAGAATTTCTTGAAGAAAATGGAGTGCAAAAACAACTTACATGGCTTATTCTTCTCAGCAAAATGATGTGGCTAAGAGAAGGAATAGAACCTTTATGGAAATGACAAGGAGTATGCTAAAATATAAGGGATTACCAAACGAGTTTTGGACAGAAGGTTTTCCACTGCTGCCTATATTCAAAATAGAATACCAACTCGAGCTCTTAAGGATAAGAATCCATTGGAGGCTTGGAGTGGCCACAAACCTTCAGTGAGCCACTTCAGAGTGTTTGGCTTTCTTTGTCACCTGTTGGTGGCATCACAAAAAAGGAGGGAACTAGATGATAGATCTGAGAAGGCCATATTTGTTGATTATAGTAGCATGAGTAAAGGTTACATGGTTTATAAACTCAATTCTAGAAAAGTGGAGGTGGCAAGAGACATTGTGTTTGAAGATTGCAAGGGATGTAACTGGGACACACAAACTGAAACCAAAACGCAGCTTTTGGTTCCCAGTATTAGTCCAGATTTGAATACACAACAAGAAGGAATGTCACAGAATCAAAGGAAGCAGGTTGCAACCTCTCCGGAAGGACATAGTTCTAGAGGGAGTAAGGGAGATACACCTCAGTTCTCACCTATTCCATTCAACTTGTCAAATACTCAGTTTAACAGCATAGAGAGCACATGCAATAGTGGTAGTTCTTCTCGGTTAATTCACATGATAAGGAGACTAAGTGATCTATATGAGGACCAAGACCCAATGAATGAGGAATCCAATCCAGTTTATGAGTATTGTTATCTGGCAGTTGCTGAACCTACCACATTTGAAGTAGTGAAGAGAAAGGTTGGAGGGATGCAATGGATTCTGAACTGGATATGATAGGCAAGAATGAGACATGGGAATTGGTTGATCCACCAGAAAATCAGAAAGTGATAAGTGTAAAATGGATTTATAAAATAAAGACAGGTGAGAAAGGTCAAGTGCAGAAATTAAAGGCAAGATTGGTGGCTCGAGGTTTTACCTAGACCTATGGTCTGGATTATGGAGAAACATTTACTCATGTATTCAGACATGCCACAATAAGATCTCTCATTGCAGTGGCGACACTAGAGAAATGGGAGTTACACCAAATGGATGTGAAATCTGCATTTTTGAATTTAGAAATATCTTAAGAATTGTATGTAGAACAACCTCCTGGATATGTGATTGATGGGACTGAAAACAATGTACTAAGGTTGAAAAAGGCACTGTATGAATTGAAACAAGATCATAGAGATTGGTATAGCAAGATCGACTCATTCTTCATAAATGAAGGTTACAGTCGGAGTGATTGTGATGCTGCAATGTATCTATAAAAATAGGAGAAGGAACTACTGGTTATTTGCCTATATGTGGATGATTTGATCACCACAGGGAACAATGAATTTCATCAAAGAGTTTAAAGGAAAACTAAGCAAGGCATTTGAAATGAGTGATCTTGGTAAATTGAAATATTTCCTGGGTTTTGAATTGAGCTACAATCAAGACGGACTGTTTCTGAATCAATCTAAGTATGCACAACAATTTTGGAACAAGTTTGGAATGTCAAATTCCAAGAATGTGAGAACCCCATTATCACCATATGGGAAGAACACAGAAAATGAGAATGAGCAGAGAGATCCAACCAAGTATAGAAGCATGGTCGGAGGATTATTGTATTTAGCAGCTCCAAGACCAAATTTCGCATTTTCAGTTTCATATCTCTCAAGGAGTAATGCTAATCCTACTGAAAGAAGTTTGCAAGAAGCTAAAAGAGTAATGAGATACATTGTTAGAACTATGGAGTATGGGTTGATGTTTAAAAGTGAAAAAGAAGCTAAACTTCTGGGATATGCTGATTCTTATCTGGCTGGGAGTAAGAGTGATTCAAGGAGTACAATTGGTTTTTGCTTCACCTTAGGAAGTGTTGCGTTTACTTGGGGGATTTAGAATCAGAGCACCATTGCCCAGTCCACGGTAGAGGCCGAATACACAGCTCTCTATGCTGCAACAAATCATGTTGTTTGGGTGACGAGATTGCCCACTGAGTTAGGCTTCAATTTGACACAATGTGTTACCATTTATTGTGATAACACTGCAGCAATAGCAATTGGAAAAAACCTCGTCGACCATAAGAGGACTAAGCACATTTTGATCAAATACCCTGTGGTTAGAGAAGCTGTATCAGATGGGCTTATCAATTTGGTTCATGTTGCTGGTGAAAGTACGTTGGCTGATATTCTTGATGGAGGGAAATCAGAGGTTTCAATTTTCTAGACCACTCTACCGCAAGTATACGATACGTGTAGTACCAGGGTCGAACTCTAGGGACTAGTGCATCGTTATAACTAAGAATTCACAAGAAGAAGATTAATCAATATGTTATTACCGGATTGGAAAATAAAGAATAAAAGAATGATGAAGCTAGAAAGCAAGATATGGGACATGCAATGGATGTTTCTTTGGAACATGAAATCAGTTATATCAATCAAGGAGAATTAAAATCTAAATCGAATAGCTAGGGAATCAACGTCACTCATCTCTCGATGCAGCACGAAATGTCTAGATGCATGAAGAACGATAGGAACTCTAACCTCTACTATCGGAAATAATGGGAACTCGACCTCTAGTAACAAAAGTGACTCTCTCGATGCTTAAATCCACTATCTAGGAGATAAACGTACTCACCTCTCGATGCAGTAAACTTATATCCTAAATGCATGACGAACAATGGGAGTTCTACCGTTCCTAAATAGATTAACTGATCGCTAGGTTCTCATTAATTTAATTCATTCGAAGGCTAATTCCGAGACTTAAGTCTGATTCTCTCGATGTCTAGACGAATCTGTAATCTCATTCAAACATGTCTAATCTCACTCGAATGGATCTAGTCTCATTCAAACATGAAATCAACAAAGTATGAACCATTACGCACACTACAACCTATCAAACCATAATAAAACTGAAATCAAGCATTAAAGAACCAAACAATCCATTACAATGGCATCCCTAACCCGTGATAAAGAACTACTCGGAATTCATAGGGATATAAACAAAAACGAAGTAAGCATTCATCTTCCTTATCATCCAAGCGTGGCCTCGAACGAATCCTTCGGATGGCCAAAGTCCTCTTCTTCAACTGTGCTCTCCGGGCTCTCTCCTCTCTTCTCTTCTCTGGTCCAATCCTTTTCGTGTTCTTTCTGGTGTGATTTTAAATTCATGCTCGTTCAAATGGTATCCATGTATGTCGCATTGCTTGTTGGCATGCAAGCCCGACCTTGCTCTTGGTCACGCTTTCGGATGGATTTTCCGTAATTAATCATGGTTGCTTCACATGTCCGTTTCCTGCACAACATACAAAGTAATAGAAGAAGTCCTCAAATATACTCAACGAGTCGGTAAAGTCCGAATTGTAATTAAAACTAAACCTAGGAATCATGAAAAAACTATGATAGATTACGTATTATCAAAGGATGCTAGAGTCGAGTACAAGAAGAATTAGATAACAAAGGATGCTAGCACAAATACTTCGAAGAATTAGTTATTATACACAAAAACGTGTCACACGAGCATTTTTGACCACTTTAGATGCTAAGATGCTAGGGTTTGAGAAACTTAAAGAATTATATGCATCTGATTTGGAATTCGGAGAAGTATACAAAACAAGTGAAAAGTTTGCTTCAGGTCGTTATTTTAGGCAAGACGACTTCCTATTTTATGATAACCATATATTAGTGCCTAACTGTTCGATGTGAGAATTATTTGTTAAAGAAGCTCATGGAGGTGGACTTATGGGCCATTTTAGAGTTGCGAAAACTCTTAAGATGTTACAGGACCACTTCTAATGGCCACACATGAAGAGGGACACTGCGTGAATTTGTGAGCAATGCGTCGTGTGGAAACAGGCTAAGTCTAAGGTTCAATCTCACAGGTTGTATACCCCTCTTCCTATACCAACTCACCCTTAGACTGATATATCTATATATTTTGTGATTGGGTTGCCTAGGATTAAGAATGGAAAATGATTCAATCTTTGTGGTGATAGACAAGTTTTCTAAGATGTCACATTTTATAGCTTGCCACAAAAATGATGATGCATTGCATATAGCGGATCTTTTCTTTAAGGAATTAGTCCGATTGCATGGCATACCTAGTACGATAGTATCCGATAGGGATACTAAGTTGCTTAGTTATTTCTGGAAATCTTTGTGGTCAAAGTTAGGAGCTAAGTTATTATTTTCCACAACATGTCATCTACAAACTGATGGTCAAACTGAGGTAGTTAATCGAACCCTAGGAACTCTGTTGCGTGCAATTGTTAGAAAGAACTTGAGAACTTGGGAAGAATGTTTACCACATGCTGAATTTTCATATAATCATGTTGTACATTTTGCTTCCAAATTTTCACATTTTGAAATTGTTTTTGGGTTCAACCCCGCCTCACCTTTGGATCTAATGCCATTACCTTCGAGTGATCTAGTTATTCTGGATGGGGAAAGGAAAGCAGAGATGGTCCGACAGATCCATGAGAAAAGCTAGAAAGAACATAGACGACAAGCAAACAAAGGACGTAGACAAATGACTCTCGAGCCTGACGACCAAGTTTGGGATCATCTACAAAAGGAGCGATTCCCGAATGATCGGAAATCAAAGTTAATGCCTCGAATCGACGGTCCCTTCACAGTGCCAAAAAGGATCAGCGACAACGCCTACCAACTCGACTTGCAAGGTAAGTGTAATGTGAGTTCCATCTTTAATGTTACTGACTTAGTGCCTTTTTTGTAGATCAAACGGATTTGAGGACAAATCCTTTTCAAGTGGGAGGACATGATATGATCCTGGACAACGTCGAGGACGCAACCCGAGTCGTAGCCAATGAAGAGGACGCGGCCTATATTGCTGAGGGGGACGCGACATGCATTGCTTAAGAGGACACGACCTGCATTGATGAGGAGGACGCGAGCTGTGTTGCTGAGGACGCGACCTGCATTGCAAGGGACACGATTCGCACCGCAGACGAAGTAATCCAAGCTGATTCAAAGGGATGGAAGGTGGACATGACCTGAAAGAAGGATGTTGGCCCCGTGACCTGTGCGAGGGCTAGAGAGTAGGAAGCCTTGACCATTCCAGCAGGTTCGGTGACCCGAGCTAAAGCTAAGAAGCTCAAGGAAGCGGTCATCGGGATTCTCATGGCCATCCAAGTTCAAGACGAGTACTCAAGTCTGCATGAGAGTTCCAACATCTGTATCATACTTCAAGCCGAACCATAACTCGTAACGATCGATAATTAGAGTAAGTGTTTCGCGTGTAGTCTTTTCTCTCTGTTGGTTTTGTCCCACGGGGTTTTCCAACGACGGGTTTTTAACGAGGCCACGACTCACTTCCGCGGCCTAATTGTTGATCCGAGACTTCAAGACGAGTACACGTATCGAAGACCCTATCTTACGATTATATATTAATTTTTGAATTTGGATATTTTCGGTTATTTAATTCAAGCCTTGCATGGCTTCTAGCATTTATTGTTCATTAAAGCCTTGCATGGCTTCTAGCATTTATTGTTCATTAAAACTTTGCATGGCTTTCTTTGACTACTTATGGTCGGCCATGGGTGGTTGTAGAACACCAACTATCAACTTTGAATTTTGAATTTTGAATTTTAATCTTGAATTTCTCTTTGAGAATTTTCTTGTTGGTGTGTAATATCCAGCAAACCGTTGGTGAGTCATATCCAACGAATCGTTCGTTCTTTGTAGGTGCGTAATATCCTCGAAGAAGAGCCAGAAAATCGAGAGCTTTCCGCAACTCTTGTGTGACCATTCGCCCCATCCACCTTGTGCGAGGAGTCTTCTGACTCGGCTGCAGCAAGAACTATCCTTCATACCTTCGTCTAGAGTGTCATTCCAACGAGGATCGCATCACTTGGATTGGTCATCCGCTTTGTGAGATCAACCAACCCTCCATGCTATTCTCCTGTTCGGTCATGTTGCATTTCAAGTTGAGCGTTCGGTCGAGCATGTCATGCTGACCGGTTGGGCATGAATTGCTGGTTTTGGCCGAGTACTTTGCATGGATTGGGCTCAGCCTATGCCCAGTCGTGCTCGTCTTCATGGAGTGTGCTCCGTTGGGTGGATCTTTCCGATCGGTCGGGCGTCCTTTACTGCAACATTGTGCTGAGAAGCACGCACGGGTCGGGCCTGTGTTATGCCTGATCGTGCTGTCATCTAGAGCAGCCGCCCAGTTGTGCTCTTTGCTCTGATCAACCGTGTTGTTGCTGCTGCAAATGGGAGCCGAGAGAAACTCACAGGTTGGGTTGTTGTGTTGCCCGATCGTGCTGTTCTCAAATGGAGGTGCTCGGTCGTGCTCAAGTGGTAGTTTGGTCGTGCAAGCTATCAAATCAATTGGCCGTTCAGCTGTTCCATTGCTCAACGTTTCCTCCGAAGCTCTCGAAGCTTGTCTGTGTCTGTGGTCATCGTCTTGATCCGTATCTCTAGGCGTGAGAGCTTCCTTTAGTAGGTAACTCAAGCCATCACGTTAATCAACTCTTCAAGCATTTCATCAGCCAATTTGTCCAAAACATCCACAGAGAACACATGCTCTACTACAAATGGTTCCTTGAGGTTCTTGTTCAGCCCTAACTATATAGTCTCTTCCTCTATCTTCATCGTTAATTTCTCTGCTCTAACGTCGATGATGGCATTGGCGATATTGACGTACATCCTCCACAATACCTATCGGGTGTTTCACTGACGATCAACCATATTTAATACCATCTTCGCACATCGAAAGTGGCATGATGTTGAAACTAGCTCCTAAGTCAGAGAGGGCGTTGTGAATGGTAACGGTTTCGAGCTTACAGGGGATGACGAAGGTACCTGGGTCGGGTAATTTCTATGGCACCCCATGTTGGATAAAGGTATGTGTCGCAGTGGTGACCATCACTGTCTCCTCTTCCAATCTACACTTCTTGGTCAGGACATCCTTGAGGAACTTAGCGTAGGAAGGAATTTGCATGATTGCCTCGTGGAAGGGCATAGAGATCTCCATTTTCTTCAATCTTGCTGCGAAATTGTAGGTGTTGGAATAAGGATGTTGGTGCATGTTTATCATTTGTAACTTCATCTCGGCAAGCTCAGCTCGCAATGCAAGTACCTCACTGTCTGTTCCCTTGGCTGGCGTCCGACGATTAAACTCTCCCGACATAGTGTTTCTTCCCTCGGCCATCTTCTCAATCTTTACCTCAATAGCGGTGAATGGGAGGTCATGAAGTGAACCTCCACAAGCAGCATTTAACCAATCTCGAACTTCATCACGAAGACCCTTAATAACAGTGGCAATGAGGTATCTTTTATCCATCCCGTGGTGTAGGCATTAACGTTGATATCCTTTAAATCGCAGCCTCGCTTCCGAAATACTCTCTTTTTCCTCTTGCGTAAAGAAATTAATCTTGGTCTTCCATAGCCGCGTCTTGTGGGGTGAGAAGAATCGCATCATGAAGTGTTCTTTGAGCTGGCTTCACGTGTGAATAGAATCCGGTAGTAGCGTGTAGAGCCACTCGAGTGCATGCTCCCTAACTGAGAACGGGAAGGCAAGCAACATAATCGCCTGATCATCTATTCTGAGGTACGCTTTCATATTTGAACAAAACATCTTGAATGGAGTAAAATGCTAGTTTGAGTCTTCCGTAGGTCATTCCCTGAATGGCGATCGGTCTATCTCGGGCCTTCGAATACAGTAGAAAAGTTGTGTGTGTTTAGGCGATGTGTATGCCCCGTAAGTTTCCGGTGCTTCCTCCTGAGCCATCTCTTCTTCACTAGATATATCCGTTTCTCGCTCAGTCGTTGTTTCCTCAAGATTCTTGGAACCACTACGTCTCACTTTTTGCTGTCGTGTCAATGCTCGGGTGGTCCTGTCAATTTCTGGATCGAAGAGGAGTTCTTTGCTTCTGAAACTCCTAGACATACACCGAGTGATCTGCACGTAGGAAAACAACAAACAATGGCTTAGCTCTGAAGAGATTTCATCGACACAAATAAAAGAAAAATGCAGAAAATAAAAACAAACAAAAGACTCAGAAAGGATTGGATCTCGACTCAACGAAATCCTATTTCTAATGCTGTAACTAGTCCCCGGAAACGGTGCCAAAAACTTGATGGTGGTAAATAAGAGGTTTAATTTCCTAGACCACTCTACCGAAAGTATACGGTACGTGTAGTAACAGGGTCAAACTCTAGGGACTAGTGAAACGTTAGAACTAAGAATTCACGAGAAGAAGATCAATCAATATGTTATTATCGGACTGGAAAATAAAATAAAAGAATTACGAAGCTAGACTCAGCAAGATAGAGTACCACGGGTTTTGGGAATGTCGGGACATGCAATGGATGTATCTATGGAACATGAAATCGGTGATATCAATCGAGGGGAACAAAAATCTAAATCCACTACCTAGGGAAACAACGTCACTCATCTCTCTATGTAGCGCGGAACATCTAGATGCATGAAGAACTAGTGGGGAGTTCTACCTTAACTATCAGAAATGACTCTCTCGATGCAGCGCGGAACGTCTAGATGCATGAAGAACGATAGAACTCTAATATCTAATGTTGGAAACAATGGGAACTCGACCTCTATTAACGGAAGTGACTCTCTCGATGCCTAAATCCACTATCTAGGAGATAAACGCTCACCTCTCGATGCAGTAAACTTATAGCCTAAACGCATGATGAACAATGGAAGTTCTACCGTTCCTAAATAGATTAACCGATCGCTAGATTTTCATTAATCTAATTCATTCGAAGGCTAATTTCGAGACTCAAGTCTGACTCTCTCGTTGCCTAGATGAATCTCTAACCTCATTCAAACATTTCTAATCTCACTCGAATGGATCTAGTCTCATTCAAACATGAAATCAACAAAGTATGAACGCATTACGCACAGTACAACCTATCGAACCATAGGCTTGAAACAAAACCGAAATCAAGCATTAAAGAACCAAACAATCCATTACAATGATATCTTTAACCCGTGATAAAGAACTACTCAGAATTCATAGGGAAATAAACACAAACGAAGTAAGCATTCATCTTCCCTGTCATCCAAGCGTGACCTCAGACGAATCTTTCGGATGACCGAAGTCTTCTTCTTCAAATTGTGCTCTCTGGTCTATCTCCTGTTATGGTTCTCTCTTCTTTGGACCCTTTTCTTTCTGGTTTGATTTTAAATTCATGCCCGTTCAAATGGTGTTCGTGTATGTAGCATTGGTTGTTGGCATGCAAGCACGACCGTGCTCATGGAAACGCCCGACCGTGCATGCATTTTACTTGAGTGCCCGACTAAGCATGGAGCAAGCCCAGGCCGTGCATCAGCAATGGGGGTGATTCTATCTCTAGAGCTCGACCGTGCAAGTGTTGAAGCCCAGTCGTGCACAAGTGCTTCATTCTCCAGCCCGATCGTGCACAAGTCTGAGCCCGGTCGTGCTTGTTCAGTTGCTTCTCGTGCGTTGTGTATAGCTCGACCATGCTTGTAGGACTTCCCAACCCGACCGTGCTGCAAAGGTTGCCCGGTCATGCTGCATGGATTCTTATGCTCGACCGTGCTTGTGAGTTTGCTCGGCTGTGCACGTGGCTTCCTTGTGCCCGATCGTGCAATGACTATAGCTCGGTCGTGCTTCTTGGTTGAGTCTTCAGCTCGGTCGTGCTGGTGTTGGTGTCCGGCCGTGCACATGTTGCCTCTTCAGCCCGATTGTGCAAGGCGTGCTTGTGGATTCATCACATGTTCACCTTGTTCGTGCTCATATTCACATCTTGATCACTTGGTCACGTTTTCGGGTGAATTTTCCGTAATTACCCGTGGTTGCTTCACATGTCTTCACATGTCTTCCTCTCTTCTTTCTTTCTCGGTTGCATCATTCTTCTAAAATCTGAGAATCACATCAAGAGTCCTCTGTTTTTTATTTATGTTTGCACAAGAACAAGGGTTGACATGGAACTTGATTCGGACCCCTAGCCCGGTCCTTCGGTGGACGGATGAGACGTGGTTCAAGCAAGCGCTCCTCGATATGCCTTCACTCATTGGACCGTTATGTGGTGCCGTGTCCCCACGAAGGACCGGTTAGCTCGTTGGGGTGTACCTTGCGAAGAGAGATGTTTACTGTGTCAAACCGGTAATGAGTCTCACCTTCACCTATTCTTCTCTTGCCAATATAGCAGGGAGTTGCTCTATCATTTCACAGGGACTAGGTGGTCGGATCTTCCTATGGATTTGTATGGTATTAGCCATTGGATAGCGGATTCAGTGATTCCATCGGATGAGTTGGTTGTATTAAGAATTTTGATCCAAACAACGGTCTACTTCATATGGCAGCAGAGAAACAAAAGATATTATTTCACATTGATTCGGCTTCGGTTTTAGAGGCTCGAGTTCACATCGATCGACTAGTGCGAGATCACATATTTTCATTGCAGGAGTTAACTCCAGGTCAATCCAACATTTGTTTATCTATCTTCTCTTGCCAATATAGCAGTGAGCTGCTCTCTCATTTCACAGGGACTAGGTGGTCGGATCTTCCTATGGATTTGTATGGTATTAGCCATTGGATAGCGGATTCAGTGATTCCATCGGATGAGTTGGTTGTATTAAGAATTTTGATACAGGCAACGGTCTACTTCATTTGGCAGCAGAGGAACAAAAGATTATTTCACATTGATTCGGCTTCGGTTTTGGAGGCCCGAATTCTTGTCGATCGACTAGTGCGAGATCGCATCTTATCCTTGCAGGAGTTAACTCCGGGCCAATCCAACATTAGTTTATCTATTTGGCGCTCCATTTTGGTGTAGGTCTGAACTTGTTGTATTTCAGGTCATTTTATGGTTGTCTTGTATTTTGTGGTTGTAGATTTGTGGGGTTCTGTTTTTTGTAACCGAAATGAGGGTTCTGTATTCAAAGCCGATGTTTGTGCACGGCTTTAGGGTGTACTAAATTTATACTATATGAATATATACAGAACATTCAAAAAAAAGTACAAGGGTTGACATGGAGATGAGGACGGAATTATGCAGTGCAATCACTACTTAACTCCTCAAAACAACAATTGCCTTTGTTCGCAAATTTTAAAGACAAAACAAATCTGGAACCGGCATTGAATCGACACCAGACCCGAACCGAGCTACCACGCTTGCAAACAAATAATCAACCAAGTGGTAATTTCCGCTATATAGACTCCATTGATATAGACACCGGAAACGAAGAACAACCCAGAAAACTTCAACCCATGAGAGATTGTTGAAGTTCAAAACGACGTGGTTACCTTCATTGTCTGGTCTGTCCTTGAAACCTTGTTATTGTAGACGAATACTACCTCCTCTTCCACTGATAAGGACTTGTTTCCATTTGGAAACCCATAACTTCCAATCTTTTGTTTTGTCTTTGATTTTTCTTAATAATCTTAATACGAGTATGAGAGTAGAAAACGAAGAAGTAGGTCATAACAGTGAGAAAGTGCATTGTGGTAAATTCTCTACAACATTAATTAAATGGAAGATGAAAAGATGAAGAGGTAAGTCGTATTAATGGGAGACTTATAGTAAAACCTCTGCAATATTAATTAATTGGAAAATAGGAAGATGAAAGAGTGATTGCAAATAACCGTATAAGATGAAACGCTGCAAATGTAAATATTAGGTGACGCTACAGGCTTACGTGATGCGCTAAGCACGCAGAGATCATTGCCTTTTTCGTATATATAGATTCATTAACAATGGAGTCGATGCATTGTGACTGGCAACATCACACGATTTTTAAAAGAAAAATTCAGATTTTCTCTCTTCTTTGACTTCTCTCCCCTCTCTTAGTGGAGAGAGTCTACGGCCCATTCCATCTCCTTCCATTTCTGACCCAACGGATCCCAAGAGATTACCATCTCAGCCGTAGAAGCTTCGCCTAACATTCATTCTCTGGCTCTTCGCAATAGCGACATACAAACCCTATCGATTTGCAGACCCTCGACAATCTTCCTTAATGCATCGATCTCCTCCTTCTTCATCCCCTCCACTCCTCGGAATTTTTTGTTCCTCTCCTCCAACTCCTAAACCTCTAGAAGCCCGAGCTTTGTCTCTAATTCATTTATCCTCTTTTCGTTCTTTTCATTCAGAGCCCTTAAAACAGCGATCTCATTCTCCAGTCCATCAATCCAATCACCTTTATGCGAAATCTCTCCCGTGAGCTTCTTCGCCTCCGCTGAAGCTTCTTCCCCTTCGCTCATAGTTGTGACCAGATCATGTTGAAGCCGAAAAATCTCCGTCTCAAGCTCCACCGCTCTCACAGCTATAGCATCCGGAACCTTCCTCTCCTAGTCCGCCTTGTCTATATCCCGCTTCATCTCCCCCGTCTTACGCCTCGCCTTCCATTCGACTACTCTAGGTTCTTCGATCTCCGCCGTTAGCTTATCGAACCTCTTATCCCATGTCAGTTCCTGATTCTGGCTCTTGAGCTCTCTCATACGAAATCGTTCCCAAAGGGTTTTCTGAATATTTTCATCTACTAAAGTTTTATATATAAACTCAGTAGAGTATGCATAAAGAAAAAAAAATACAAGTGGATGTATAAAGATTTCGATAAATAGGTAAGTGAATGTATGAAGATTGTCGTGATAATGGGAGAATATTTGATTAGCATAGAATCTCCATAATACTTTCAACAAATTGGAGCGTACACATCGAATATGTCCAACTAATCCAAAAAAGATGTCGAATTCTTTCTTCCCAATGGATTTTGTAAAAACATTGGCTAATTCTAAGTTTGTGGAGATATAATGTGTAGTAATGATGCCGAGAAAGATTGCATCACGAATGAAATGACAATCCATCTCAATAAATTTTGTCCAATTATGGAACACCGGATTAACAGCAATGTACATGGCATCCTGGCTATCACAACATAGATGAATAGAATGATCATGATGGATGTCCATGTCGGCTAGTAAGGTCTCGAGGCAACCTAAGTCTGCAAATAGGAATAGTCATTGCTCGATATTCAGCATCAGCTGATGAACGGGAGACAACATGTTTTTTTGTCTTCCAAAAAATAGGGATGAGCCAAGGTCAATAAACCAACCAGTAAAAGACCGTCAACTCAAAGGACATCATGTCCATTCAGATTCATACCAAGCATGAAAATGTAAGTCATAATATCAGTGGAGAAATATACCTTGCCTATATTGCTTTTGAGATTTTAAACAACCCTTATCTTAGTGTGCTTGTTGAGGTTCATGTATAAACTAAGATAAGATATGAACTGAATAAGACAATTCAGGTCGTGTGACACCCAAGTATATGAGTCTACCAACAAGTCTTCGATAAGCAAGATGAATGATGATGTCTCTGTCTGCTTTGTTGGTCATTAGAAAAATCGAAGCTGTACGAGAATGATCATCAACAATTGTCAAGAAATATTTTGCTCCATTAAATGAAGGTAAGCGGTAAGGACTCCATACGTCACAATATATCATATCAAAATTGGAATTGATTCATACAAATAGAGAAGTTGTTTGTGGTTTGTTTGACACGAATACAAATGCACACACTTTTTCAAAGAATGTGAATTGCGATCATTTCTCAAATAAAAAACTAACTCCACTATCTTAAAAGATGGATGACCAAACCTTCTATGCAAGTATCCACTCAGCATGAATATTGATCTAACAGTCGCACTTTGCTCCACATTTCTAAATAATAAAGTCTGCCTCGTTGTTCACCCACTCCGATCAACATCTTCTCAAAACGATCTAGAATGATACATGATTTATTAGAAAATTGAATCATATATCTCATTATCCAAGAAACTTAAATACCAATATTAGGTTGTAGGTAAGCCCTTTTATGAAGAAAATATTATTTAGACACATATTAGAGCTTAATACAACATCCCCTTGCTATAAAACCCAACTCTCTTGACCATCGAGAAGAATGATGGAGCAAGGTTGCATTGTAGTGTTTTAGGAGGGAAAGAAGCATCTGCCAATGCTTATTAACGTCGTTGAATATTTCTCGATCAACTAGAGCCAATATGATCAACATAGCTAGATTTAAAGGAAATGGGCATAGCTAAGGTAACATTAACTCGATCGTGTTGGTAGACATGGTCGAAGGTTTAGATGGACGATTTTCTAGTATTCTACTCGAAGGTTTAGATAAACAATCTTGGATAATTTTTTTATTTTTTCTTAATTTTCTCAATTTTATTTGTTAGTGGGTTATTGGTGTGAGTGAATTATTTACTAAAGATAATGGGGTTTATGGGGTTAGTGGTCCAGTAATCATTGTTAGTGGAGTAATGGGTAATTTACTTCTTTGTGATTTTTCTCCTATAAATTGGGATGAAATGGAATGGAAAATCAAAAACTTCAAACACCAATCCGTTTGTCTTATTTTTCTTATCCTTCATATTCTTCTCTTAGAGAAAGAATATTTCCAACAATTAGTATCAGAGCGTGTGCAATCCATTCATTAAACAATGTCTTCGATCTCACACAACACTGGAGCATCGTGGAGTCCCGTAAACACAAGACGAAGTCGACAGTCTCTTTTTCGGGATGATGGTAACCACGTGGTGCGAAAGGTGGTTAAAGGGATGGGAGGTGTGACATTTGCAATGCTCAGGAAGACTAATTATGGAGATTGATGAAGGTGATGCTTTGAGCACGTGGACTTTGGCCAACCGTCGAGGTAGGCACCGATGATGAGCAGGAAGATCAAATGGTTGTTGAAGCCATTCTACGCAGTGTGCCGTCGGAGATGATCTCTTCGCTCGTCGTGAAGAAGAATGCGAAAGAGCTTGGAAATCGGTTGAGTCTATGCGTGTCGGTTCTGATCGAGCACGTAAGGCTAGCTCAGAAAATACGCAAGGAGTATGAGATAATAACTTTCCGTGATGGTGAGACGGTAAATGAATTTTCCATGCATCTCTCCGGCATAGTGAATTAGCTAGCCGTTCTCGGAGATACTGAACCGTTACACAAGGTGGTTGAGAAATACCTACGAGTCATCCCTCCAGAATTCAGACAAATCGTACTGTCCATTGAAACTTTGCTCGATCTGTCAATATTTTCGTTGGAAGAGGTTACAAGGAGGTTGAAGGCCGCAGAAGAATGGTTTGAGCCACTGGAGCCCACATCCGGGGTAGGGGGTAAACTTTACCTCATTCAAGAGGAATGGATTGCAAGAATGAAGGAGCGAAAACAAGGAGATTATTCCTTTGAAGGCTCCAAGTCGGAGAAACGTCTTCGAAAACAATAACGTCGTAAATCCGTATGTGATGGTGAATTTGGTTCTAGCAAGAACCAAGATATATCAAAAGACAAGTGTCGAAATTATGCTAAGATTGGTCATTGGGCTAGGTACTACCGATCCAATCGCAAAAATGAAGAAGCACATCTGGCCCACGAGGATGACGACGAGCCTATGCTCCTTATGACCAAGGCGTGTGAGACCATGTTAGATTCATCGACATCACAACTTACACCGTCAGGGTCACGACCAGTGTGTTTGACAACAAGAAGCTCTGACGAATCGTGGAAATAGCATACAAGATACGACCACATTAGTTTTAATGCACTACGGAAGCTCGCGCAACACAACATGGTGTGTGGGTTACTACATATTGGTCAAGTTGACCAAGTGTGTGACAGTTGCCTCATGGGGAAACAAAGGCGAAACTCGTTTCCATAGAAGGCGCGACAACATGCAGTAGATCTTCTTGATCTCGTCTGTGGTGATCTATGTGGGTCCATCACACCGATGACACCAAGTGGAAATCGTTACTTTCTACTGCTCGTCAATGACTTCAGTTGTTACATGTGGCTCACTCTTCTTGCTAGCAAGGACAAAGCTCTAGCGGCAATCAAAAGGTTCCAAACTACAACAAAAGTACAATCAGGAAAAAAGCTTAAGGTAATTCGCACTAATCGTGGAGGTGAGTTTATATTGGTGAAGTTTGGAGAATACTGTACATAGAAAGGAGTCCAGCGACAATTCACAGCCCCTTACGCGCCACAACAAAATGGAATCTTTGAACGACGCAACCAGACAATTGTTGCCATGGCCCTATGCATGCTGAAGTCAAAAGGTCTTCCTGGAGAGTTCAGGGGCGAAGCTATGACCAGTGTAGTCTTTATCCTCAATCGCACCCTAACACGTAGTATTGATGAAAAGACACCATATATGAGGCTTGGCATGGTGCAAAACCGACAGTCCATTTCCTTCGCACATTCGGTTGTATCGCACATGTTAAGGACACACGACCATATTTGAAGAAGCTTGATGATCGAAGCACACCAATGATCTTTGTCGGGTATAAAGCTGGGTCAAAGGCATATTGAGTGTACTATTCAATCAGCAAACGGGTGAATGTGACACATGATGTTATATTTGATGAAATAGCGAAATGGGATTGGAAGACCCATGACAAGTGTGATACTACCATTTCATTGGAGCCATTTAGCATGGATTATATCAGTACGAGTGAACCAAGCCCAAGAGAAACGATTAAAGACTCCCCTCGAACTTTTGATGCAACACCAGATGTAGTGGAGTTTGCATCGCCGATGACAAATGTCGAACCAAACCTTGATGCAGATCATGATGCACCTCTACGCTTTCACACGATCAAAAACATCCATGGACGATCATCACCACGGGGGTTTACATCTCGTGTCTTAGAGGCTCAAAAGTTTCACTTTACAACGGTAGAACAGCTATCGTCTTTTGTTGAGGCAGAGCAACACGAACATTGACGACAAGCAATGCTTGAGGAGATGAAAGCGATCAATGATAATTGTACTCTGGAACTCGTCGACCTCCCTGTCAGCCATAGTCGTTGGGATCAAATGGGTTTTTAAGGTGAAGCGTAATGAACATGGAGCCATTATTAAACACAAGGCGCAACTTGTTGCAAAGGGCTACGTGGAGCGTACGGAGATTGAATTCCACGAAGCTTTGCTTCCGTGGCGTGCATAGAGTCTGTACAGCTCTTGTTGACCTTAGCAACGAGTGACGGGTGGAAAATCCATCACATAGATCTTAAGAGTGTGTTCCTCAATAGTGTGCTTAAAAAGAAGGTGTATGTGATACAACCACAAGAGTTTGTCGACAACAACAACAAAGATAAGGTTCAAAAGGAGTACCTTTGAGCATGGGATATACACTCGGAGTAGAAGATCATCACGACTCATCATGGGTGTCTACGTCGATGACTTGATAATTACCGGGTCAGCAAAAGGTGATGGTAAAGCGTTCAAGGCCGAGATGAAGACTTTGTTCCAGATGAGCGATCTCGGGTTGTTGACCTACTATCTCGGGCTTAAGGTCTGTCAAAGTGCAACCGGCATCATACTCTGCCAGTCAGCAAACACACAGAAATTATTGGAGAGATGCAGCATGAGCAATTGCAACCAATGTAAGGCGCTATTGGAAGCACGTTTAAGCTTAGCAAGGAAAGTTCTAGTCCACTGATCGTAGCAACCAAATATCGAAGTATAGTTAGTAACTTTGGTGCCTAGTGAACACGCGACTAGACCTTGCCTATGCGGTAGGGTATGTAAGACACTTCATGGAGAAGCCAGACGAAGATCATATGGCGACAGTGAAGCACATGTTACGGTACATTTCTGGGACATGCAGTTATAGGGTATTCTACGGAAAGAAGTATGATGGTCAACCACATCTGGTTGGATTCAGTGACCGCGACATGGCAGGTGGCATCGACACACAAAAAGCACAAGCGACATCTTCTACTTTCTTGGTGATAGCTCAATCACCTGGCAATCGGGGAAGCGGAAGGTGATGGTTTTGTCCTCATGTGAGACAGAATATATCATCAAGGTTGAAGGAAACCACTTACACCACTAACCCACAAACAAATAAGCTTTAGAAAATTAAGAAAACATAAAAAAGTGATCCAATATTTGCCCCCTAATTCTTGCCATGTTTTCCTGAAATCTTGACGATGCCAATTCTTTTTGCGTAGTTCCTGAAATTTGATACGTTCAAGTGGCTTTGTGAGTATGGTCGCGAGTTGGTCTTGTGTAGAGATATACTCAAGGACGATCTTCCCATCTTCAACACACTCTGGAATGAAGTGAAACCGAGTGTCAACGTGTTTACTCCGATCGTGAAAGAAGGGATTCTTGCTCAATGCGATAGCGGACTTGTTATCCACCCTATTCACTGGCACTTGGGTTTCAAGCCAAGGAAGTCACTTAAGAGTCGAGCTAACCATATGCCTTTACAAGTTGCAGCTGATGCAGCGATATATTATGCCTCTTTGAGGATAAAGCCACCACCTTCTACTTTGCCGACTACCAGGTGACGAGGCTATCACCAAGTAAGTAGTGGATGTCGCTTGTGCTATTTCATGTGTCGATGTCACCTGCCATATCGCTGCCACTGAATCCAACTAAACGTGGTTGACCATCACACTTCTTTCCGTAGAACGCCCCATAACTGTGTGTCCCAGAAATATACCGTAACATGTGCTTCACTGTCGCCATATGATCTTCCTGTGGCTTCTCCACGAAGCGACTTACATACCTTACCGCATAGGTAAGGTCTGGTCGCGTGTTTACAAGGTACCAAAGTCCATAAACTATACTTTGATATTCGGTGGCTTCGACCAGTGGACTAGAATTTTCCTTGCTAAGCTTCAAATGTGCTTCCATAGGTGCCTTGCATGGATTGCAGCTGCTCCTACCGCATCTCTCTAATAATTTCTATGCGTATGTTGACTGGCAGAGCATGATGCCAGTTGCACTTTGATAGACCTCAAGCCCAAGATAGTAGGTCAACAATCCGAGATCGCTCATCTGGAACAAAGTCTTCATCTCGGCCTTGAACGCTTTAACATCGCCTTTTCGGACCCAGTGATTATCAAGTCATCCATGTAGACATTCACGATAAGTCGTGATGGTCTTCTATTCCGAGTGTATATCCCATGCTCAGAGGTACTCCTTTTGAACCTAAGTGACTGTAAACTTGAATCTAACTTGGTATTCCACGCTCGTGGTGCTTCTCAAAGTCCTAAAGGGTCTTATGCAAGCGTAAGAGCTTCTCTTTGTGGTTGTTGTCGATGAATCCTGGTGATTGTGTCACATACACCTCCTCTTTTGGCACGCCATTGAGGAACACACTCTTGACATCCATGTGATGGATTTTCCACCCTTCGCTCGCTGCTAAGGCCAACAAGAGTCGTACAGACTCTATGCATGCCACTGGCACAAAGACTTCATCAAAATCAATCCCCGTGCACTGCACATTGCCCTTTGCAACCAGTCGCACCTTGTGTTTAGCAATGGATTCGTGTTAGTCACTCTTCACCTTAAAACCCCATTTGAGCCCAACGAATCGTTGGTCGATAGGGAGGTCGACGAGTTCCTAAGTACCATTATCATTGATCGCTTTCATTTCCTCAAGGATTTTTTTTCGCAAATGTTCGTGTTGCTCCACCTCAGCAAAGGACGATGGCTCTTCTCCCGTGGTAAAGTGAAACTCTTCAGCCTCTAAGGCAAGAGGTGCAATCCCCCGTGGTGATGATGGTCTGAGAATGTTATTGATCGTGCGAAAGCGTAGAGGTGTATCATCATGATGTGCATCAAGGTTTGGTTCGACATTTGTCGGTGGCGACACAAACTCCACCGCCTCTAGGAGTTTGAGGGGACTCTTGAACCATTTCTCTTGGGCCTAGATCACTCGTAGTGATATGGATGCTTAATGGCTCCAATGAAACGGTATTACCACCCTTGTCATGGGTTTCTTAGTCCCGTTTAGCCACTTCATCAAAGACAACATCACGTGTCATATTCACCTGTTTGCTAACTGGATCGTACACTCGGTATACCTTTGACCATCTGTATACCCGACAAAGATCATTGGTGTGCTTCGATGATCAAGCTTCTTCAAATATGATTGTGTGTCCTTAACATGTGTGATACAACTGAATGTACGAAAGAAGTGGACTGTGGGTTTTGCACCATGCCAAGCCTTATATGGTGTCTATTCATCAAGACTACGTGTTGGGGCGCCATTGAGGATAAAGACTGCAGTGGTCAGAGATTCGCCCCTGAACTCTCCAAGAAGGCCTTTAACTTTAGCATGCACCAAGTCATGGCAACTATGGTCCGGTTATGTTGTTCAATGACTCTATTTTGTTGTGGCGAGTAAGGGGCCGTGAATTGTTGTTGGACTCCTTTCTCTCGCAGTATTCTCCAAACTTCACCAATGTAAACTCACCTCCATGATCAGTGCGAAGTACCTTAAGCTTTCATCCCGATTTTACTTCAATCGTAATTTGGAACCTCTTGATTGCCACTAGAGCTTGGTCCTTGTTTGCAAGAAGAGTGAGCCACATGTAACGACTAAAGTCATCTACGAGTAGTAGGAAGTAACGATTCCCGCTTGGTGTCATCGGTGTGATGGGTCCACATAGATCACCATGGAGGAGATCAAAAAGATTTACCGCACGTTGTCATGCCTTCTCTGGAAACGAATTCTGCCTTTGCTTCCCCACGAGACAACTGTCACACACTTGGTCAACTTGACCAATATGTGGCAACCCACGCACCATGTTGTATTGAGCGAGCTTCCATAGTGCATTAAAACTAATGTGGTCGTATCTTGCATGTCATTTCCACGATTCTTTAGAGCTTCTTGTTGTCAAACGCACCGATCGGCCAATGTTGAGGTAGTTCAAAGAGATCCTATTGGAGGATCTTCGGATTCATGCCAATAGTCGTTTTTTGTAGATCTCTTATAGTCAAGATGCACCCTTCGATGATCGTCTAACATCTAGAGTCGTCCAACTATCCCACATTGATCAGGTTTTTCGTGACATGAGGAATGTAGTAGACCCCTGTTAGTACACGATGCTCGTCGTTCTTGCATGAGGATAGGATCGTTCCTCTTCCTTCAATATTGATGATAGATTTATCTCCAAACTTCACGGTTCCAACCACTGATTGATCAGAAAACACAGCACGCACACCGGTCATGTGGTTCGTCGCCCCGGTGTCAAAGAACCATAGATCGCCATTACACTCCTTCTCTCGACTAAGATGGGTAGTAACTTTCGCCTCCACGTGGTGGATATAGCACTTATGTGATGGTGGTGACCCTAACGGTGTAAATTGTGATGTCGATGAATCTAACGTGATCTCACATGCCTTGGTCATAAGGAGCGTTGGCTCATCGTCATCCCCGTGGGCCAGATGTGGTTCTTCATTTTTGGGCTTGGATAGATAGTCCCTAGACCAATGACCCATCTTACCAAAATTTTGACACATGTCTTTTGATCTATCACGGTTCTCGCTTGAACCAGATCCACCATCAATTACGGATATACGACATCGTTGTTTTCGAGGAATTTTCTCCGATTTAGAGCCTCCAAAGGAATAATCTTCTTGTTTTCACTCTTTCATTCGTGCAATCCATCCCTCTTCACTGAGGTAAACTTTATCCCTTTTCCCTGATGTGGGCTCAAATGGCTCAAACCTTTCTTCTGCGGCCTTCAACTTCCCAGTAACCTCTTCCAAAGAAAGTGCTGACAGATCCAACAAAGTTTCAATAGACAGAGTGATCTGTACGAATCTAGGAGGGACGACTCATAGGTATTTCTCAATCACCTTGTGTGGCGGTTCAAGATCTTCAAGAATGGCTAGCTGATTCACAGTGTTGGAGAGACGCATGGCAAAGTCATCCACCATCTCCCCATCACGGAAAGCTATTATCTCGTACTCCTTGCGCACTTTCTGAGCACTAGCCTTATGTGCCCGATCAGAACCGACACGCATAGACTCAACCGCTTCCCAATTCTCTTTCGCATTCTTCTTCACGACGAGCGAAGAGATCATCTCCGACAAGCACACCGCGCAGAATGGCTTCAAACGCCATCTGATCTTCCTCCTCATCATCGGTGCCTACCTCGAAAACTGCCCAAAGTCTACGTGCTCAGAGCATAACCTTCATCATTAATGACCAATCTCCATAATTATTCTTTGTGAGCATTGCAAATGCCGCACCTCCCACCTCCTTAACCACCTTTTGCACCACGTGGTTACCATCACCCCGATGTTGACCACGACGTGGAGGAGAAAGAGACTGCCGACGTTGTCCTGTGTTTACGGGATTCCTCGATGCTCCAACGTTGCGTGAGATCGACAAAACTATTAAATGGATCAATTACACACGCTCTGATACCATTTTTTGGAAATATTGATTCTCTAAGAGACCAATAGGAAGAATAGGAAGAAGAACACGAAAGGATTGGTGTTTGAAGTTATGACTTCCCATTCCATTTTATCCTAATTTATAGGAAAAAAATTACAAATGAGTAAATTACCCATAACCCCACTAACAATGGTTAATAGACCCCTAACCCACTAACCCAATTATCTTTAGTAAATGACTCACTCACACCACTAACCCACTAACAAACAAACTTGAGAAAATTAGGAAAACATAAAATGTTATCCAATATATCATAACTAGAGTTATGTCAACTCGGAGCTAAGGAGTTCATGGTGGTGGATAGAAACTGGTAGGTTATGATATGCATGAATTCGTGTGGACTCAAGAAGAGCAGGGGAGCTTGGCCAGAAACCTATAGGTAATGATATGTCTAGAGTCATGATGAAGCGGGAGTTGGGGAGCTCGTGGCGGTGACTGAAACTCATAGGTTGTGATAATATTCATGAGTACTTGTGGAGTTTCGACTAAAGTAATAGTAGTCTTGGATCCCGTGGTACCATCTCATATTGTTGTGTTTGGATACATTGGATGAAAATCATTATTGTATCGGTCTTGTTGAGTTCGATTATTCCTATCACCCCTTTGTGGGATTGTTGGACTGTCTTGGATGGCGGGTCATGAAAGGTGGTCACAGTGATGCCATACCAGAGCTAGGGAGGATCAGACTAACAGTGAGGATGTGTGGTCATCCCAGCGACTGAATCATCGCGAATTTTCTCCATTTTATACATTTAGTATGTATGAATTTTGGATTAGGATTCTCCAAATATTTACTTTGTATTGATAACTTATTTCCATTGTGTTTTGAAGTTATTATTTAATAAACCTTTTTTTGTACATTTCGGGTTATTCAATTATAAGTCCATCATCTTTTCAGAATGCGACGGTGAATATTTCTACTCTTGTAGGAACGAGATATGACTGTTACAATGGTAGATATTCTCAATCTCGAAGGTGAATTCTAGGTTCGGGTGTTACAATATTTACGATACATATGTGTACATATATTTATGTATATCTTTGCAAATTCATGTGTATATGAATATATGCAGGTGTAAGGTGTATTCATGTGATATATGTGTATACACATGAGTGTATGTATACAATCATGTGATATATAAGGATATACATGAGTGTATGTATATATTCATGTATGTATATGGCAATATTTACGTGTGTACATGTGCATGTGTATATATGTTTCGCAAGTGGATATATATATATATATATGTGTGTGTATTTATATGTATGTCTATGTGTATTTGCATATCTATGTATATGTGCAATGGTGAGTTCTTTATAGAAGACGTAATTCACATATCTTGAACATCATAATTCAACAAAGTTTGAACATTTTTTATAATGTACATATTGATAACATTGAAAGTGTATCAATTTTAGGATAGGTTTTAGTGACATTTTCGCACATATTTTATATATAGATTTACATATCCGATATGATTATGAGTTTCATACACCCGTTTTGTTGGTTTTTAGGTTTTTAGGCGACTAGGTCTAAATGAGCTTAAAAAGACGGATTCCTGAACAAAACTACGTACTTTGAAGATAAATCCACTCAGAGCCAAGATCAAGCCTTTGAACCCAAAGGAACACCCGAGCAACGAGCGGAAAAGAGAATATTCAAGACAACAAGGGTGCCCGGTCGTTATCCGCATACCTTGCACGACCCGGGCACGAAGGCAACGCGATCGGGTAGCCTTACCCGATCGGGCGCAAGACGTATACCCGCTCGGGCGTTTATTCATCCCAAATTCCCTGAGAGTTTGCACGACTCGGGCCGCTCAACCACGCGATCGGGTGCTGAATGCCCGATCGGGCTCTATGAAGGAACACGACCGGGCGCGCCTCTGCACGATCGGGCAACAGTGGTGCCCGAGCGGGCCGTGTATTTCGCAACAACCTAGATCATGCATTCAAACGACCTAATTTAAAGAACAAAATAGATCTAGAGCAAAGGGGGCGACGTACAGGGAAAGGAAAGGCTGGGAAAACATCTGGAAATGCTCGGGAGACGTTGGAGAAGAACAGAAGCATCAATCCTCACATCGGTAACACGATAGAGAAGGTCGAGGCATCGAATTTCCTAGAGTCTATCATGTTTAAGATTATGTTATCTTCGTCTTTTGTTTTCTCCATGAGTGAGTAGAGTCCCAACTACGGGTAGGGATATCGGATTGTATTGGATGAACAATGATTTGCGTTAATGCTTAGATTTATTGATTTATTCTTGATTATCGGTTCTACGCTTAACATTATCACTCTTACGCTAGTGCTGCCCGCTCAGTAACATAGGATTTCGGACTTTGCTGGAAGGTTAAAAAATGAATTCGGACCTGTTAAGTTGTAGTTTAAGTTTGGCTAATGAGAATCTGACCGGTCGGTTAGTCGTCTTAGGAATAATGATTGTGTTTGTAAAGCTGCCATGGTACGGGTTAATCACTGCTAGAAGGTAGGGTTGCACGTATTCATGGTTAGGAGGTTTAGGCTCGGAAGAATCACTCCTCACCTTAGGGCATGAATTTCCCGTTGTCAAGATAAGTCGATAGATCTATGATGCTTAGTTGCTTCATCCATACGATTCCCGGTATCCCGACACCCGTAGTGTTCGTCATATCCGAGTTCACCCCAACCTAGTATTGTTGTCACCATTTAGGTTAGTTTTAGATATTTAGGACCATATCCTCTTCTATCTTTATTCGTCTTAGTTTAGTTTCATTCTTAGTTTTTGGCTGCTTAGTCCCCAGAGATCGACCCTGGTACTACACGATCCGTATACTTGCGGTGAAGTGGTCTAGGATAATTTATAACTCGTTTTTTCACACATCAAGTTTTTAGGGCCGTTGTCGGGGACTAATAACGGCCTAGACTAGGAATTAGCTAGATTAAGATCTAGTCTTTTCCGGAGTCTTCTTTTGTTTTTCGTAATTTTTGTTCTGTTTTTGTTTTTCTTTTCTTTAATAGAGTCAAAAAACGAAAAAATATATATCTTTACCTCACAAAGCTTAATCGAGTTTGATGTCCTTTATCTTGCGAGGTAACATGGACGATTTCAACTCTTCGGGTGCTGACATAGCTGAATTGAGGCATCAACTTTCCGAGACTCGTCGTATGCTCTCCGATTTATACCAGCCGCGATACTTTGAGCGATCATGGGAACAAAACGCTTGGGGTATGAAGAGGAGATCTACGATAACTACACTCATCCTTACGGGAATACGTACAATCACGAATGGAGCGATCACACCAAATAACTTCATCGTTTCCTACATATCTAGTTTTGGGAATTTCCAGCCATGGACGGAACCCCAAATCCAGAGCTATCAATCCTATGTGCCCCCGCCATACCCAACACAATCCGTAGCAGCCCACGATTATCCCGCCACGTACAACTACCTCATTGCACTGTTTGAGAATCGAAACAATTTATTCATGGGAGAGGAGGTGGAGCAAGAAAGCGCCAATGAGCAGATAGGCGATTTATTTGGACCATTGGGTGCGCAAGCTTCGGAACTTGCACAATGGGCATCGCAACCACAAGAGGTTGCATCGGAAGGTTCAGAATTAAACCCTCGAGAATATGTCAGCAAGATCTACCTAAGAGATTGTGAGACGGTAGATCAGCCAAGTCCATCCTTGATTGAAGAAGAATACGAGTCTAACACGGCAATGGATGAGACTACAAACATTTATGATCACACGAAAAAACCCGAGGTAGAAGAAGAATTCAGCTTGGTGGACACGATTGAGCAGCCATGCCATATCGATTTCGTGTTCCCCGAAGGCATCTTTGAAGGTTTAGCCGAGGAAACTTGTGAGGAAGTTCAGATTAAGGATTCCTTAGATTTGAATCGCGTAGCGGTTGGGGAAGGTAACTACAAGGTACCAACCGAGCCGCTCAACAACGAAAGGAAAGAGGAATCCTCGAACCAAGACTTCCACACAACCCTAGCTAATTGTGATGCAAGGCAGTACACAAATGATCCTAAGATGCCGAGATGCTGCACCAAACGTCCAACTCACAATTGGGACATCGACAAAGTAACCAAGGTAAAGATGAAGCCTTCACCCGAAAGGCTCACACACACAACATCTCTGGAGAAGCTGAAGGAAACGAACGACAAACGCATAACCGGTTACATGGAGTACTCAACCGGACTTATCGATAGCTCAACCAGAATGTTTGGACAGCACGATCTTGCACCCGACATAGAGAGCATCATGACCGATCTTAGAGAAGACAATACCGATCGTGCAAGGAATTCGGAAAATTCGCGTGCCACACCGTATCTAGCACATATTGCACGCGAAACGCTATAGACGAGACGACGTCGAGGACGTCCACCTGATGAGTAGCACACTTTGGTCAGGCTCGCGACCTTAAACAAGCGCTTCTCGGGAGGCAACCCGAGTCCCATATCCTTTTTTAGTCGTTTTCGTTTTATTTCTTTATTTTCGAACTCTTTTTCTCTTTTTAGATCTTAGACAATTCTTTTTAGGATTTAGGATTTTAGTAGACTTATGATTTTTGCTACATGGTTTTCCCCGCTCTCCTTTTTAGTTTTGCAGCAAATACCCGGTCGGGTAGACCATATCACCCGCACGGGCACAGTGCAGGAGTCACAAAATTCAGGATTTATCACGATTCGAGAAAGCCACACACATGCACCAGGGGTACTCGTTATCTTTTTATATTTTCTCGAATCTTTGCCATGCGGGGATCCCTTATAGGTCTCGAACACCGGGACTGTGTTCCGTTCAGGTCTGGGGGTACTCTTTCATTTTATGATACGGATGTGTATTTAGAGCGACATATTTGCATTTAGGATTAGGTTTAGGAATAAGATGGATATTTAGTGAAATTTTTTCGAGTTTAGTCATGCTTTGTGACTTTGTTGAATCGTGGATAATGGTCTAGGTTTGCTTAGAAGCCCTTTTTGATACCATTAGTCGAGTAGTTGTGTTTGAAACCCTTATCTAGTTGAATTCACTCTTTAGATTTCGATACCAAGTAGTCACATCTCCGTATATATCGTCTAGCTTAGCTTTGTTGATACTTTTAGCGTTCACGAGTTAGATTCCACATGCTTATACTCCGCTGTCATCTAGGATAAGTTTTTCGCTATTCCGAGTTAGGATTGACATGAGTACATCGACATTCGATGGTTCGGGTCTAAGTGGTGGGTAGAGGCGCTTTTCTACGTCCTAAAGGTTAGAGTGTTGTGTAATCGAGAAAAGAAAAAAAAATAAAAACCGAAAAGAAAACCAAAAAGAGAGAAAAAAATAATAAGATCAATAACGCACCTCTTCACTCCACTAAGGTCGCGAAACCTTATGAGTGTGCCATAGGTAGCCTGGGTCTAAGTAGAAACCAAAACCTCTTCGACTTCGACGTCCTAGGAACAAAGCGTGGATCTAAGTACCGAAAAGAAAAAATGCATAAGAACGAGAAGAAGAGATTTGAATTATATCAAAAGCTTAGGGAAATAGGTATGGAGATTGCTTGGACGTTATCTAGGGTTGTGAAGTAGACTTAGATTTTTGGTAGGATTTCATGGCTCAACACTTTCGGTAGA
>CM071868.1:23477847-23489879 GCA_036759665.1 Gynandropsis gynandra | reverse complement strand
GTTAATCACTGCTGGAAGGTAGGGTTGCACGTACTCATGGTTAGGAGGTTTAGGCTCGGAAGAATCACTCCTCGCCTTAGGGCATGAATTTTCCGTTGTCAAGATAAGTCGATAGATCTATGATCCTTAGTTGCTTCATCCATACGATTCCCGGTATCCCGACACCCGTAGTGTTCGTCATATCCGAGTTCACCCCAACCTAGTATTGTTGTCACCACTTAGGTTAGTTTTAGATATTTAGGACCATATCCTCTTCTATCTTGATTCGTCTTAGTTTAGTTTCATTCTTAGTTTTTGGCTGCTTTAGTCCCCAGAGATCGACCTTGGTATTACACGATCCGTATACTTGCGGTGAAGTGGTCTAGGATAATTTATAACTCGTATTTCCACACATCACATATCTTGAACGATATAGAACAACAACCTTTGAACGTTGTTTGTATTACTTTAAAGAAGATTTAAAAAATGTGAAATATGTTAAAATCCCAAAATGTACGATGACATTATTAATATTAGTTGGGGAAAAGAGCCTATTTCCCCTAAACTATCTCATTTTAATCATATTCCCCCTAAATTTTCTCTGTCATCCTATTCCCCCTAAATTTTCTCTGTCATCCTATTCCCCCCTAAACTATCATTGTTCATCCTATTTCTCCTAAACTTTAAAAATTCATCCTACTCCTCCTCCGTTAACTTTTTTGTTAACTTTTCTGTTAAATATTTTTAAAACAACCTATTCCCCCTAAACTATAGCACTTTAATGCTATTCTCCCCTAAATTTTTTTCTCATCTAATTCCCCCCTAAACTATCGTTACTGATCTTATTCCCCCTAAATTTTAAACATTCATCATATTTCCCCCCGAACTATATAACCTCTAGCCTATTTTCCCGTGAACTATATAACCTCTAGCCTATTTCCCTCTGAACTATATGACTTCTAACCTATTCTCCCTAAAAACAAATTGTACATTCAACGTATTTTCAAAATTTTGGTTATTATAAACGTAACATATTTTATTTAATAGTAACGTATTTTTAAATTTTGATTTTTATAAACGTAATATATTTTCTATAATAGTAATATAATTTTAAATTTTTTTTATTATAAATTCATCATATTTTCTTTAATATTAATGTATTATTAAATTTTGGTTATTAAATTTATATTTTTATGATTGATAAAAAAATTAAAATAAAATACTTTAAATTAAAATAAAAATACTAAAATATCTACAACAGGAATGAAAATACTCAATTCTAATTATTACAAAATGATAAAAAAAATCATACATTTGTAATCATATAATTCTTTTAAAAAGTATTTGAGGACAGAAAAATTAAAAAAAAGAGAAAATATCTTTGTATAATGATCTTCCTTCAAAAGTATAACTTATTGACTAATAAGTTTATGTTATATGTAGGGGCTAGACCCTACATCACCATTTGACTAGTGTTTAACCATTTTTAAAATTTTATTTTATGTATAATATATGTACATCCTATTTAGATAGATGCAGATATAAATAAATTACATGAACTATAAAATTGTAAATTTTAGATTTTCAACTCATACAATTTTATTTAGCAAAGAATAATTTTGTGAAAATCTATTTTTTCTATTCATCAAAAGTTTAACCTAAATGCAAAACGTATTTTTGTTCAATTTATTTTTGTTAATTGAACTACGGTGGATGATAGGATCTTTTAAAATGTCACAATTGTTTTATTCGATTTGTATATTATTTATAAATTAATAAATTACTACATCGCATTCCATAAAAATGAGAATTAGGGTTCTAATAACGAAAGTGCATCTACTGAGATTATGTTTGAAGATAGATGCTCGAAGATGTAAATCGATGTGTTCCATCCAAAGAATAAGAATATTAAATTTATTATACGCTAATAATATTCACCTATTTCCTATATTGTAACAAAGATACATTGTTATTACATGTAGCTCATTTTTTATTAGTCAATAAGTTACACTTTTGAAGGAAGACCATTATACAAAAATATTTTCTCTTTGTTTTAATTTCTCAGTTGTAGATATTTAGTATTTATATTTTAATTTAAGGTATTTTTTATCAATCCTAAAAAATATAAATATAATAACCAAAATTTAATAATACATTAATATTAAAGAAAATATGATACGTTTATAATAACCAAAATTTAAAAATTATGTTACTATTAAAGAAAATATATTACGTTTATAAAAACCAAAATTTAAAAATGCATTACTATTGAAGAAAATATGTTACATATATAATAACCAAAATTTTGAAAATACGTTGAATATATAATTTGTTTTAGGGGGAATAGTTTAGAAGTCTTATAGTTCGGGGAAAATAGGCTAGAGGTTATATAGTTCGGAGGGAAATAGACTAGAGGTTATATAGTTCGGGAGGAAATATGATGAATGTTTGAAGTCTAGAGGGGAATAGAATTAGTAACGATAGTGTAGGGGGAATCGGATGAGGAAAAGGTTTAGAGGGAATAGAATTAAAATGTTATAGTTTAGGGGGAATATGCTGTTTTAAAAATATTTAACAGAAAAATTAAAAGAAAAATTAACGGAGAGGGTAATAGAATTAAAATGGGATAATTAAGAGGGAATAGTTTCCCTATTAGTTGTGATACCATATCTTCTTTGACTTTTGGCATCGAGTTGGAATTCTACTCGTGATATGTTTTGTAATACTCCACGTTTTAAGGCTTTCTTTAGCATGGATTGATTGGTAGGAATTACAAATATTGTCCATCTTATCAACAGAGGTAGAGCAATAAGGAGAACAAAAACACAGAACTTCTTGCAACCTTTCCAGATTACCACACTAACTTACTGTTCATATATCGGACTTCCAACTTCTATCTATGTCATGAATAGTTGGAAGATTGATTTGCTTTCCAGAGATTCTCGGTGGAAAGAAGATGATAATATTAGGAACATAACAAGAAAGGTGCAAGTAATATTGGATAAATATTTCGAAGAAAGGTTGCACGTGAAATTTCATTCATGCCAGGGGAGCCACGTATGATCCAAAGATGAAGTTGAAAGTATCGGACCAGCGGCCGTTTGACACTTACATATTTACCCTGAAATGGCTCCAAACCTCAAGCTTTCACAGTAACACAAAGTGAACGAGAATAGGTCTCCCTTGATCTAAAGCTTGAAATAGTGAAGGAGTGTAGCAGATTGCAACAGAGCATGACATATATATACTTATATGAACTAATACCTGCAAACCCCAGTTCTGTCATTCAATTTCTTCCCCATCATCCACTCGACTTCTGTAACTAACCAACTCTGCGTCAACCTTTGCCTTTCTAGGGCTCAATAATACCAGCTCAGCCAACCTCCTCCGTGCAAAGTACACATCATTTGGTTCTATCAAATCCCCTTTCTTATATGCCTCCCGGAGAAACACTGTATGAAGTTTTCCAAGATTCCCCCTAGTGGAGATGTAGAATATCCCCTGGTGCTGTAGAAGAAACTCCTTCAATTTCTTAGGCAAACTAAACACATTCCTAAAGTGAGCAATCTTCTCGAGCGTTATCTTCTTCTCCACTGTCAAAGATAGCACTTCATGGATGACAGCCACAGCTCTCTTCTCGAATCTCTTCTGCGCCTCTATAGACCTTAAATCGTATCCGGAAATATCCTCATATGGGGACCAGTAAGGAAGCCGCTGCCATTTCCACACCGCGATACGATAATACTTGCCTATCTTAAATCCAGGCGGAAAATTCACCATAAAGGCAAATCTAACATCCTCAGCATCCATTCCCTTTTCTCTATACTCTTTCTCTCTAATTCTCTCTATTGCACAAACTGCTAAACTAGGATCTTTTCCTACAATCTCGATGTACTTATTCCGCGTCTGTTCAGCATCAATTAGCCTGAAAAATTGAGGGTGTTTGAGAATTACCGAGTACTCGAAATCATCAGGCAACCCGAATTCTTTCCTCGCGATTCGAACATGTTCCAATCGGATCCGACCAGTGTTCGACATCGTGATGAGTTTCCGGAGCCGAGTCACGGCGTCGGGTATCTGGGCCATGACAGCTTCGTTCTCGTGCTGAATCTGATCCATAGATTTCCGGGTCAATCGACAATAGAGGATTCTTTGAACTGGGTGCTCATAGATTTCGAAAACATGAGGGAATTTGAGGAGAAAAGCGCCAGGTTCGTGCTGTTTGAACCCTAGATCGAGTCGGCGAGCGAGGGTATCTAGAAGTGAGATCGGGATGCTCTGATTTGGCTGAGAGAGAATTAGGTTTTGGAATTTGACGACTTTGCGGATCTTCTTTTCGACTTCCATGTAATTATCGTAGCCATGGTCGCGAACTCGATCTTGCTTCTTGGGTATGGAGGTAGATTGCGAAAAGGATTTAGCGAGTGTAAAAGGAACTGAAATGAGGATTGTGGTCTGAAGATTTCTCCTGTGGTTTAGGAGTTTGGAGCCACTACGGAGAAGGAAGATCATGTCCTTTACCACTCTAACGAGACGAAGGTATGTTGGGGTTTTCTAAGGGTTTATCTTCATGCCCTAGCGCCTCTCGGGTTATCGTCGTCGTGCACGTGCCTCGCGTGATGGCCAATTTTTTAAATATTAATTCATGATTATTCACCGAAAAACAACCTGAAAATAATATCCAACAAATTGGTTTAGGTTTATATTTAAATATCGAAGATATTTAATTTTTCATCGAAATATATTATGGTTTGATTGCAAATAATCCCATTTATTTTACCCGTAAAGAACTTTATCCGTACAATATGGTGACATGAGTATCACATAGAAAAAAACTTTTCTTGATAATCACAGAGGTTAATTTCAAAAATATTTTTCTCTAAAATTAAAATACTTCAAAAATACTTTATCTAAAAAAATTTAATTTCAAAAATACTCTTATAAATATTGATATTTTTAAAATACTCCCTGCGATCCTACGGTCCAGTTCGATCCAACGATTCAGTTCAATCTTGCGATCCAGCGAATCAGTCCGACCCTGCAACCCTGTGACCCTTCGACCCAATTCGACCCAGCGAATCTGCGATCCAATTCGACCCTGCGACCCAGTTCAACCCTGTGACCTAGTTCGACCCTGTGACCCTACGATCCAGTTTGACCATGTGATCCTGCGCTCCAGTTCGCTGGAAACCGGCGGAAATCGCCAGAAACCGCCGGAAGCTACCAGAAATCGTCGAAAAACGGTCGAAATCCCTGGAAATCACCTACAAATCGTCGGAAATCGCTATAAATCACCAAAAATCGCTAAAAGTGCTGGAAATTGTCGGAAATCACTGAAAATGGCTAAAAAATTGTTGGAAATCACTCGAAAATTGCTGCAAAACGCTCAAAATAGAAGGAAATCGCTCGAGAATGGAAAAAAATCGCTCTAAAATGGAAGAAATCGCTCAAAAATGGGAGGAAATCACTCAAAATGAAAGGAAATAGCTCTCAACTTTGTTTCCCTCCTCTCAAATTTGCCTTTCCCTCCTTTGTATGTGTTTTTCATTAACAAAACATAAGGGCACATATATCTTTTCTCCGATTTTTTTTTTCCATCAGATTTAGGAGGGTAGTTTTGAAGTGTTTGAGCCCTAAGAGGGCATTTCTGATATTGTGCCGAAAATCATTGTGTCATCTGGCAAAGTAAAAGATAATACCTTACGAAACTTCATTTTGATATTTCTCGGTTAGTAAAACATCTTAAAAATACTCAGTTACATACACATTCATTGGATTAATAAACATATATTAATGTTATCCAAATTTACAATATTTTATAATTTTTTATAATAACAATACATGATTTCAAATGCAGATTATCTTTGTCCTATTACAAAAAATTCATCATCTTATCGGATGGATATTAAACAAAACTCTAAGGGAAATCTCATTAGATTAAAACTTTTAAAAAAAACTTTTTTTAGAAATGGAATCAATATATAGTTGATATCTAACACAAAAATATAATTGCTTAAATATATGATTTATGTAATACAAAATATAATTGCTTATATTAACGGATATAATCCGTGTGATTGCTACGAGAATATTCTTCGAGATCACATGGATTATTCTAATGATATTCTACGATATTATCTGATATCTTATTGAATACCGAAATATTTTCGAAGATTGTACGAATATTCTACGATATTATATTTCCTTTTCCGTATGATATTGTATACTATATTAAAAGGTATTTCATGATTAATAAAATAACGAGAATATTCAGATAATATTGTCGAATGTCATTAGAATAATCTGTATGATCTCGGAGAATATTCTTGTATCAATCACACGGATTATATCCGTTAATACCTTCCCTCAAGTTGGAGCGTGCAAATTGTGGACGCCCAACTTGGAAGAAAAACGTTCATGGGTCGGTACACCGGAAGGCATCGCGGTTCGGTACCCCGAAGGGCATTGCGGTTCGGTACGCCAGAGAGCGTCGGGATCGGTATGCCAGAGAGCGTTGGGTTCGGTACGTCGTAGGGCATCGGGTTTGGTACGTCGTAGGCCGCCGGGTTCGGTACGCTGTAGGGCGTCAGGTTTGGTATGTCGAAGGGTGTTGAGGTTTAGGTACGCCGAAGATGGCGTTGGGGTTTGGTACACCAGAGATCGAAAGAGTCTGTCGATGCATGGTTTTTTTGTTTAGGGTTTTGGTTCGAGGTTTTGGTCGAAATTAGAGTGGAAGCTCGATTCTTGGTTAATGTTGGAGAACAAAAAAGAAAAATGAGATAAGATACTCTGTTTTCAAAGAGGAAAACAGAGTCGAAACACAGTCGAAGAAGTCAATTTTGATGTTGTAGATCAAAAGGAAAAAAGAAAAAAACATAAGCTCTAGAAGATGCTCTGATACCATGATAAATTTTATAACTACATCTTGAAAGAAATACGAATCAATTCTCTTTATTTTATTAATCATGAAGTACCTTTTTATTTAATACACAATATCATACGGAAAAAGGAAATATAATATCGCAGAATATTTGAACAATCTTCGAAAATATTTCGGTATTCAATAAGATATCAGATAATATCGTAGAATATCATCAGAATAATATGTGTGATCTCGGAGAATATTCTCGTATCAATCACACGAATTATATCGTTAATAACTTAAATATATAATTTATCTAATACAAAATATAATTGTCTAAATATATGTTTCAATATATTAACTATAGCAATATATTGCATTCCTTTATTTGTATACAATAAATCATCTAAAAATATATATTTTTCACCTTATTGTAAATATCATATTTGAATTTTGAATCTTACAAACCCTTCATTTCCATATACATATAAGTGTCATCTTTTTATGAGTTTATATTTGTGATCTCATAACCATTTCCACTTTCTTGGTAAGATTTGTGCAAACTGAAAATAAATTTGATTGATAAATTTGTGTTTGTGAGAACGTCGCTTTGGTATGTGTTTGTTCTTGGTGAAAGAAGATGAAACATTAAGATTTTAAAAGTGTTGTAAGTTACATTCATTTCTCTCATTCTATTACAAAATATATACTCCAAGGTCACTCTCATCGTGTCATAATTGGTGGAGCAAAGCAAACACCTTATTTGATGATGTGCGAACTATCAAGCAATATATATGCCTAATATCCACTTACCGCAAGAGTACGGATCGGTGTAATAAAAGGGTCGAACTCAGGGGACTAATGCAACCTAAGCTAAGAATACGACTAAACTAAGACGGGTTGAAATGGTGGTGATGTGGGACTAATTTCTAAAACACTAAAGTGAATTGTGACAGCGATGGAGAGATGTGAAAAACTTGATAATTAAGGACACTATGGACTTCGGGTAACTGGGATTTGCAAGGATTGAATAAACAAAGGATCATGAACCTATCGAATTATCTTGATTCGAGGAATTCATGCTCATAAATAAGGAATGGTTCTCTCGACACCTAAACCTCCTAACCATAACAACGTGCAATCTTACCTCCCGTCAGTTATTAACTCGTGATTACGGTAGCGTTAAGCACGCAATCCTAATTCCTAAGTCGATTAACCGACCGGTCAGATTCTCATTAATCGAACTTAATCAACAATCAACTATTCCGGATTCATAATCTAACCTCCCGGCTAAACACGAATTCCTAAATTACTGAGCGTCCAGCACAAGTATAAAGCGTTTACGATGTTGATTGCAAAACCGAAATTCAAGACAACTTCGGAAGGTTAAGCATTAACGCATAATTTCAAGCATCCATTACAAATCCGATATCCCTAACCCATAGCTGGAAATCTACTCACTCATGGTATCTACTGTAAAACAAGAGAAATAAACCCTAGACATGATAAAGGATAAGAAATACGATTCCTCGATCTTCCCTATCTTGTTACCGAAGTCCGGATTGTTGTTTCTCTTCTTCTCCGGCTTCTCCTGAGTTTCTCCTTATGTTTTTCAATCTCTCTCCTGGCCTTAGCCACCGTCTGAATACATTAGCCACCCCCTTTTCCTTTTAATTTTCGTTCAAAGCTTAAAACAGATTGTTCCTAAAAAGGGGACCCGCGTGGGCTATGTGCTCACCCCGCGCGGGCTCATCTTGTTTGCCCGAACCCGAGCGGGTTCTCTTCCAGCCTGAGGCGTGTGAAATTTTCTGGAGTTGTAGCCCGCGTGAGCTAGTGAGATAGCATGCACGTGTCCATTTGATATCATGGAACACGAGCGAGTTGATGTTCAACATGGGTCGGGCTAAAACTTCTGCTGAGGAAGCTCGCGCGGTGGCTGCTCCAAGCCCGAGCGAGCTGAGGTAATTACGTGCTTTTGCTCCTTTTTGCTCTATGCTCGGGTGTTCCATTTGGTTTTGTGGCTTGAATTCGCTCCGAGTGATTTGTAGCTTCCAATATGTGCGGTTGAATCCAGGAATTGACATTCTAAAGCTCGGTTAGGCCTTGTCGCCTTAAAACCTGAAAATCAACAAAAGGGAGTATATAAAGAACGTTCATGTCGGATTCATAACTCGTGCTATGCAAACTATACTAAAATGATATAAATGTCTAGCCTAAAACTAACACACACTACGTGTTATCAAACTCCCCCAGACTTGAACCTTTGTTTATCCTCAAACAAAACTAAGGCTAAGCACAAGATGAGTTCAACAACAACAACAACCGGACACTAGCAGAATTTTTCCGAAAAATCAGTCATCATGCACAACAACGCGTCACACGAACATAGACTTAGGTGAACGTAATTCAGACTTCTATCGACCGAAGCTACGAGCCATGCAATCCAACATATCGCCAAAGTTCATTTCACTACCCCTAGATAACATCCAAGCAATCTCCATACCAAATTAATCATGCATAAGTGAGAGATTATTCCTAAAGATATGTTTTTTCTGTTTATTATTATTTTTTCACGCTCGGTTTCTAGGACGTCGGCGTCGAAGAGGGTGACTTTCTACTTAGACCCAGGTTGCCAATTGGCACAGTCGTAAGGTATTATAACCTTAGCAGAGTGAAGATCATCTCAAACCCTTAGGACGTAGAAGAGCGCCTCAAGCCACCACTTAGACCCGAACCATCGAGATCGATGTACTCATGTAAAAAAATAAGATGAAAATAGTTAGAAGCTTATTCAATTGATTGACAGCCGAGTGTAAGCGCATGAATTCATAAAAATAAAAATAAAAAAATCTAAAACATGTCTCACTTAGCAAAACAGAATGATATACACGGAGGTATAGACGTTTGGGACTGAAGCCTAGGGGACGGAATACAACTATTATCCAATGATTCATGCACAACTACTAGACTAGTCAATATCTATAAGTCCTTTTCAGCAAACCTAGACTTTTGTTCCCGATTCGAAAAAGTTTCGCAAAGATGACTAAGATTTGTAGTATCATACTAGGTATCCGGTAGAAATCCTAAGAATAAAAAAATAAACACCTAATCCTAATCCTAATCATAATCATATCACTCAAAGAAATCATATCACAATAAACACCTAATCCTAATCCTAATCGCAATCATATCACTCAAAGAAATCCTCAAAGAGTAAACACCTAATCCTATACAGTCTCGGTGTTCAAAATCTATGAGAGGGATTCGCATGCCAAAACTTGAGAGAAGATAAAAAAAAAGTAAGAACGGGTACACCTGGTGTATTTTGCTTTCTCGAGTTGGTGATACAACTGGATGTTATACACGTCTACTCTATTTCTCGAGTTGTTGGATGTTATACACGTCTACATGGGTACCTCAATGTTGATACGGTAGGACGTGTCGGAACTGTTTTCCTCTGATGTGATCTTCCCCGAATCTGTTGGACAACCTGTTTCCCCTTGGCATCCGAAGACTTCAAGATTCCATCCTCGATGAGTCCCTTCTTTACCAACTGAGCATTCTGAACTAGTTCAGACAATGATCCATGCTTGATTATCTAAATCTTGAGTCTGATCTCCGGTCGTAGTCCTTGCAAAAATTTGTTGACCTTGAGAAATTCTGAGGTCACTGATTTGACCCCAAATCGTGATAATTCCAAATAAGTCTCATAATACTGAGCAACAATACGGTCACCTTGTGTGAGCTGTAGAAATTCCAACTCCATCTCTTCACGAGCAGCGTGTGGTATACATTTCAACTCAAAATTTTGTTTGAACTCATCCCAAGAAAACATGTGATCTCGATGTTCCCTCTGAATCTCGTCCCACCAAAACACTGCTTCTCCCCCAAATAGTGAAGTGCAATATCCATCTTAAACTCTAATGGACATCTAGAAGATGGAAAGTTCCGATCTAATCGAAACATCCACTCCTCTACCTTCATGGGAGGTATCACACCGCCACGAAATGACTTTGTACCCCATTTAGCCATGTGATCCATGATATAGAAATACTCTGACGTCTCCACATGCCTTTGATTAAACACTGGAGGAGGCTTTAGTGGTGGTGACAACGGTACTTGTGGTGGAGCAGGTGGATGTACTGGTGGTGGTGTCAGCGCCTGCACTGGTACTTGTGGTGTTGCTGAACTCTCCTCTTGGTCATGTTGTCGACTTTCTGTTAATAGCTCTCTAAACATTTCTCTCATGGCATCTCTATCTATTCCAATTCGCGATCTTCGTCCAGATGATTGAGACTGCGTACGACTACTAAAACGAGAGTCTCCACTCGTTGCGCGACCAAGAGTTCTCGTGATCATCCCCCTCGGTACTGTCTGCTACACACAATTAACTACTATTAGTTTATATAGCTCTAAACCCCACTTGACATTTCAGGACATGTGTGCTACGGTCTCGTGGCATTATTAAAAAATTTCGCAAAACGTTTTGAAATCCAGTGAAAACTATAAGTACGAAAATGACAACCAGGCTCTGATACCAATTTGTAACACCCCTATCCCGGAACTACCTCGGGACTAGGACTAAGAGGTGACTACACGTGTCGTCGCTCAAACGCATTTATAAAACAAAAGGTATGATTTGTTCCAAAATAAGAATGGTCCGGACCAAATACCAAAACAAATACGTAAATATAGTAGTCACGATAAACGAATACAAAAAATATAAAATGCAAAATAAAACTCATCGAGACCTCGTGCACGCCTTTCCCATCAGTCCACTGTGAGCTTTCATGTTGCTGCTCAACCTCGTTGCTCTTTTCCTTGCCATACGCTGTCCATCCATGACATCCCACAAATAGGGTGAGTACGAAATACGAACTCAGTGAGATCAATACGTGTTAGGGCTGGGCACGGGTCGGGTACCCGGATTTTTGAGGGTACCCGAACCCGAACCCGAACCCGGACGGGTAGGCATTTTCCTACCCGAACCCGAACCCGAGAGACTCGGGTACCCGAGGCTCGGGTACCCGTCAAATGCACCGGGTACCCGCGGGTACCCGAACCCGAATCTTAATTTAATTTTAAATTAAACTAAATGTTAAGGAAACCTTAAAACCAATTTAAAATGAAGTTTACAACAAGTGAAGTGTGATGAACAAGTGGAAGGCAACGCTTCCGGAGAAATGAAAAG
>CM071868.1:23457953-23477183 GCA_036759665.1 Gynandropsis gynandra | reverse complement strand
AGGGGAACAGTGATTTCCGGCGAGTCTCATCCCGCCAAAGGCCTCTGTTCGGTTCTTGTTTTCGCATGTTCGTGTAGCTTGGGGACACATCTCTCTCTCTCAGTCGGAACCTCGCCGGAGAAAGAGAGAGAGAGATGTTTTATGGAGAACAGATCTATTATACTTTGATGAGGCTTTGAAAACAAACACAAAAGTGGGAAGGAACTAACCTTGTTAATGGTGATGAAGATGAGAGAGAGCCGGTGAGAGAGAACCGGTGAGAGAGCACGACGGTGAGAGGAAGGCTAAGAGAGAGAGAGCAGCACGGTAGAGAGAGGAGAGCAACAGGGAGGAGGCGCTAGGTTAGGCATAAAAAAATTTAGGGTTTAGGGATGGCATATTTGTAATTTCTTGAATATATATGACTAAATATATATATTTATATACTTATACTCGGGTACCCGCGGGTACCCGTTTAACTTATTTTGTAACCCGAACCCGAACCCGCGGGTAATGAGATTTCATTACCCGAACCCGAACCCGCGGGTTCGAGTAATTTTATGCGGGTTCGGGACAGGTTTCGGGTCGGGTCGGGTTTTTCGGGTAATTTGCCCACCCCTAATACGTGTACGTACTTTGTGCCACGTATTCTCCCGCTCTAACTCGATATCATAAAATAACGATGTATCCAAAGTCTAAACTAAAGATATACAGACAACTCTACCCAACCCGACTGAGTATCCCAAGTCTAAGACTAGTACCACATTGGATCGTAACACAGAGTCCACACGAATCTAGCTCAGGCATACACTCGCAAAGTCCAAAGGACCCCAGCACACTAAAGATCTCGCAAGGTCACAACGTACCCCAACCATCAGTACAATACATCGCTCTGTCGCTCGAAAGCTTACCACAACCCAAATACGGTACAACGCTGGCAGATCCACTAATCTGACTAACTCGACGCTCCGTCGCTCGGAAATTTACCACAACCCCAACACAGTACGATGCCGGCAAATCCATTAACCTATCTAACTCGATGCTCCGTCACTCGCAAGGTTACCACAACCCCATTACGGTATGACGCTGGGCCAGATCCAAGTGTCGCAATACTAACGTCATCGACCCAATACTCCTCACGTGGCAACTCTCACAAACGCGCTCGCACACGTTTTCTTCTGAAGGTTCGAGTGTGAAATCACCCGATCGAGCACACTAACAAGATATTCACTCGGCTTAAACACCGAACCCAAATATCGATGTTCTGCGACCCCAACACTTGGTCGCACGTCAATTCTCTAGATCATCTCTAGTCATTGTACAACTTATATACTTATCGTCATTTCTCATACGAAAATCTAGAGTTTAATCCAATTCACTTGTAACATCTCACTTTTTCCATTATGATCCTATAAATCCTATTGTGATCATGCCTCGTTTTAAAAATATAATCGCTTACATAAATCAATCACAAATCCGAATTTACGAGGGAGAAAATTATCATCTTAGCTTCTCCGATGATTTGACGATTCTGGATAATATTGCTAGCAACAACACCGATCAATTTTTCCTTATTATAGATCCATTTCAATTCCATAAAGTTCCATAAAATAAATCTTCGAATTAAGCGAATAATCACAACAAATTATCGAGAGATTTACCACAATCTCGATTAGAGTCCACCCACGAAGAACGTGATGAAAATCTTCTCCAATTTCTTCTTCCTCCCTCTTTTCTCTTCTTTTCTCTTCTTCCTTGTTTTCTTCTTTTTTTTCTCACCACCGTTTGACTCTCTCTCTCTATCTCTCTATCTCTCTTTCTCTTAATCACCTGTGTGGCTAACCTAATGCCTAATAATATATATATATATATATACATATATATAGGTAAGTCGGTGATACCGACTTACCCTATTATTATGGGTGTCACAATTCTCCCCCACTACAAAGGAATTCGTCCTCGAATTCTATATATGTGATTCTTACTACCGAATTGTATTCATTGAATAGAAGAACCATATAACCCATCTTTAAACAACTCGGGATACTCATGTCTCATATCCTCCTCTAATTCACATGTTGCTCCTTGCACACCATGATGTTCCCAAACAATCATTATCATCGGAATTTGTTTACTCCTCAACTGTTTCACTTGGTGATCCACAATGCGTATTGGATGTTCTTTATACGTTTAGTCTTTCCTCAAGGTTTTTGGTGGCTCTACAAGTATCTTCTCGTGTACTAATAAACACTTACGCAACAATGATACATCAAACACATCATGTATTCCTTCTAAAGATGAGGGAAGCTCCAATCGATAGGCCACTATTCCAAATCGCTCAATCACTTTAAACGGACCCGTGAACCATGGTGATAGCTTGTTCACTCGAGGCCCACCTGATCTCCCTCGCCTCGCTTGAATCCGCAAATACACCATATCTCCAATGTTAAACTCAACATCCTTCCTTTTTCGATAACCATAACTCTTCTCACGATCTTGAGCCGTCTTCATTTTCATCTTAACAATTCTTATATTTTCCATGGTCTCTTCAACAATCTCTACTTCGAAGATAGATTTCTCCCTACTTCAGTTCAGCATAAGGGTGTACGACAAGATCGCCCGTATAATGCTTCATATGGTGGCATCCCAATACTAGCATGATAACTATTATTGTATGCGAACTCAACAAGCGGTAAATGATTTTCCCAACTTCCAGTCCACTCCAACGCACATGCTCGTAATAGATCCTCAAGCGTTCTTATAGTTCTCTCTGATTGTCCGTTTGTCTGTGGATGATATGCGGTGCTCATGCGCAATTTGGTTCCTAACTCTTTTTGAAACGCCTGCCAAAGACGTGAGGTGAATCTTCCATCTCGATCTGAAACAATGCTGGATGGAACCTCATGCAACTTCACAATTTGTGTAATATATATCCTTGCTAGCTTATTCAAATCAAAAGTCTTCTTTATCAGAATGAAATGAGCCGATTTAGTTAGTCGAATTTACGACCACCAAATAACATCCTTGCCATTTTTCGTCCTTGGAAGACCCATCACGAAATCCATGGTAATATGGTCCCACTTCCATTCAGGGATTGGTAGACTTTGCATTTTCCCGCTTGGTACTTGTTGCTCCGCTTTGATTAATTGACACGTTGGACATTTTGCTACCCATCGAGCAATGTCCTTCTTCATCCCTGGCCATTGATAAAGCTGGCGAACATCTTGATACATCTTCGTTGATCCCAGATGAATGAAAAACTTGGATTGATGAGCTTGGCTCAGAATCTCATCTTTGATCCCTAGATCCTTCGGTACACAAACTCGACCACTAATCATCATTAGACCGTCTTTCCAGATCTGATACAACTTGTACCTCGGGTCTTGCTAATTATTATGAATCTTCTGTAACCTCTCATCAGATAATTGTGATGTACGAATTCTACTCAATAGACCAGCCTGATTTACGGCTTGCAAACCGACACTCTCGGACTCAGTCTGCACTGCCTCTAGTCTCAAAGCACTTATTTGGCTAATCAAATCACCAAATTCTTGCATTGCTGAAACCTCAACTCTTTTCCAGTTCAACGCATCTGCAACAACATTTGCTTTCCCCAGATTGTATGTGATGTCCACCTCGTTGTCTCTGACAAACTCCATCCACCTTCTCTGATGCAGATTCAACTCTGACTGTATAAATATGTACATTAGACTTTTGTGATCCGTAAAATATTGTACCTTCTCCCAATAAAGATATGCCCTCCAAATCTTTAACGCGAAGACCACAGTTGCCATCTCTAAATCATGAGTCGGATAATTCTCTTCATGCTTACGTAACTGCCTTGATGCATAAGCAATCACGTAATCTCCCTGCATAAGTACACATCCTAATCCCATCTTTGATGCATCCGTGTAGACTATGTATGGAATCCATGTTTGTGGTAAGGCTAACACTGGGGATTTTGTTAGCTTCTCTTTTAGCTCCTTGAAAGACTTCTCACAATCTTCATTCCAAACAAAAGGTACATCTTTTCCCGTAAGTCTCGTCATTGGCTTCGCTAGACTAGCAAAGTTCATAACAAAACGTCGATAGTACCCTGCTAATCTTAAAAAGCTCCTTATCTCTGTTGCATTTTTCGGTTTCCAACTTACAATCGCTGACACCTTCTCAGGACCGACAGAAACTCCTTCCTCCGACACGATATGTCCCAAAAATCCAACACGTCTCTTCCAGAAACTATACTTTTTCAACTTCGCAAACAATCAATGTTCTCTGAAACGCTTTAACACTAAGCGCAAATGTTCCACGTGTTCCTCTGGGCTCTTGGAGTAGACCAGAATGTCATCGATAAATACAATAACAAAACGATCCAAGTAGTCCCAAAACGCATTGTTCATTAGCTTCATGAACGCAGCAGGGGCATTAGTCGCAAATTCATAGTGCCCATATCGTGTTCGAAATGCGGTCTTTCTAATGTCGCCTTCGGCAATTGGAATCTGATAATATCCCGATGCTAAATCTATCTTTGAACCAAGTTGCACCTCTTAACTGATCTAATAACTCATCGATCCTCGATAGTAGATAACGATTTTTCACAGTGACTCTATTTAGAGCCCTATAATCAATGCATAGTCTGAAAGTCCCATCTTTCTTCTTCACAAATAGGACTGGTGCACCCCATGGTGATGTACTCGGTCGTACGAAACCTTTCTCAAGTAGCTCATCTAATTGCTTCCTCAACTCTGCCATTTCCGCTGGTGCCATTCGATATTAGAGCAGTACCCGATTCTAGCTCAATCTCAAATGAATCCCCTCACGTTGGTGGTAAGCCATGCAGTTCTCTGAAAACATCTGTAAACTCTCGCGCTACAGGGATCTCCTCGACTTGCACAGATGGACCCACTTCTTCTACCGATATGGTAGCGAGATATAGGTCACACCCTTGATCTAGTAATCGTTCCATATGCAACGCTGAGATGATGTGAATCCCTTGACCCGAGCAAATTCCTTGATACTTAAGCTCCTTGCCGCTTTTCTGACAACGTACTTGACCGCGACGACAATCCATCACAGCTCGATGTCTTGACAACCAATCCATTCCAAGGATCACATCATAGCATTCCATCGAAATGATGATAAGCTCTGCAGCTAGTTCTTCTCCTTCTATCACCACGGGTACCTCCTTTACAACCCCTTGGGATTCTAAAATCTGACCTCCAGGAGTATGCACTCGGACAATACTAGTTAGATACTCAGGTTGAACAACTAATTTATTAGCCATCGATGGACTCACAAAACTATGTGTCGCACCGGTGTCAAATAACACATGAGTAGACATGCCCCCACGATGATAGATCCTACATAATATCAATGTTTTAAAGAATCTACTTATCTATTCTCTTACGGAACTCACCTCCACATAGACAATTATAATATGTAAGGCATACACACATAATATATATATATATGACATACCAGCTATAGGTTGAGCGTCTTCTTCTTGGCCCTCACGTTTATTCTCGTAACCTCCCATGGCATATACCCGTGGTTGTATAGCCCTACGTTTCGATGCATGCTCTTCAGGCTTCCTAGTTTTAACCTGTGGCGTTAGACCCGCTGGTGATGGTGGTGGCGATGGCCTCGGAAAATCCTTTTGAAAATGATCCATACTACCACAACGGAAACATCCGTCGAATTGTCCTCGCCTCATAGTTCCTCCCACTTGCTAAAGGCACCGCTTCTCCCTCCAAATAGTGAAGTGCAATATCCATCTTAAACTCTAATGGAAATCTAGATGATCGAAAGTTCCGCTCTAATCGAAACATCCACTCCTCTACCTTCATGAGAGGTATCGCACCGCCACGAAATGACTTTATACCCCACTTAGCCATGTGATCCATGATATAGAAATAATCTGACGTCTCCACAAGCCTTTGATTAAACATTGGAGGAGGCATTAGTGGTGGTGACAATGGTACTTTTGGTGGAGCAAGTGGTTGTACTGGTGGTGGTGTCAATGCCTGCACCAGTACTTGTGGTGTCGTCGAACTCTCCTATTGGTCATGTTGTCGACTTTCTGTTAATAGCTCTCTCAACATTTCTCTCATGACATCTCTATCTATTCCACTGCATGATCTTTGTCCAGATGATTGAGACTGCTTACGACTAGTGGAACGAGAGCCTCCACTCATTTTGCGACCAAGAGCTCTAGTAATCATCTTCCTCAGTATTGTCTACTACACACAATTAACTACTATTAATTTTCATAGCTCTAAACCCCACTAGACATTTCAGGACATGTGTGCTATGGTCTCGTCTCTTTATTAAAACATTTCGCAAAACATTTTGAAATCCAGTGAAAACGATAAGTACAAAAATGACAACCAGGCTCCGATATCAATTTGTAACACCCCCATCCCAGAACTACCTCGGGACGAGGAATGTCCACCATCACCTCCAAGAGGTGGCTACACCTGTCGTCGCTCAAACGCATTTATAAAACAAAATTTATGATTTATTCCAAAATAAGAATGGTACGGACCAAATAGCAAAATAAATACGTAAATATAATAGTCACGATAAACCAATAAAATAAATGCAAAATGCAAAATAAAACTCATCGAGACCTTGTGCACGCCTCTCCCATTAGTCTGCTGTGAGCTTTCATGTTGCTGCTCAACCTCGTTGCTTTTTTCCTTGCCATACCCTGTCCATCCACGACAGCCCACAAATAGGGTGAGTACGAAATACGCACTCAGTGAGATCAATACGTGTACGTACTCTGTGCCACGTATTCTCCCGCTCTAACTCGATATCATAAAATAACGATATATCCAAAGTCTAAACTAAAAATATACGTACAACTCTACCCAACCCGATTGAGTATCCCAAGTCTAAGACTAGTACCACACTGGATCATAACACACAGAGTCCACACGACTCTAGCTTGGGCATACGCTCGCAAAGTCCAAAAGACCCCAGCACACTGAAGATCTCACAAGGTCACAACGTACCCCAGCCACTAACCTGACTAACTCGACGCTCCGTCGCTCAGAGATTACCACAACCCCAACACGGTACGACGCCGTCAGATCCACTGACCTGACTAACTTGACGCTTCGTCGCTCGCAAGGTTACCACAACCCCAGCACGGTATGACACCGGCCTAGATCAAGGTGTCGCAATACTAACGTCATCGACCCGATACTCCTCACGTGGCTACTCTCTCCAACGCGAGCGCACACGTTTTCTTGCGAAGATTCGAGTGTGAAATCACCCGGTCGAGCACACTAACAAGATATTCACTTGGCTTAAACACCGAACCCAAATATCGATGTTCTGCGACCCCAACACTTGGTCGCACGTCAATTCTCTAGATCATCTCTAGTCAATGTACAACTCATATACTTATCATCAATTCCCATACGATAAATCTAGAGTTTAATCCAATTCACTTGTAGCATCTCACTTTTTCCATTATGATCCTATAAATCCTATTGTGATCATGCCTCATTTTAAAAGTATAATCGCATACATAAATCAATCAAAAATCCGAAATTACGATGGAGAAAATCATTACCTTAGCTTCTCTGATGATTTGACGATTCTGGATAATATTGCTACCAACAACATCGATCAATTTTTCCCTATTATAGATCCATTTCAATTCCATAAATTTCTATAATATAAATCCTCGAATCAAGCGAATAATAACAACAAATTATCTAGAGATTTACCACAATCTCTATTTAAGTCCGTCCACAAATAACGTGATGATAATCTTCTCCAATTTCTTCTTCCTCCCTCTGTTCTCTTCTTTTATCTTCTTCCTTTTTTTCCTTCTTTTTTTCTCACCACCGTTTCACTATTTCTCTCTCTCTTTTTCTTAATCACCCGTGCAGCTAACCTAATGCCTAATAATATATATATATATATACATATATATAGGTAAGTCGGTGATACCGACTTACCTTATTATTACGGGTGTCACACCCCGTGTGGTAGTCTTTTGGGATCGGCACGTATGGTTCCGAGAAGTGCTGCATACTCAGCAGCTGGAATTGACGAATGGACTCTGTGATGTAGTATGTGTGCTGAATGGACTGCTCGTGTAATTGTTGCTGCTCCGCATACCTCGCTGCCTCGAGGTCGTATCGCTGCTCCGCCATGAATGACTGATACTGGCTCTCCTCCGCGATGTACTTGAGAACATCAAAAACCCCTTCCATAGAAGGGAAGCTAGAGTGTTGTCCACGGTAGTCAAGGCGAGTACGAGGAGGAGGAGCGCGCTGGCTGCGCTGTCGGGATATCCCCGGTCTTGGTGCAGCTGCTGGAGTTGGATCAAGTTCGTCTAGTCGCGGACCAAGGTTGCCTGTGGCAGGATCTATCATAAAGCGCATGCCCTCCTCGTCTAGTCCGGGCATCTGAATCTGGTCGAGGTCGACCTCCAAGGTTCGACCGCTCTCATCCCGGTAACTCCAGACGATCCTCCTTGGATTTTGGCTATGGCACGTCGGTTTCTGAGGTTCTGGAGATTGAGCTCAGGCACCTCATTGATCTTGTCCTCTGTTAGGATACCAAGGTTGATCCCGAGCCTCCGCGCTATCATCGTGACCACTCCGCCATAATGGATCTTCGTATTCGTGCTGCCCTTTCTCGGTGGCAATGTCATAAAAGTGTCGCATAACCATTGATGCCAAGTCGGCATCGCTCATATCCCAATTGTCACCATCAACATCTAAGTGGACCGCATGCTTCAGGTACCCTAGCTCCGTGTGGTTTACTCCGCTCTGTGCTCCTTTGCCAAAGATGGAGGAGACTAGAAAATAGTGGAAGTACCTGATGGCGAAATGGCATATGTGGCTAGCCATAGTCTTCGTACTGGAGTAGTTCACATACGCCATGCGGCTCTAGAAATCGACTTGTTGTCGCTTGTCAAATTCCAGCAGTTTTGCGTTTGCGCTATACGCGACATCTAGCACAAAAACGAACTGCACCGCACGGAGTCGGTAGTTCTATCCCAGCAGAGGGAACTCCATAAATACCTTGTCCAGGTCTCCTGACTCGGGGAAAAAGGCGTTGTAAGATGCAAAGAACTCCGCAGTGAGGTTGTGGTACGTGTATTCCCTTGCCTCCCGCAATCCCCTCCACTCCATTGTGTTGAACATGTTGTTGATGTGCTCTTCGATGTGGAGAGCACGCATGGCTTCTGTGGATAGGAAGCGGGACGGCTGAATGTGCGGCAGCACCTCGTTGAATTTGGACTTGTGGCCGGACAGAAAGGTCGTTGTGCGGTAGTTAACCTACTGGTGCGACGTCGTGATGGGCATGTACAAAATTAGCTCCATGATGGCATCCGGCTATGGGCCATCGCTCCTCCAGATCATACTCGGCTCGTCTTTTCTTTGAGCTCTTAAACAATTTTGGACCCATCTACAAAATAGTCAAAGAAATAGGAAAAATTAGGCAACCTTTTTGCATCAGCCCGCACGAGTACGGTGTGTACCCCGCTCGAGCTCTAGTTCCAGAAAAATTCCCCCGACTCGGGTGTACATAGGTCCCGCGCGGGTAAGGTGTTCTAAAATAGGGTGCCCGCACGGGTTCTGACCCTAGTCCGTGCGAGCTGTTCGCGAAATCACGACCAGGAAATTCCTATTCGAGCCGCAAACCTTAAAAAATCAACCTAAATCCTTCCAAGCAGGCCTAAATCTAGTCCAAATTCGTCGAAAACATAGATTAGTTCTCGGAAATACATGGATTAAGCGAAGAAATTGAAGGATTTGAGAGAGTTCGAGAGAGAAGAGGGAGAGAGAGGGATTTCGAGTATCTGGCTGAGGGGTTCGTCGGTGAAAGGTGTCGGCGGTGTGAAACAGCAGCAGTGTGGTCGTGTGGGGAGTGTCGGTCTGCGGTGAGAGGATTCACAGGAATTTTTGCACGTTCGGGGGTTTACTTTGTGAGGGCTCGGGTTACTCGAAATCTTAACTTACCTCTGAAAAAACTGACCTAGCCAGCTCGGGTCGTGTAATCTTGCTCATGCGAACAGAGTGAGCATGCGCGGGGTCTCCTGCTCAGCCCGCGCGGGCTGTGCTGCATTCTGAAATAATTCACTAGGAAACACAGGCAGCACATAATCATGAAGGCCACTAAAATCCTAAAATCCTAAAAAATGTACATGTCCTAAAAAGAGTTGGAGAGCAAAAATTAAAAAGAAAAAGGATACGAAGCTCGGGTTGCCTCCCGAGAAGCACTTGTTTAGGGTCTCGAGCCTGACCCTCTCTAGGCATATGTGATGTTGGAAAGAGGAGGTACGCCTCTTCCGTCTTCTACGTGATCAACAAAGCAAAGCTTTAACCTTTGAGCGTTTTCCACTAGTGAATCCCCATTTTCCTCGTCTAATCCTACAACTCTATGGTATCTCCGTCGAACTCGACATTGCTTGAGTGTTTCCTCGGTGTTCTAGGGGGGATAAGTGTGTGTGCGGGCAATTGAGGGTGTAGGAAATGAGGTGCAAGTCCGAAGTACCGTAGCCCGTGCGGGTTGTACACTTTGCCCACGCGGGTCGTCTATTCCCAAAGATATTCACCATGTCGAGGTTTAAGCTAACCCGTGCAGATTCTTGCTCATGTGACCTGCCCAAGCGAGCTGATGTACAGCCCCGCGTGGGCTCTGAACTGTGTCATTTATCCCCGAGAGATTTGCCCGAGTCGAGATGTGAGCTACCCCGTGCGGATCCTCGCTTTTGTGAATTCCCCGCGCGGGCTCATCCTCTACCCCGCACAGGTTCTGAAATGCCAAGAGACTTGCCCGTGTCGGGGCGTGTTCTCCCCCGCACGGGTGTTGCAATTCAAGTGTAGCCCGCGCGGGTTGAAGTATGGGCACGCGCGGGCTAGTCCTCATCTGGAGAGTTTTCAAATTCTCCATGAGTTGCGTGCATGCATCGACATCTTGGAGTGACTGAAATAGACTCTCGGTGCATTCAGACAGTGGTATCTCCACGGGATAGATGTCGTAATGTTCACATTGAACTTTCTCTGCTAGTGCATCCATCGTGTTAATGTGCATCACGGGTTCAATCATATGTGGCTTCTTAAGCGCATCGTCGAGCTTGAAATCAATGGATTCATCTCTAAACTTAATGACCAGTCTGCCTTCAGTGCAATAAATACCATTTTCGCTGTGTTGAGGAATGGTCTTCCCAAAATGATGGGGATCTTCGGGTTTATCTCCATGTCCACAACTACAAAGTCCGTGGGGAACCAAAATTCTCCCACTTGTACAACAACATTCGTCAATATGCCTACGAGACTCCGTATGGATTGATCGGCCAACGTAATCATCATGCGTGTGGGCTGTAGATCTCCTACTCGATTGAGTTTTTTAACAAGTGATAGTGGTAGCAAGCTTACAGTCGCTCCGATATCGATTAGCGCATGCTCAATCTCATAATCATAGATCTTACAAGGGATGACAAAATTACCTAGATCAGGCATCTTCTTAGCCATAGTAGGTCGTTGCATGAGCGAGTTAGTGACCATCGCTACCTCATTGTCTACGGTTCTCTTCCTCGTTATTATATCCTTGAGGAATTTGGCGTAAGATGGGTCTTCATGAGCACGTCGTAGAATGGTATGGTGACTTGCAGCTTCCTTAGGAGTTCCACAAATTTGGCGAATTGAACATCGTTGTTCTGCTTCCTTCGCTAGGTGTTAGGCGGGCGGACATCTAGCGCCTAGTGCCTAGAGCGCCTAGGCGGGGCCTAGGCGGCGTCTAGGCGGATATATATATTTTATTTTTATTTAATATAATTATAATATAAATTTTCAATCCAAATATTTATAAGTATTTAATTTTATAAAAAACATATAAATAAATAAAGTTTAGTATTTGTAAAAATATTTATAAGTATCAAATTCACAATATCAAACTTACAATGACAAACAATATAAAACAAACAAAATATAGAAAATGGTTGTCGAGTGTGGATGATGTTTGATCAACATAAGGGCAAAGGCAAGGGCGAATGCGAGAGATGAAGCCAAGGGTGGAGATGAAACGAATATGAAGATGAGAAATGATGGCGTTTACAAAAGATGAAGACGATGGCAACATACGAGAGACGATAGAAGATAGGAAAAACAAAGATAAAGGCAAAGACGAGATTTAGATACGAATGCAAGGATAAAAGATTCAGATGAAGACAATAAACGATGTAATAGATTGAAAAAGACAAATGAAATGATGATGGCAAAGTCGATAAAAGATAAACGCATGGATATATGTCATTGCTAGTTTTTTTTTAAATACAAAAACGACGTCGTTTTGATGTTAGTTTTTTTAAAAAAAAAAGACAGCCTAGAAATTAATCGGGCGGTCAGGAAGTGCCTAGCGCCTAGGCGGGGCCTAGCCAGCGTCTAGGCGGGATTTTTAGAACACTAGGGGTGGTGCCCTCGGGGCAGGTGGCACGTAAGGTAGCTCCCTCTCCTCTTCCTAGTCCATCTTCTCCTCTTCCACGCCTTGAGTGATGGGTTGTTCATTTGTATTTCTCAAAGGCTCTCCTCACGCAACTGTGGAAGGCATGGATTGCTCCACCGTATTTCCGCTCCTTAGATATGTGGCGTTGACTTGTTCTCGAGGGTTTGCCTCTGGTTTCCCAGGGAGCTGTCCCGGCTGTCGGTTGGACCCTTGGGCAAGTTGTACCACTTGCATATCCAGATGCTTCAAGTGTGCTTGGAAGCTATCCATTTGCTTCCTCATGTCATCTTGTTGAGCCTTGATCCCTCTAATCGTGTAGCTCTTATTTTTCTGCTCTTGTTTTTCATGCAATCAGATAATTTCCAAACATAACATTGTGAGTCAATGATCATCAGGTCTTCTGACTTGTTATCCAATCACGAACATGATATCCAAACAATTTAATATTGTAGGGTTGATTTCAATTGCGCCCCCCGGCTGGAAACCTTGGTTTTTGTTTCTTGCCATCATCCACGGTTGGAAATCCTGCGGATTTTCCACGTTACTTGTATTTCCATAGTTGAGGTTGGGATGGCTCTTGATGTAGTTATGTTGGTAGGCTTGATTGTTGATGTAATTGACTTCCTCGATCCCTTGACCGATGGATGCATCTTGTCGCTCGACATGAAGGCCTGCCATCATCCTGTATATCTCTCCAACTTGTTGCTTTATGTCTGTTAAGTCGGGGTTGGAAATACCTAACTCATTACCCCCGCTTTGGATGAGAAATCACGGTTGTAGTCTCCGACCTTCTTGCCTCCCTCCCTGGCCATGTTCTCGATCATATTCTCGAGTTGTTGGAAAGTGAGGTTGCTGAGGGAACCACCACCCGTTGCTAGGATCATGAAGCGTGTGGTTTCTTGGAAACCTTGCATGAAGCTCGTGATGAGGTACCTCTTGTCCATTCCATGATGCGGAAAAATGCGTTGATAATTCTTGAAGAGCTCTCATGCATCATGTGAACTCTCACCTCTTTCTTGCAGGAATGAATTTATTCGGATCTTGGCGAGCAGCGTCTTGTGGTCTGGGAAGAATTGCTGCATGAATCGCTGCTCTAAGTCGCCCCACGAAGTAATAGACGTAGTAGGCAAGTTGAAAGCCCAACTATGTGTTGCATCCTTGAGCGAGAATGGGAATGCGGATATAGATCTTCCTGTGAGACACTTGTGCCAACTTTAGTAGTGCTGCAGAGCAACTTGAAGTCAGTGAGGTGTGTATTTGGATCTTCATTCTCCATTCCTCTGAAAGCGAAAATTGTTGACCATCTGGATGAAAGCGGGTTGTAGATCAACTTGGTTTTCTATCGAACGAGCCATGCATGAAAGCAATTGGGTGTGCTTTGGAGTTGTGTAAGCTCCGTAAGTTTCTTCAGCAGCGGCCATTTCGGGCTTATCGGTGTTTCCTTCTCCGCTGCTTGCGCTAGGGCTTTCGCTGTTAGTTCCTTCCTCTTCGAAACCGTGAGTCTCTGGGATGCTCTCTTTATCTACTTCGGATTCAGAGTCTGTAGGTCTAATTCTCCTCTTTTTGCGCAAGTTCTGTATTGCTCTTTCAACCTCGGGATCGTATATGAGTAGCTTTTTTGTGGAGCTTCTCATACAATGGTACCTGCACAACAATAAACGAACAACCAAAATGTAGATCTGATGTAGATAGAAATGACTTGACAAATGGAAAAGAATAATGCAGAAAAATGACTAAGGTTCTGGAAAGGACTAAATCTTAATCTAGCTAATTCCTAATCTAGGTCGTAATTAGTTTCCGGCAACAGTGCCAAAAACTTGATGTGCAAACTATCAAGCAATAAATATGCCTAATATCCACTTACCGCAATAGTACGGATCTGTGTAATAAAAGGGTCGAACTCTGGGGACTAATGTAACCTAAACTAAGAATACGACTAAACTAAGATGGGTTGAATTGGTGGTGATGTGGGACTAATTTCTAAACACTAAAGTGAATTGTGACAGCGATGGACAGATATGAAAAACTTGATAATTAAGGACACTATGGACTTCAGGTAACAGGGATTTGCAAGGATGCAATAAACAAAGGATCATGAACCTATCCAATTATCTTGATTACGGAGAATTCATGCTCATAAATAAGAAACTGTTCTCTCGACACCTAAACCTCCTAACTATAACAACGTGCAATCCTACCTCCTGACAGTGACTAACTCGTGATCATGGTAGCGTTAAGCGTGCAATCCTAATTCCTAAGTCGATTAACCGACAAGTAAGGTTCTCATTAATTGAAATTAATCAACCATCAACTATTCTGGATTCATAATCTAACCTCCCAGCTAAATCACGAATTCCTAAATTACTGAGCGGCCAGCACAAGTATAAAGCGTTTACGATGTTGATTGCAAAACCGAAATTCAAGACAACTTCGAAAGGTTAAGTATTAACGCATAATTTCAAGCATCCATTACAAATCCGATATCCCTAACCCATAGTTGGAAATCTACTCACTCATGGTATCTACTGTAAAACAAGAGAAATAAACCCTAGACATGATAAAGGATAAGAAATACGATTCCTCGATCTTCCCTATCTTGTTATCGAAGTCCGGATTGTTGTTTCTCTTCTTTTCCATCTTCTCCTGAGTTTCTCCTTGTGTTTTTCAGTCTCTCTCCTGGCCTTAGCCATCGTCTGAATTCATTAGCCACCCCCTTTTCCTGTTTAATTTTCATTCAAAGCTTGAAACAAATTGTTCCTGAAAAGGGAACCCGTGCGGGATATGTGCTCACCCCGCGTGGGCTCATCGTGTTTGTCCAAACCCGAGCGGGTTCTCTTCCAGCCCGAGGCGTGTGAAATTTTCTGGAGTTGTAGTCCGTGCGGGCTAGTGAGACAGCACGCGCGGGTTCATTTGATATCATGGAACACGAGCGGGGTAATGTTCAGCACGGTTCGGGCTAAAACTTCTGCCAAGACAGCCCGCGCGGTGACTGCCCTTTGAGATGCTTGAGTGATTCATGGTCGATATAAATCACGAAATCAATGGGCCACAAGTAATGTCGCCACATTTGAAGCGCTCGCTCCAACGTGCATAGTTCCTTATTGTGTATGGGATAACTTAAATGAACTCCATTAAGCTTCTCATTGAAGTACACGATGGGTTGCACTCTTGCATAAACAGTGCTCCAACTCCCACACCCGATACATCACATTCAATCTCAAAAGTTTTAGTAAAATTAGGTAATGCTAACAGAAGACACTGTGTTAATTTACCATTTAGAATTTGGAAGGCCTTCTCTTGAGCTTAACCCAAATGGAATGTGAAATTCTTCTTGATCACCTCATTCAAGGGCAAAACCAATGTACTGAGTCTTTTATGAACCCTCGGTAGACACTAGCAAATCCACGGGCCTCTCCAACCTTCTTAGGACTCGAATAATTGCATATGGCCTCAATACTTTTTTACCGCATGTATTCACTATTCACTTACAACAAATCCTAACAACACAAGTTTGTTAGTATAAAAGACGCATTTTTTAAGATTTTCATACAAATTTTCGTTTCTCAACACGTCTAGAGCTCTCAAAGGCTCTAATTGTTCTTTTAAGGTCTCGTTGTACATTAAGATTTCATCAAAGTATACTACCACGAAATTCTCTATGAATTTCCTAAGAACATGATTCATTAACCTTATAAATGTGCTATGTGCATTTATTATTCCAAAAGGCATGACTAACCCTTCATAAAGTCCTAGCTTCATCATAAAAATCATTTTCCATTCATCACCCTCCTTCACGCAAAATTTCATGGTATCCACTCCTCAAATCGATCTTAGAAAATATAGAAGACCTATGTCGGTGAACACTCATAATCTTTCCAAACGTTCGTTAGGTAAATCTCAAAATTTAGCAAGAAAAACACAATATCTATTGATGAAAAACTTAGTTAAAAAGTCATGGGTCCATTATTTATAAATATCAAACAATTATGGAAAACTAAATAAAATAAAATAACTTAACACTCGATATAACGGTATAACCACTCGATCGAATGTCATATAGATTTTAACCCTAAAATCCATAAAAATTATCTCCAACTGCTCCATTTCGTACATTGGTCCAGAGAGTTCGTTCGGATCGAGCGATATCTTGCTCTAGTCGAGTGTTTTCAGTCTTCTAGTTTCTTGCTCCTTTCGGCCTCTTCCACTTGTAGGTAAGCCACATAAACCCCCCTTGGCGCCTCTTGGAGCCCTTGTGATGCCTTTGCAAGTTCTTTCGCCACCATTCGAGCGAACTAATTCAACATCCTTCTAACTTTAGACCTCGTGGCCGGTCCATGTATCCTTGGTGTCTCTATCAGAATCTCATCCTCATTAAAATTCCGATTAATATTTGATCAGTAGTAAGTAATGAAATACTATGTTGTTTATAATCCTAAATTGTTCATAAAATAAATAACTAAGGTTAATTGCAATCTGGTATTTTTTTATGAACTTTGCTTACTATATGAAGAGACTTACTAACATATAATGGTCATTCCGAAGATTTCACTTCTAACCCTTGAAGACATCGTTCCCCCTCGGCGACCGGACTGGATGGCTGGACGGCTGGGCTGCGGTGAGCACGGCGACGGAAGCGAGGCAGCGGTGACAAGGGGCAGCCGCCTAGGGTTTTCGGGTAAGAGTGTTTTGGGGAAAAATGAATTAACCCCTAATCTGATGAAGAAGCAAGTGATGGGCCTCCAGAATTCAAGCCCACACGGAACCCATCTGAAGGAAGCCCTAAAACGTGATCTGAAACAAAAAGAAGCCCAAAACCCAAAAGATTCAAAAGCCCACGGCCCAGGATTGGTGAAAAAGACTTAAAACAGAAAATGCAACAAACTCTGTAATTTGCAGAGTGGAAGAACGTGTTTGAGCCTACTTTAAGGCTGGTTTTATTAGAAAAATAGATAGAATTATATGTATTAGACCTAGGCATCATGATATAGGGTTGTTATGCTTTTTGTAAGGCAAGTTATATATATATTAAGATCAGGTAGAGGTGAAGAGATACACACCCATTTTTCACCAAGTTCACCATTCTTTTCTGCATTTTCTTCTAAGTTTCCAGAATGCTTTCTTTTGTTTTCTTTTCATTTCCTGCAAACACAAAAACAAGATAGGTTAAAACCAACAAACTGGTATCAGAGCAGACAAGATCGGGAAAGATGATTCAAGTGGCACGAGAGGCACAAAAAACAGCACCAGCACCAGCAGAAAGAGAAGTTTAAAACCGAGGATAAAAATTAAAAAGGAGCACAAGAACAGCACTAAGAACCAGCGAGAATCAGCACAAAAATCAGCACAAAAACCAGCACCAAATCAGCACCAAAAACCAACAACGATGGACATAATTCAAGGAGTAACACCGATTCCGGTGTTTGAAGGGAAGAACTACAACTTATGGGTTATTAAGATAAAACCAACCCTAAGATCTAAGGGGTTGTGGAGGGTGGTCACGGAAGGACTACCGGAGATGCCTAAAATCGGTGATTTGGTCACCGAGGAAGAGAAAAAACGACTTATGGCAGAATGGGAGGAGCTGGAAGCGAAGGATCAGCGCGCGTTAGAGCTGATCTATCACGCGGTCACTGAAGAAATATTCAGTGCGCATCTGTCCACGTGCGAGACAGCCAAGGCTGCGTGGGATTTACTAAAACTTAGGTTCCAAGGGGATCCTAAGGCAGCTCGGATCAAGCTGCAACGTTTGAGGGCCTCATTTTACAACATGAGGCAAACCGACAAAATTAAAATTAAAGAGTATGCAAACAAGATAACGGAGATTGGAAACGAGATTCGAGCCTACGGGGCTAGAATGGAAGAAGACGAGATAAAAATATTTGAGGTTCGACCCATATGTGGGTGTGTTGGAACAAACAAAAGACTTGGAAACGCTTACCGTTGGGGAGCTTGTGATCGCGCTAGAATCACAAGAGTTTAGGCTTGAGGACCGAAGTGGTTTAAGCCTAGAGGGAGCGTTCTACTCAAAATATCAAGAATATAAAAACGCAAAGGCTGGAAAAAGGTTTGACATACTAAAGGAACCAGTGGACAGCACGATTAAAACGAGAAAAGGATGCAGTATTTGCAAGAAAGACAACCATGTCAACACACAATGTTTCTTCAGAAACAAGAATGACAAACCAGAAGGGTCTAGAGGTTTTAAAACGTCAAAAGAATGCTACAATTGTGGCAAAACGGGGCATTTTTCGAGGGAATGCAGATTTAAGAAATTCCCATTGAACCAAGCGAGATTAACAAGCGAACAAGAGGAGGAAAACGTGCTGTTTACAGCAGCGCATACAACGGCTAAAAACGAGGAAGGAGCTTGGCTCATCGACAGTGGTGCGACTAACCACATGACTCGGGAGGAAAGGTATTTCACTACTCTAGATAGGAATTTTAAAATACCTATTAGAGTAGGAAATGGAGAAAAACTTTTTACTGCTGGAAAAGGATCGATTGAAATCATGACTAAGAAAGGAAAACGGATCATTAACGATGTGTTTTTGATTCCGGGTTTAAGTAAAAATTTGTTAAGTGTACCACAAATGGTACGGAATGGTTGCAAAGTTTCGTTTGCTGAAGGTATTTGTGAGATTCGGGATAAAAAGGGAGCTAAGGTTGTGGAGATTCCTATGGTTGACAAAACCTACAATCTGAGATGGAAAACACCTAAAGAGCTCGAAGAGGAGGAAAGTTTGGGAAGCTGTTATTTAACAGCAGTAGAGGAAACTACGG
>CM071868.1:23436547-23447953 GCA_036759665.1 Gynandropsis gynandra | reverse complement strand
AGTGCGGCGATCGTCATACCGTGACCAAACTATGAGATACAAACTCGTATTGTGAATCGGCTTCATCAAGGAGATTCTGTTCTTTTGAGGCGATTACCAGTGACATAAAACCGATGAAGAAAATATTGAAACCATCATTAGCCAGATCTATAGAGACTGGCTCGAACCAAACCAACAGCGGCCCAAGTCAGCATGGGTTTTCGGGCGGTGGCCAGCTCATCAGAGCAAGGACCTGACGTGGAAAGGCTCCAGCTTTGGCAACCATGGACGAATTTGCATTGTGTTGATGCAAGTCTTTTTTTTCTGCAATGGCAACCTGTCTCGGTCACGTGGACAACTTATGATCACTTTACCATAAAGACATTTATCTAAACAGAACGCGACAAAAGATGGATGGTTCAATCACCTAACATAATTATATTATTATTGTATTATATATATATAATGTAAAGCAGATGAAATTTGCCAATTTTTTTCATGTCCCCAGGTAATGATTAAATTATGACAGTAAAGAAACTGTTAAGCGAAATGATTACATGTATTTAATTTATCTTGGAAACGTTATAAAAAATATTTTTTTATGAAACTATATATATTAAGTATAATTTGTCTTAAAAGTATCAAATATTCTTAATAATTTTAATACCTTTATATTTAGAATAAAAAACGTAATATTAATATATAAATTTGATCATTTTGAAAAATTATTGAAAAGGATAAAAGAAAATTGAAATAATTGAGGAATGAAGAAAAAAATAAAATGGAATAATATTGGCGTATGAACAAATAATAAAATCATAAACTAGTAAAAAGAAAGGAGTTAGAGTCGCCGACTTTTGGAACTGTGGTCGGGTTCTGACAGTTTGACCCTTTCAGATTTACTTCCTCGTATTCCTCATATTGTGGGCCCCAGTTTTGCCGCCGTGAATTTATTTATTTTTTATTATCGAATTGATACACACGCGTATATACATGTAGTGTATACATAAATTTTCGACAACATCTCAATTTTTTCCTTTCAAACTTGAATATGATTGAGAAGAGCAAAAAATTATTAAATTTCATGTTTTCAAAAATTATTTTGCTAATTTATAATATTTTATATTGTTGGAGAAACAACAAAAAATTCGGACGAATAAAATTTTGAGAGTTACGTTCATATTAAACCACGATCGTAAATATTTATTGTGATACAAAATACAACAGGAGATAAGAATGTGACTTTCACCGGGATATAATAACATATATTAATCAACAAAGAAAAATTTTCTTTCTTTCTCTCTATTTTTCTCTCTTTTTCTCTCTTTTTTTTTTTTGGTGGTGTGTTTTCATCTTCTCTCACTACCTCTTTATATAGGCATGAGAAGGAAAAAATGTCAACAATGATGGTGCTTAACTTGCATCATTTTGTCAATAATGGAAGTGTCTAACTGACACCAATTATCAACAATGGTAGTGCCTAACTTGCACCAATTTTCTTCCCCTTATTTTTTATAATTTCCTTTCACACCAACAATCTTCCACTTGAAAAGAAATAAAATCATCGTAAAAATTCTTGCAGTCTTGATAACTTCCTACTTTCAATGAAGAAATCCTATTGAAGTTGAACACAACTTCAGTTTCTCGGTTATCACCATTTTCGTCAACATGTCTAAAGGATTATAACTTTCTTTGATCTTTTCCAAACACAATAATCTATCATTCAACACACAACACACACGCTATATCAGTATCCACGTAACCACGTAAGCTCAACTCTGACGTTTTGAAACATAAAGATACCCCAACAGTTCCCTTTAAATACCTAAGAATCCATTTCACAGCTTTCCAATGTTGTTGACCCAAATTGCTCATATACTAGCTTATAACTCACACTGCTTATGCAATGTCTTGTCTTGTGCAGATCATGACATACATCGGACTTCCGACTGCAGAGATGTAAGGCACCTTTGACATTTGCGTCTTTTCTTGATCATTTGAAAGTGATTGATTCCTTGATAATATGAAGTGATGGCCTAGAGGAGTGTTCACTGGTTTCGCATATCCATATTAAACTTAGATCATATCCGTTGGATGTAATATTCCTGAGACAATTTCAGAACTTGTTCATATCTCGTGATTCTCATTCCGAGGATTTGTTTTGCATCATCCAAATCATTCATATCAAACTCCTCTGATAATTTTTCCTTCAATTTCATAATCTCTCACGCATTTTCTCCAATAATCAACATATCATCCACATAGCGCCAGGATGATATACATGCTTCCATGTTTTTTAAAGTAGCAGCACTGGTCTGCTTCATACCTCACAAATCTAGCATTGCCCATGAAGTTATCAAACTTCTTATACCATTGTCTTGGAGCTTGCTTCAATCCTTATAAGCTTTTATTAAGCCTACACACCATATCTTCCTTTCCTTCAACCTTGAATCCCTGAGATTGTTTCATATAGATCTCCTAGTCTATATCACCATGAAAAAACACCGTTCACATCCATTTGTTATAGATACAGACTTTCTTGTGCTACCAACCCTAGCACCAACCCGATAGTTGTCATCTTCATAACTAGAAAGAATATTTCGGTGTAATCTACACCTTCTTTTTGCTAGAAACCTTTCATTACTAGCCTTGCCTTGTATCGGAAGCTACCATCGTGTTCTTCTTTGATCCGATACACCCATTTGTTTTGCAAGGATTTCTTTCCTTTTGGTAACCTTGTCAGATGCCATGTTTGATTCTATATCAACGAGATCATCCCGTCTTTCATGAAAAACTCCCATTTGATTGAATCTTCCGATTGTTTAGCTTCTTCAAAGCTTTCAGGTTCTTATTATCCATCATAAAAACATAATCTGTTAACTTTTGTGATGGTCGGATAGTTCTTGATGATCTCCTCAACTGGATATGTGGAGTTAAGTGTACATCATCAGAGCTTTCATTTTCTTAATCAACATAAGGTACAACTGTTTAATCTTGTCTATGATCTTCTGTTGGAAAGTCGTATAAGTCAACCGCATCATGCCTTATTTTATTCTTCGATGCTTTATTTTTGTATACTACCTTCTCATTGGAAACCACATCCTTGCTTCTGACAATCTTGCGATATTTCTCATCCCAAAACTTGTAGCCAAACTCATCATCTCAATATCCATTGAAATAACACACATTTGATTTTGCACCTAACTTACTTCTCATAATGTTGTCAATAAGAACGTAAGCAAGATAACCAAAGACATTTAGAAAACTCAGATTGACCGGTTTTCCTCTCCATTCTTTTTCCGGTATTTTGCAATCAAGTGGCATAGAGGACTCCAATTGATCAAATAAGCAGTAGTATTTATTGCCTCCGCCCAAAATCTTATGGGCAAACAGTCATGAAGCCTCATGCTCCTTCCGCGCTTGTTCAAGGTGCGAGTCATCCTTTCTGCTACGCTATTTTGTTGAGGTATTCTCGGAATCGTTCTTGTCATTCTGATTCCATTATCCTAACAATATTGCTTAAACTTGTGATCAATATACTCGCCACCATTGTCTTATCTTAGACATTTCACTTTGTGATTTGTTTCATTCTCAACCATCAATTTCCACATCTTAAATTTGCCAAAAGACATCAAATTTATTTGCCAAGAAATAAACCCATACATTTCTTGTGGAATCATCGATGAATGTGATGTAGTATCTTGATCCACCAGGAGAGTTGAATGGTTCTGGATCCTACACATCCATATGAACTAATTCAAACTTTTATATTTTTAACTCTCTTCTAGTTTTTAAAAATTGGTCTTCATATGTTTTTCGAAAAACATAACTTTCACAAAACTGGTGTTCAACAGTTTTCAAGTTAGGAATTACGCCTTTTGAGACTAACACCTTCATCCCTTTCTCACTCATGTACCCGAGACAACGATGCCACAAAATTGATTATTCATCGGCATCAACTGCAGCAATTGTATCCGTGCAGTTTGAAGTCATGTATAAACTTTCTGTCTTGGTTCCTTGAGCAATAACCATGGCTCCCTTTGATATTTTCCATGAGCCATCATTGAAGTTTACATTGTAACCTTAATCATCGAGCTGCCCCACCGAGATTGAGGTGTACTTCAACTTCGGAACATATCTCATCTTCTTAATCTTCCATACCTTTCCGCTAAATGTTGTTAGGTGTATATCACCAAAGTCAACAATCTCCATGGATTCTCCATTTATGAGATATACCTTTTCGTAATTGCTAGAAATATAATTTTCTAACAAATCACAATTTGTTATGGTATGGAAAGATGCTCCAGAATCTAAAACCCAAGATTCAACAGTAGTAAAGACTGAGAGGATAAGTGTATCTTTGCCTTCATCGGAGACTATATTTTTCACATTCTCTTTATCTCCATTTTTCTTCTTCTAAGCCCAACAATACTTCTTTAAGTGGCCTACTTTTCTGCAATGCCAACATGTGACATTTTTCTTTAATTCCGATTGGCCCTTTCTACCTTTTGACCTGGACTTGCCCCCACTTTGATTAGAACCCTTGGTTAATTTCCTACCTTTACTTTCCACGTTTAAAATCAAACCTATTGGAGAATTTTCCTATTCTCTACGAGTCTCTTCTTCGAGGATTTGGTTCTTAACTATTTCAAGGTAAGTTTTTTATTTTTAACAGAGTTACTAACTGTCGCCCGCATGGGCTTCCAACTGGTAGAGATGCCAAAAGGATTAAGGCACATATCTCATCATCGAAGTTGACTTCCATTGTCATCAACTAATTGACGATTGTGTTGAACTTATTGAGATATTCAGTGACAAGCACACCTTCTCCCATCTTCAAGTCGAACAACCTTTTCATTAAATGAATATTCTTGTTCGCCGAAGGCTTTTCATATGTTTCCAATAGAGTCTTCATCAGCCCCACGGTCATTGACTCGTTGGCAACATTATGAACTACATTCAAGGCTTTGCCAATCTTCATCACTCGTATTCTTAGGTTTCTAACCCAAAAGATATTTTTGAAGATTCTTACAATACAGATAATCCTCAATCCGTAATTTTTCAGAATGAGAAATATGTATCGTCAAAGGTAAAAAGACCTTGACCTAAATTTTTCTCATTCGCCATAAGTCGTTACTTGCGTTACTTGATGAAATCAAACTATGATACTAGTTATTGGAGAAACAACGAGAAATAGCGAGCGAATAAAATTCTGGAGACACAAAATTTATAGTGGTTCACCTTTAGTGTGAGAGCTACATCCACTTTAAATCACGACCGTAAATATTTATTACGACACAAAGGAAATAATACAAGAGGAGACAAGAGTCTAACTCTCATCAGGATATAATAATATGTATTAACCCAAAAAGAAAAATTTTCTTTCTTTTTTTTTCTCTCTCTCTTTCTTCTTCTTGGTGGTGTGTTTTCACGCAAACATGAAAAAAAATGTCAATAATGGTGGAGCCTAATTTGCACAATTTATCAACAATGAAGGTGTCTAACTTACACCATTTTTCTTCCCTTATTTCTAACAATTTCTTTCGACGCCGACATATATAGTGCTCAGATTATTAAACACATTTGTTCTAATTAGACCAGTTCAATTATTAAGTGAGATAGATATGTTTTATTTCAAAAGATACAGATATCTAAATAAATATATAATCTAATAATAGGAGTAAATATTGATATATTTAATTTAAATATAATTAAAAATTTTAAAAGATTATCTTGAAAATTTATTAGAGATTATTTTGGAAATTAGTTTAGAATAATATGTTTAAATATATGAATAATTGATCGATAAAAAGTTCAATAAATACATTAATATTTATCTTTTATTATAATTATAATTGACACATAAATACAAAGTTCAAATATATTTAATAGTCTCTAGGAAAATCTAATGCCAAATTGAAAACAAAATACATTGACATTAGTTATTAGATTTTTTTGGCAAATATTGCTTGTTGTAGGTTTAAATATAATCTTAAAATCAGAACGAATCTCATCCTCATTAAATGGATGAATAAATGTGTAACTAAATATCATAATAATTAGATATAGATTTGGGTTTTATAAGTCACATTTTCAAAATTAACGAAAGAAATTAATGTTCGTTTGATTTTTTTTTGTTGGAACTTTTTTGTCATTTTTATTTACGCTAATATTGATTTGATTAAAGAACAATAAGGTCAAACTTTGTTAAAGTAATATAAACTCGGGGACTTTTTAGGCATTAAACTTTTTTATGCGTCTATATTTTTATATATATATACAAGAGAGTGACTCACACGCTTTAAGCGTATACAAATAAATCGCCCGAAAATAAAGGCGGAAAAAACAGAAGAAAACCTAGCCGCCTTAAAAACATGTCGAACCGAATCGCTCTGCCGTCGCAGCAGCCACCGCCGTCGCGGCCTCTATTCAAACAACACTCGTGGTCTCCGGACGCCGATCGTGACGAGGCCTGGATGCGGAAGAAGGAGAAACGCCCCTGCGTCGTCGCTGGCGGAGGCCTTTCCCGGAGCAAGAGCGTCACCGATGACGATCTCGAGGAGCTGAGGGGATGTATCGAGCTGGGGTTCGGATTCGGACCCGATTCACCTGATTTAGATCCGAAGCTCTCCAATACTCTTCCCGCTCTAGGGTTTTACTGCGCCGTCAACAGGCAATACAGCAGCAGATTGTCGAGGACGCCGTCTCTGTCGTCGATCGCATCGGAAGGTGACGTCAGCAACTCCAGCTCCACGATCTTCGACCAAGGTACGTGAGATGGTTTTTTTCTCCGGTTTTTTAATTTTGAATTTTGTATGTTTGTACGGATGAATTGTTGATCTGACGGTTGGGATTGAATGATGTTGTTTGTGTGGGGAATAAAGGTGATGATCCGGAGACAGTGAAGCTGAGGCTGAAGCAATGGGCTCAGGTGGTGGCTTGTTCGGTGCGGCAGTTCTCCGGCGAACCTAATTAATTAATTCTTTTTTCAAAATAAAAAATTTTGTACAGAAGAATTGAATTTTTGTAATGATATATACATATCCAAATTTTAATTTTTGTTAACAAACTATACATATCTTAATCATTTGATTTTCGTGTTGATTCGTGTTTTTTTTGCTTTGAATCTGTGTGTGTCGCGGAGGTTGAATTGTATGTATCTAATTGTCTTTTGGATTTCTTATAATTTGAGGAGTGATTTTGTGAAATTACGAATATTGTTGGACCAAAAATATGAGAGAACCCAAATTTTGTCCCTCAAAAATATTGATTGATGTCTCGGAATATTGGGTTTGGTGTTTAAATGTCACATTCAATCGAACGGAATCGGTGGCAAATTCATCCCCTTATCCAAATCTTGACAATAAATTTTTTGTTTTATGTCTTAGATGATTAGTAATTTAGTAGTATAATTGGTAAATTTTGGTCAACTTTATTATAGAGATTATAAATTTGAACTTTTCATTCTACACATGTCTCTACATGAATTGTATATGCAAATTATTATACGGTTTCGTACTTTATTAAAAAAATAAATATCATGTGATTTTTCAAAAATTTCCCCGTACAAATTAAGTTTGCGTTTGAATACAACCTTCTAGCCGAATTGTCAAGAATTTTTTTTTGCTCCCACTATGTAAAGCCATTTCTAAATTTTTTTATAACAAGTTGTTTGATTATTAAAATACTAAATTTTCATCCATATATATACGTAGATGTATTATTATGGTCTAATAAACTAGGGACTGTATTAAAGTTTGTATAACATTATTTTTATATTTGTTGACAGATTCTCATATTTATATTACAGGTGATTTTTATGTTGAGTTTTTTTCTTTCATTTCTCATCATTTTAAATCTATAACATCTTTAAAGTTTAAATTATAAATAGCTACAACGATTATAACTTTATTCTTTAACCGAACTTTCATTTAGATTATCAAACATGATGTACAATAGACATAAAAATTTGAAAAAAATACTTTTTACTTTTAATATATTAAAATATTGTTTTAATCCGATTTTCATAATCTTAATAATTATCCAATTATTCTTTCGAAATTTAATTTTTGTCTTATATTAATTAAATGTTAAAAACCGTCAAATTCTATTAAAATCCTAAAATTTTAATTTTAAAATTCTAAAATAAAAGTTTTTAACCTTAGAAATATAAGTTAGTTTTTATCTAAAATATTTGAATTTAAATTTATATTAAGGAGATAAAAATGCAAAATAATAAAACAATGTTTTCCAATTATCTCTATATAAAATGATTATTTTTTGGAAAACAGTAACTTTTTTTATAAACTTACAAAATATTTATTAAAAACTCAACAATCTTATTTTTCCATTTATTAAAATTAATAAAATACTAAGTGTAAAATAAATTTAAAATTAGTAAAAATTCATACTGACTATACATAGATAAATATAAGAATGTTTTTAATTTATATTCTTTTAAAAATATATAAATTGTTTTATAAGCTATTAACAGAATTTTAACATACAAATATTTAAAATCTTAATAACAGAGTTAATATAATGTATAAGTCGATAAAATACTAAAAAGAAATATTTGTATATAATTTTCAGTATAAATTGTTTTAAATCGTTAAATTTATGTTTTTAAAGTTATATATTAAAAAGAAACAATTTGAGATATCAGACAAATTGAATATGTTTTTAAGGTTTTTGATAAAAAAATCATTTTCTTATTTAGTGTCGAGATATTATTTGGTTATTGCATTATAGTTTGGATTATTCTAAATCTGAGATAGTTGTCAAAACTTTGCATAATTTTCAATAAAAATTGTATTTCTTTAATAGGTTAAGGAATTAAAAAAATATACTATTTTTTTAAACTATCACTCAATCAACTAGATATTGAGTGAATGCATCTATGTCAGGATATATCCATATTTATGGTTTGTCTCTGCGCGACCCATATGCATTCACATATTAAAATTGGATAAGCATTAATATTTCTGCATTTTATAAATTAAGGAATATTTTATATTATTGCCACGAGATAATACTTTCATTAAACAGGGGGTTACAAAAGGAGAGCATAGAGCGGCAGATATTTTGGTGTCCCACATTACCTCATCTTCATTCTTTCTCTTTTTCTTTCCTTTCCATTTTTCGAAAAATATTAATGAATTATTTTCTGACAGCTGGTTTTTTTGTAGTTTTTTATCTAGTAAATTTCTGACCATTCGATATATATATAATATATAAGTTTTTCTCACACACATACAAAATCCACAATGTATACGTGGGTTTTCTTTATTTTTCACTCTCATATAATATAGGTAGAAATTTTATTTGTAATTTTACCCAAATAAAAATGTGTAAAAGGATTTAATTGATAGAGGAAGCACCGTAAAGATAAATTGGCAAGGTTTTTGACCAATACACAAACTTTTTTATAAACTATTATTAAAACTTTCAAAAATACAAAATTTCCGTATTTTTATGTGAATATAAGAAAAAATTTTTGGTCATTTATTTTATTTAATTGTACGGATTTAACAATTATGGTAAATATTAAGATCTAAAACAATAATAAAATATCCAGATTTTTTAAAGGCATCCGAATCCGGATTATCTATCTTTATCCGAATCCGATATAAATAGACTTTATACGTCGTTTTCTTGAAGCATCTACAAAGCTTTTGGTACGTATAAGACATATTCTCAACATAATTGTCTGTCAAGAAATGATAGTTGTTTATTCACATAAGTTATACACATTATGGAATCAACTATCCACCAATTACATGTATAAAGAGATCTAGTAAGAAGGAAAATACTAGAAAATTCAATGATTCAAATCAGACTAGATCAATTAGGTACGAATCTGTACAAGACCACCAAAGTTATTAGGCATTCTTTGTTTGTTCATGGAATGATATCTGGAATCATGGAGTTTGGGGTGGATTTCTTCTCGACAGTTAGAATGATGGTGTCGGTGTTGTAAACTCCGACGACAATGTTAACTTTCCGAATAGTTTCGAGGGCATATTTCACATGAAAGAGGTGATTATCAGAGGAAAACACAATGATTGCTCTCTCGTATCTCGCCATGAACAGATGATGGATGGTTAGCAACCAACGCGAGAGGTGAGGAACGAACATGAAAGGCGAAAGAAAACAGATTTGACGGTCGACAAACACATGATGGCCAACGGTCAACAGCCTGTGTGAGGCGATGCGAGCGATGTTGTGAGAGAGAGAGAGAGGGGCGATGAAGAGGCTAATCGTGCGCGAGGCACAAGAAAAATGAAGACAATCTAAAAATCTAATGGTGTTTTTGTAAATAATGTAAGATATATAAATATTATAATAATTTTGTATATATAGTCGGTATCTATGGGTACCAGTCTTGGAATGAAAAAATCCGAATCTAAATTCGCGAATAATCAAATTTTATTGTCTAAATTCAAACCCAAATTCGTGGATTCAAGTAATTCTTCAAATAATTTTTCTAGTCGTAAATAAAACAATGAGACAACACTTAATAATAAAAAAACAAAAAAAAAAATTAGTAAGACAATCGTCCTACAAATATATCATTTCAGCCTCATCCATCGATGGCGTCCACTCATCAAATATTGCTTCTCTCAACTTTGGACCATAACAATAATAATATTTATATGTATATATTCTAATACAATTTCTTCTCAGATTTTTGAATCATACCATATAATTAATATTAGATGTATAATCCTTATCTTATAGTTTGACTAATCTATTTGTATAAATCTAAATATATGAAACTTTTCTTAATACATTAGAATTTCAAATAAACTTAAAATAACCCAAAATCATATTTTACAACCAAAATAGTTACATTTAAAAATCATATTTTACAACCATAGTAGTTACATTTAAATACGAAAATTTTATACAATGGTTTTTATTTTTAAGTTTTCATTTCGTAATTAGATATAATTTATTGGTTTATTTTTAAAACATCAAAACTACTGTGTTCAAAAACTAAATAAACAGCCTCACCTTATTTATATATATAAGTGCAATAATATATTAAACAATACACATCAAACCCATGTACTTCAACCCTAGTTTCAAATATCATACCTACCATTCCACAAAACAATAGATATCCAACAATAATAACAAAAACATCAACAATAATAATAATAATAATAATAATAATAATAATTATTATTATTATTATTATTATTATTATTTATTGACTTAAAAAAATAGATTATAATATTATCAAAATTGTTCAATCTAGATATTTTCATTAACAAAATTTATTTATTAAAAAATGGAAATAAAAGAATATATTAAAATAGTTATAAAAATAGGGGAGAATATCAAGAATGCCCCCTTAGGGCTAAAACACTTCAAGACTACCCTCCTAAATCTGATAAAAAAAAAATTGGAGAAAAGACATAT
>CM071868.1:23385913-23436402 GCA_036759665.1 Gynandropsis gynandra | reverse complement strand
GGGTCGCAGGGTCGCAGGGTCGGACTGGGTCGGTGGGTCGGACTGGGTCGCTGGGTCGCAGGGTCACAGGGTCGTACTGGGTCACTGGGTCGCAGGGTCAAACTGGGTCAAACTGGGTAGAAGGGTCACAGGGGGTATTTTAGGCATTTTGACATTTGTAAGGGTATTTTTGAAGCAAATTTTTTTTTTCGGGAAGGGTATTTTTGAAGTCTTTTAACCCTACATGGGTATTTTTGATAATGCCCCTAAAAATAATGAGATACATTATATTACGTATAAACAAATAAACATAAATTAATATATAAGATAATTGGTTTGCATGTAACTGAAAGATACAAATAATATTTTGTCATAAATTTTGTTTTTTAGAAAAAATATTTATACTAAGTGAAATTTGGAAACATAATAATAGTATCTAAAGTATGAGGTATACGTACATGCATAGTAATTAATATTTGTTTTGGCCGAGGTAATTTTTGTTAAATGAGTCGGGGCATAAAAGTGCACAAAGTAAAATTTACAATTCCCAAAACCAAAAATATCTGGCTGATATTATCCTAGATATTATCTGCCCCTGATGACGTGGAACATCAATGCCACGTGTAAAAGCGACGCCTTGTGGGCCCTTCCCTTTTTCTCTCCATCTCTCTCATAGTTTTTGTTTTATTTTAAGCTCTTCTTCCAAAGGAGAAGAAGATTTCAGACGCGAAGAATTTTCAGGTCGACTGATTTGGTCGGAGATCATCACAGGAGAGGCATAGGCGATGGAAGATCCAGATTTCAGGGTGAATTTTGTTCCTCTTGAGTCAGATCACGGGCTGGAGTCCGGGAACGAATCGACTCGGTCTAACTCGCCCGAGTCTGATGTCACGGTCGAGAGCTCCCGCTGGTGTTCTCGATATTTGTGCGGTGATGCAGAAACGAGACCGGTAAGACGAATCTCTTCTCCATTGTCGGTCTGTTCGCTCTTCTTCTCGATTATTTAGAGTCACGTTTGATTTTCGTCTATGTTCTAGATATTGCTCCGTTTTCTTTGGTTTAGTTGAATATCATTCGTTTGGTTTCATCTTTGTGTTTTTCCATATTTCCCTGTTTTTTTTTTCTTCTGATTTTTGGATATCTTTGAAGTGAGAAAAGTAACCCACAAGCATAAATGATGAGGAAACAATTTTTGTTTGTTTGAAGATTTCTTTTGTTCTAACCGTTTTGACATATTATTTGAACTTAACAGGCCATTGAAGCGATCGAAAATTGAGATCTGAATTCTTGAGTAGGTCATATACTCGTTTAAAAAAATAATGGAATTACATTTATCATTTGTTACTGCTTTTCCCTGATTTTCTGAACGCAAAAACAATGTTGCAAAATTTATCTTCAAGTTCAAATATTTTGTTTGCTTGGATTCCTGTTTCTTTACATGGATTTTTGGATTGTTTAAGAATTTGGGACGCTTAGGCAATGCGATGCAGCATTCGTGGTATGTCCTTGAAATGTACAAGTCGGCGTGGGTCAGACCTATGCAATTATGCATGTATCAGAATCTGACCTTTGAAACGCCTCTGGTTCTTGTGAATAGACTAGACTTAGGGATCAGAGGTTGATGCTTTTTGGGCTCTCTCTTATGATGAAGGACATATTTTTTTCTGGAGTCCATGTTCCTCTTTTGGTCGTGCTCTCTTGTCGGTTGTACCATCAGGGAAGTGTTGGCTTCCAAAAATGAGGGTGTTTTCTGCTGCATTCTTTGTGGGCAAACGTATTCCATTCACAGCTTTATAGTGTGATAGATTAGGTTATTTTTATGCGTATCCTGTTTTGGATCCTCTGTCTGTTTCTCTTTTCTATGAACACATGGAATATTGCCTCGCTGGGTCAAAGTTCTCTATGCGTTGTTGAATCCATGAGATTGAAATCTACGAACATGATATGTTAGGGGGAGGGAAGTTTGACTGGTTGATCGAAAATTGAGTGTTGATGACAAAACGTGTAGAAATTGTTTAAAATTTACATAAGAACCATTCCCATTGACTTTGTAATGTTGGCTTTTAGTGTTTTAGACGCTTTGGCCGAGTAGCCCACCACATCCTAGTATATGATGTCCTTGATCACTTCATTTTGGTGTATTGTATTAATAGCACAAAATCATCTTTCTGGAGAAACGTTGAGCATGATGAAACTGACTCCTGAACTACAGCTGAAAACTGGCTGTGATTTTAGCTTTAGTGCAGGCATATCAATGTCTGCATAGTATCATCAGCATGTTTCATTGCCTTTTTAAGGTTGTGAATTATTGAGAAGAGGTAATTGTATTCATCTTTTCTTGTGGAATTCTTCCCTCAGAATAAGCCTCATTATTGTTGTTTTTTTATCACCTCTTTCTGCAGGATGAGTGTAGTGGTTGGACAGATGAGAAACACAATTCATATCTTAATTACTTGGAGAAGTCGTTTGTTAGGCAGTTGTACTGTCTGATGGGAGGAAAGACTGAGAGATCACTTGGAAGTCATGATCTGTCAACTAACCCTTACAAATCCAATGATCAGGTTTGAGAATCGACTCAGTGTGTCCTTTACAGTTTTCAAGATCGCAATGGGTCGTATCGTGGCGTTGTCTCATAGAACATCTGTGTTTTGTAGTTTGCAGTCCTACACAATGGATGCTGGCAGAAGATAAACTCTGGAAAGAAAAGAACTCATTTGGATGCATCATCTGACATTTATTTTCACGAAAATCCGTTGACAAGCCATTTAGCGGAATCCAGTGGGAGTTACACTGGGGTAACTGTTGTAGGAGGAGATTTGTTATGTAACGAGGAAACCAACAACTCTGGTGACAATATGTTTTCTAAAACATCCGTGAGAAGTCCTTCAGGACATGAATGTTCGAGTAGAAGCAAAGCAGGTAATCATGCCTTCGTATATTTTATTGGTCTCCTGTTCTACTGATTCTTTGTTTGAGGCTCTCTCTGGAATGGCTATTTGGCTTTTTAGGAAGCTGCCCTTGAAGATTGGAAACTTCAACTCACTATACTTGTGAATAACTGAAGAATCGATTTGTACAGCAGAAATGTCTAGATTTTACCCTTTCCATCATTGCGTGAACAAGGGAAGAACAATGCCGGTCTTAACTCTATCATTCTTTGTGTTTACAGAGGCATGGGGTCAGAACTTCACCGATGAAGACAAAGAAAAAAGGCCATCACATTCACCCGTGTGTAAAAGATACAACAGAGATCCAGAACCAGACCGTTGTTCAGTGAAGGATCAGGTAAGACACAAGACCCTCTTTCCCAATACACCACTTGGTTACAGCGCAAGATCTAAAACTTAAGCTAAAACGTTCCGACACACGGCTTAATCAGATCGTGCCGCTTGGGATGACGAAACAAAAGGGTGTCCCAAGTGCCAAACAATACGAACGAATCAATGCTTATGAGGACAAAGGGGGGTCTCGTGTGTTACATACCTCAAGGAAGAAGCCTTCCTTAGTTGACACCTAAGCCTGAAGTGGCAAAAGCTATAAAAGTAAATTAAGGAGTCGAAGGCGTATCTAAAGACAGTAAGATCCTTCGCAAACACATTTGCACCATGTTTGTATACAAAGCGTCTGGTTTTGTTCTCACGTTGTATGAGCAATGTTTTTTTGTCTTCTTTTTTTGTTTCTTTTATACCTTTTTATATTTCTCATTTATTTTTTTTAATTTTGATTAGTTTCTTTAAACAGAGAGGAACCATCCTAGGAGTTTTTATTTACATATAGGCATACATCCCTATGTATTGAAAGAATATACTTATAGTACTTGCACAACTTTGGTATATTTTGAGTATATATATATATATAGCGGTAGATATTTTGGTTCGGTTATATGAATCCGAACCAAATCGAATCGAATTATTGTCATTCAGTTCGGTTCGGATATAAATAAAATTATAGATAAAATAATTGATCGGATATAAAAGTTAAAAAATCGAATGAATTCAATACGATTACTAATCGAATAATCGTGGATAACCGATTAGTTATATAAAATATAAAAAAATATAGATGATATTTATTAAATAGATATTTATCTAATAAAATTAATAATTAATTAAATATCAAATTTAGATAATATAATATATTATATTTTTTGAAATATATGAATTATTTAAAATATTCAGAATATTATTAATGCTATATAATAAATTAATTAGTAAAATGAGATAATTAAATAAATTAGAGTTTAAATTTTATTTTAATTATAATATTTTATTTATAAATAATTGAATTAAATATATAATCGAATCGAATTGAATCGATTTAAATTTAATTATTATTGTTTAAAATTCGTATAATCTTTCGAATAGAAATCTGAAACGGCGAGATTTATATATATAATTAAATATATGATTAAAAGAAAGAAAAAGAGGAAATTGAAACGAGTGGGTATTGTGAAAGGGCACATGGTGAACGATGTGCCGGTGAACGATGTGGCGGAGAATTCATTTGGACCGACCGACTCTTTCTTGTTATATATATATATATATATATATATAATTTTATCATATTTAAATAATATAATATTTCAACTTTCTCAATTCTCTCATTGTATTTTTTTTGGTCCTATAAATATCTGTAAAACATCCGAAAAATTACTTTTGGCTTGTTGGATTCCATTTATATATATATATATATATGAGATATGGGATTACAATTTGCAATATCTGCTGTTTACGTCGGAAATAATTATTTTGTTATCTTGCTATAAAAGTTATTATATTTATTGTTTACTAATATATACATATTTATTTTTACTAATATTATGAAATTAATTTATTATTAATTAGTTTTAAGTTAAAAGTTTAAAAAATTAAACCAAATTGAATATATTATTAACTCTAAATTAGATTAGATTCCATATGGTCGATAAAAGTATCATTTGAAAATTGATATGATACAATATAAAAATAAAAAAAGTACATAAACATATTCCATAACTGTCTTGTCATCCATTTATTTCCTTCTGTTTAACACATAATAGGAAAACAATTTCATGTTTGATCGATTAATACGATGAAACGTTTTTTATTTACAAAATTATGTTGCATGCAATGTAGAATATATCATTATTATTATTCAATTCATTACACAATCCTTTTTATTTATTTTTTCTTTGTATTAAACAGTAAAATTATAAAACAAAAAGTTGAAAATCGAGTAGCCGCATCCATATATAGAATAATCAAAATCAACAAAAAGTTTAAAATCAGCGGACGATTTAAATAAATGTCGATAAAAATGAAAAAAAAAACTTATGAAAGAGAAATAGGAACCGTCTTCTTCTGGTAAACATTTTGATGAGAATAAAAACTTGACCCTTTGAACCTCTCAAGAGCTCATCCCTTCCCTCTACAAAAATGGCCACACGTCTCCCACATCCTCTTACCTCCTTCGACGACGACGAACAACCTCCATGGCTGCTCTCTCTGTCCGTTTTCTCTCTCCTCAAGCTCTTCTCTCCTCTGCGTCCTCCTCTAAACCCAAAAGATCCGTCCTTGTCGCTGCTCAGACGGCGGCGCCGGCGGAACCGGCGGAGACTAAGGTGGACGTCGATCGGCTTGAGCCTAGGGTTGAGGAGAAAGATGGGTTCTTTGTCTTGAAGGAGAAGTTCAGGAAAGGGATTAACCCTCAGGAGAAGGTCAAGATCGAGAAGGAACCGATGAAGCTATTCATGGAGAATGGAATTGAGGAGCTCGCGAAGATGACGATGGAAGAGATCGATAATGACAAGACTTCGAAAGATGATATTGATGTTAGGCTCAAATGGCTTGGTCTGTTCCACCGAAGGAAGCATCAGTGTATGTTATCTCTCCCCATTTCCTTTTTCATGGCATTTATTGTTACTCTTTTTACATTGGAATTTGAATTAAAATATTTGAGTCTTCTGCAGTGTCACGTTGCTTTATCTTCATAATTTCTGCTATACCTTTGTTCATACCCTATTTGATTCGTAGTGGATCATCTGTCGGATGCTTTGCATGTTGAAAAGAGGTCAAAAATTCACAATAGTGTGAAAATGGTTCTTGTTCTATTGTTTATGAATCCTGAAGTTCGCTTGCGAATTCCTCATTTTTAATTAGTTATGGTTGGGTGCCACGGTCGTTTTCATGTCAAAATTTGATCCTTTGCGTTCCCCTAATACTTAGGAGTAGTAGTTGATCGAGTCACGAGATACATATAAGCAAAAATCAGGCTTGACAAGTCCCATAAACGCCTCAGTTAATGGATTAGTTCAAGAATTCAGTTTTTGAGACTGTTAAAAGTTCATTGATTCTGCACAGAGCAATTTGTTTAATGGGTACATATATATATATATATGTATATAAATATGTGCGTGTATGTGTACGATACCTTGCGCAGACGGAAGGTTCATGATGAGGCTAAAACTACCTAATGGTGTGACAACGAGTGCACAGACACGTTACTTAGCCAGTGTGATCAAGAAGTATGGTAAGGATGGGTGTGCGGATATCACCACTAGACAGAACTGGCAGATCCGAGGCGTTGTCTTGCCTGATGTGCCTGATATCTTGAAAGGCCTAGCTGAGGTCGGGCTGACGAGTATCCAGAGTGGAATGGACAATGTGAGGAATCCAGTCGGAAATCCTCTTGCTGGAATTGACCCGGATGAGATAGTTGATACAAGGCCGTACACAAATCTCTTGTCTCATTACATCACAGCCAACTCCCAAGGAAATCCTGCCTTCACCAACTTGTAAGATTCTTATGACAATGTGTTATGCAGGGTTTATGTTGAGCTGTGTCCGCTGGTGATGTATACTAAGAGGGTTGTGGTTATTGTTTACTACAGACCAAGAAAGTGGAATGTGTGTGTAGTCGGGACTCATGATCTCTATGAGCACCCTCATATCAACGATTTAGCGTACATGCCCGCCAACAAAGATGGCCGGTTTGGATTCAATTTGCTGGTGGGAGGATTCTTTAGTTCCAAAAGGTGTGAAGAGGCCATACCTCTCGATGCTTGGGTCCCTGCGGAGGATGTTCTTCCACTTTGTAAAGCTGTTCTGGAGGCCTACAGAGATCTTGGATTCCGAGGAAATCGACAGAAGACAAGAATGATGTGGCTGATAGATGAACTTGTGAGTGAAACAAAAACTATTGTCCTGTTTTTATCTCTTTTAGCAGATTCACCTAGTAACATGCCCTAGTTTGTAAACGAATCAAGTATTTGCTGTGCTCGTATATTTTGTTGAAATCAATATGAAGGTTGTTACTGTAAAATGCAGGGTCTTGAAGGTTTTAGAGCCGAGGTTGAGAAAAGAATGCCAGATGGGAAGCTTGAGAGAGCATCATCCGAGGATCTGATCAAAAAACAATGGGAGAGAAGAGACTACTTTGGCGTCCACCCTCAGAAACAAGAAGGCCTCAGCTATGTTGGTATCCACGTTCCAGTTGGTAGGCTAGAAGCCGACGACATGGATGAGCTTGCCCGCCTTGCCGAAACCTATGGCTCGGGTGAGCTCAGACTCACAGTAGAGCAGAATATCATCATCCCCAATGTGGAAAACTCGAAAGTGGAAGCTCTTCTCCAAGAGCCTCTTCTTAGAAACCGGTTCTCACCCGAACCATCAATCCTGATGAAAGGTTTAGTCGCTTGCACAGGAACCCAGTTCTGCGGGCAAGCCATAATTGAAACCAAGGCCAGAGCCATGAAGGTCACTGAAGAAGTAGAGAGGGTAGTCTCGGTGGTGAAACCGGTGAGAATGCATTGGACGGGGTGTCCCAACACATGCGGTCAGGTTCAAGTAGCGGATATCGGATTCATGGGGTGTATGACACGGGACGAGAACGGGAAACCCTGTGAAGGGGCTGATGTTTTTGTGGGTGGACGAGTGGGGAGTGACTCACACCTGGGCGAGGTTTACAAGAAGGGTGTTCCATGTAAGGACTTGGTGCCATTGGTTGCCGAGATTCTGGTGAACCAGTTTGGTGCTGTTCCCAGAGACAGGGAAGACAACGAGGAGTGAGAGATTTGTTCATCTTTGATTCCTCAAAGTGACACCAATGCGTAACAAAATAATGGAGATAGATTACAATAGTTCTTGAGTTTTATCTTCTTTTTTGTTGCTTTGTAATCTTTTGTTAATGTAGTATAATTCTGATTCTTTCCCACAGCCACAATGTTTATACTTTCATTTGAAACAATGTTAAAGGGTATCGTATATACAACTCAGACTTGGAAACATAGAACTTCTTAGAGTTGTTCTTACGGATTTCAGAAACATAGAACTTTTGCTCTGTCTTTCACTGGGTGAAGAAATTACGAAAGATAGGGTTGCTCAGACGTATTAGATGATTGTATGTTAGTTAAATATACTTAAAAGTTAGTTACCTTAGTTCTAAAAGAAAGGAAGTTAGTTGGACCTCCTCTATTATGTACACACTGTAAAGCTACGCAGGAGAAGAACAAATTTCCTCTAGTTTTCCCTTCTTAGATAATGTAAAACAACTTTATTTCCCTTCCGTTGGCTTACTTATGACAACAATCTCTGGGGAACTTCAAACCTCACCCTTTATATACACTCTGTGACCTATATGATCACACTGTAAACCGTTACCACCAACTCCAAGGCTATCTTTTAACTCAATTCCAAAACCATGTTCTTATCCATCCAGAGGTATTGTATCCCAAGTGGTCACAGATTTTGTTATCGCTTTTGATAGTATCCTGCTTCCAAATATTTCCAAGTTTTCTCAATCATTTACATCAATTGTACTTTAAGATTGGTTCGATTTAAATCGGCATTCAAGTCCTTCCGTTAATCAGGCTGATGTTTTTAAAAATTCTAATGGTAATAGTATTTTATCTCTTATTATCTCATATTTCTTCGATTTAGAAGAACCCTATTTCTGCATTATTAAAAATGATTGGATTCTTGATTTCGGAGTCTTTGGTCATATCTGTTGTGACATTCAATCGGATTGTGAGACTCATACCATACCTTCAACTTCAACCATTATTCTAAATGTAAATAGTATTATTATCTCTTTTTCTAGAACTGTCAAACTCAATGAACATATTGTTCTCATTAAAGTTTTATATACCCCTTATTTTACTTTGATTTTTCTTAGCATTAACGCGCTCCTTTTTTTAAACTTATTTTCTCATTTGATTCTTGTGTTATTCAGTATTTTAATCGGTCATGAGTTTGTTTGGAAAAATTAAGCTTCACCACAATCCTTATTTCTTTGATTTACCTTTTACACACTTCTTTCTCAAATAATTTTACCATTTCTTGTAAAGCCTTGCACCTTGATACTTCTCTTTGACCTTGTAGATTGAGACGTCATTCTTTCTCATGATTAAAAGTTTTTTTGTGAGTCACTTTTACTTAAGAAATGCAATTTTATTCATGATTCTAGTATATGTCACCTAGCTAGGTAAAAACATCTTCCATTTTGATCCAATAACACATGAATTGTTTTGTTCTTTATTGTGCTTATACACTTCAAAAAACTCTATCGTGGAATGTAAATATCAACAAATTTTAAATGCTGGAAAAGATTCACTTGTTTCAATAAGATATTCAGTTAGTGTAGTTAATTAATCGAATTCCTATTTCTCTATTGGCTAATAAAACTCCATTTGAACAGTTGTATCACATATCACCAAATTATTCACATTTGTGAGCATTGATTGCCTATGGTTTTGTTCTTCTCCTTCTCCAAAACATAAAAATAAATTTTCACCAAATTTCATTCTGAAGTATTCATCTAATACCTTGCTAGATACAAATGTTATAAACTTCTTGACATGTATACAAATAAAATAGTAATATCTAGTCATGATCAATTTTTTAGAAACGTTACCTTTTTAAAAAATCACCATATAAACAACATCTTCATGCCTCTCATATTGTTTAAAATTTTCCAAACATCATATTTCCATTACGACAATGGCATTACCATAGCTTTTGAAAAATTGTTTCTGATACTAATGTTGCTAACAATGATAATGGTTTGTCATTTTTTTACTTCATCGACATGTAAAACTCCTTTCTTATCTTAAATATGATCACTTTTATCTTCTTAATTGTCGTTCTATCCCTATAGTATCTACTCCGTATCCTCTTATCATCTGTTTTATCTTTTAAGAATTTTTCATCCACAAATAAAGTGTTTTTCTTTAAGATTACTTTGTTTTTAGAACCTAAGAACTTCAAGGAAATTGTTTCTTCCTTACAATGGAGACATGCCATAGATTAGAACTAAAAGCTTTATCAATAAAAATATTTGGTATTTTGTATCTCTCTATCAGTAGGCTGTAAATAGAATTTAAAAATCAAAAGACATCTTGATGGTTCAATTGCATGCTATAAAGTCCGTTTAATAGCTAAGGGGTTTACACATCAATATAAAGTAGATGATTTTGGTAGATTTTCACTTCAAATATATTAAAATTTTTGAGTTTAACATAATTACACGTAAATACCTTCTTGCATGGTGATCTTGAAGATGATATTTATATGTCTCTTCCCCACGGTTTTAAAAATTTTCCAAGTAACTCTCTTCTCCCTAATGCAGTCTCTAAACTTCACAAGTCTTTGTATGGAATAAAGCAAGCTAGTCGATAATTGTATCATAAATTTGCTTATATTCTTATTTTAGATGGTTTGCAGTAGTCATAAGCTGATAATATTTTGTTTATTAAGCTTCATAACTTAATGTTTCTAAGGATATTTTTTATGAGTGTGTTTTTGTAATTGCTAGCAATTGTAAGTCCGTTGTTCATGATCAGAAATGCCTTTGCAAAAACATTTCACAAATAATGATTTTGGTTCCTCAAAATTTTGGAATTTGAAATTGTTCAAAAGGCACTTGGTATTTCCGTCTCTCATCGTAAGTATTGGTTAGATTTATTGTCTGAAATATGCCAAATCACTTCCATACCATCCACTGTTCTATTAGATCTTACTACTCATTTGAAGAAGAAAATGGTATACCTCTCCAAGATGTTACAAGATACCGATATTATTGGAACATCTATATCTCGCTATAACGAGACCAAACATAGCATTTTCCATGCATACATTTATAGTTAGTGATGTTCATCACAAACTAAAATTTATTTAAAAATGGCTCACAGGGTTAGGGTTACTTTTTTTATCACGAGACCAAGAAAAGAATCCGGGATACAGATTATTTCCTGATCTACTGTATGAGTTTCTTTGTTCTTACAAATCCGTTATTTGATTCACTTTGAGTTGTTCCAATTTTATTTAAAGACATCATTATAATGTATAAACGGTGAACAATATTTCTATCAACACCTTTAAACCATAATGAATTGAATACTAGAGACCATTTCGAATTCGATAGAAATATTGTTCGTCTTTGAGTCAAACCTCACATTCATTCACCTTCAAAGTGACCACATATTTAATCGTTTGAAGACATTATATATGAGTGAGTTACAAAGTTTAGATGATTTTCAGTTTTAGATATGAGTAGGTGGATAAGATCTAATGCAACGTACAAAGTTTAGATGATTGTCCAACTTACGAACGCAATCACGTTAACTACTATGGTACTCGTGAAGTGTCAGTTGTTCCAACTTTGTGTCAATCGAATAATGAAACTGTGTTACAAGTGCCGACATAATTCATGTGCATTATTAGCGATACACTTGTGCTATAGTGGGATTAGCAATTTCAACGCCATGAAAATGCAAAGGTGACATTAACTCTATGTTACGATGGTGATTGAACAACATTACAAAATGCAACACTAGTTTAACGTAAATCTTGCATAGCATGTGCATTACATTAACACTGGTTTGCTTTGAAAATACTGTCTAATCCATATTTGATGCGTTATCAAAGTTAAACAAATAACCTAAACTACCCGCAAATGCACGACACGTGTGTAGTACTTCAGGTGTCGATCCCACAGGGATTACGCAACACAACTTAAACTCTAACTGTGAATCAAACTTGCTAACGAACGAAATATGGTTTTAAGAATGAAATACTAAAAACTAATAAACACACTAGTTCTTAAGAATGAGAAAAACGTTCCAGGAATCCAGTTTCGCCACAAGACTACCGAAACCAACAATCAACCTATCTATCATGCAATCCCAGTCAAGTTATCTAAGACAGACGATCCTAATATGACATCTACCCTCTCTCGAGGTATAGACACGTGATCTAGTCAAGTTACCCCCTACTTTCGTGGCTGACACCTTGAACTAAACCCATAAGACATGTGATTCATCCGTTTTACCCTTAACCGGTGCTACCCTACTTTCGTGGCCTAACCTCGATTGTTCTAAAACCTGATCTTCTAGGACTAGAATTCTCCTTTCGGCCCTTCTCCTAACCCCTAACACATGCAATTACTTGGCCTTTGTAAATACAAGTCATTCAAGCTCTGAGATAAAGAATAGATAAACGAAAACGGGAAGATGCATTTAAAGATAAGTCAAAAGTGGTTCCGGGATAGCCAAGGGCTAGTCCCTTCTCCTAGAACAAACAAACTACTCGCTCATGCATCCGGAAAAAATCATAAACGAAATAGAAGGTCTAAGGAACATGAAAACCAAACAAAATCGAAGTCTTGGGTTGATCTCCAATGCTCCTTGTAAGTCTCCTTCGCAAGAGCCTTCTCGTTCTCTCTACTCTCTCTCTCTTCGATCAAGAACTCCAAACTATGTGAATGAGCTCGATCTCTCACTCGTCTCCTCTTATTTTCTTCATCTTTTCTTTCCTTTTCTCCCTCGTTTCTCTTTCGGCCATTCAGTTCTTCCTTGTTGCAGCAGCCACCGATTGTTGTCTTTTTATGAGTTTCCATTCTTGAATAAGTTGGGTGACGTTTCCATTACTTTTTCCAGCGAAATATCACTTATTCCTCTTCTCTAAAATCGTTTTCATTATTGTATAAGTCCCCAACAAACTCCCATTTGTTTTAAGTCAAATTAACTTATTTGGAGTTGCAGGTGATGGACGAGACCCGTGCGGGCTGGATAAGTGACCCGCTCGGGTGCGGCGCAGAAGATCGCGCAAGAACGCGATGGAGAATGAGGCAGCCCGCTCGGGCTAGAGGTGCCCCGGTCGGGCTGGTCTACTGTCCGCTCGGGCTGTGATGTTGCCCGCTTGGGCTGAGGCCCCGGACGTGGTAGTTCTCGCCTGACTCGTGCTCTATTTGCTGGACAAAATCATCGTAACAAATGCCCGCTCGGACTAGGGAGCTACCCGCACGGGTAGTGGCTATTCCTTGTTGATTCTCGTCCCGTTTGTCCCGCGATGATCCTCCATTTTGGTACTTTGTCTCGTGCACGTCCTTTAGCTTCGAAATGAACCGAATACGCATAAAAACCTGTAAGAACATGAAAACAAGTAAAACGGATACAAAATCATACGTAAAGCATCACATCTATATCATAAACATCTCTAAAATCGTGCAAGAAATACGTATGAAAACAAGATAATCAATATTTACGTTAGAAATTTCGTGTTCTTTTGTAGTTTTTAGAATAGAAGGCCAACGAGTGATGGTAAAACCTTAAAGGTAAAACCTTAAGAAGTCTTATGATTAAGAGGTTATGGACTTCACATGAAAGATCTTAGAGGATGAGTTATGGGCTCCTTTTGGGTGAACTAAATGTGATGACTTAGACATGATTACTTCATGAGTACCAAGAAAAATTTGATATATTACATAATATAGTAACATGGTTGACACAACATGCTATGTTTAGGACATTTATTAGGCGCTGAAGTACATCCATCGTAGATGGAATTCACAAGTTTTGCCCAAAAAACTAAAGAACACGATTATCTTGGTGATAAATCAAGATGAACAACTCCAACAACAAAGGCAAGATTACCCGTACAAGTCTTAGTCCAAACTCTCAGTCAAGGAATTCTCCTATTTCCATGGTAAAAAAGTTGAGTTGGGATGAGATCAAGGAAAAACAAAGTGTAGGTGTTAGTTTCTGATTTGATGAAAGATTTACTCACATTACAAATGTAGATAACGACAAATTATTTTCATGGAAGGTATGAATAATGGGGAGGATGAAGTTGCATAAAAAAACATAATGGGGGGAAACTTCTGAGATCACTCTCTATGAACTCTCGGGTTGGAATATCTATCGTACTATGTGAGTATATTTAGTGTTGTAACCCAGCAGCTGGTAGCTCTCATAGACTGTGGCTCAACTCACAACTTAATGAGTGAGAAAGTTGCAAATAGATTACAATTTCTATGTTCGAGTTGCTAATGCCTTACCTTTAAAGTGCCAAGGAAAAATACAAAAAGGAGTAGCTGTTTCAATGGGTGGCGTTACATGTATATTAACACTTTATGTTTATAATTATCTGATTTGGATATGTCTTAGGAGTTCAATGGCTAGAATTAGTCTTTGATTGCAAAGCACATATCATGTCTCCGATTGGTGTGGCGGAATTGTTGTCTCATAGTGTGGAAGTGATGAGGACGAGAACTTGGATCCGCCACAAGTTCAAGCCCACAGAGCTTCGGGATGTGTTCGCTCAAGTAGATATAAAAAGATGGATTATAACCTCATAACGATGTCAAGTAACATTTAAAAAATACTACAAGAGGTACATATAAGGACACGAGGCAGAGAGGAGCAAAACACTGGATGAATAAAAAAATTGCTCGATCGGATCGCTTAATCAGAGCAAGAAAATGTTCGACTCGAACATTTTCTCTTGACCAAAATACTTTAGTTTTGCGGATTTTAGGGTTAAGATTCATGTGACGCTCAACGAAATGATTTTATCGAGTTTTGTAAGTTAGCTTATTTATTCAGTTTTCCATTATTGATTGATCTTTATAAATAGATAACCCATTGTATGATATTTTAAACTAAGTTTTAATGAACTGAGAGTGTCTTTTCGTTGATATATCTTAGATTTAACTACCAAATAATTGCAGAGATACTGAGTGTTCACCTATTTATCAATACTAAATGACAAGTGTCGTGGCGTCATTCGTTGAGTCTCGAGTTTTTAGTCGTGTTTTAGTTGGGTTTGGGACATCCTTTCTTAGAGAAGATAAGTTCCAAATTATACTATCGGTTGCTAAGGAGTTTCAGTATTACTTCATCCATCTAACAATAGAATGTTGATTTAAGTTCATATCAATTGGTATCTGAACTTGATTCTTGCGTTAGACAATCTTTCTATAATCTCATAGTGTCAAGATTTAGTTTGAATTATTTAGGAGTTCACTTAGAGTTTTTTTTTATCCTAAACTAAATCAAACAAAAGAAGTCGAGAAAATGATAAGAGAGCGAGTGAGAATCGAGTGAAACATTTTCTGAAAAATTGTGAGGTTTGTTCACCTCTCTGTCATTCATCTATTTACGTTTTTATTGTATTTTCTTTTTTAACTATTTTTTCAATGTCTAATTCAGGAAATAAATGTGTTGGTTACACAAATGTGTTTTCAATCTCTGCAAGTTGGAGGAACAACTGTGTTGGTTTCACAAATGCAACTCATGATGAGGGATGAGTTCAGTATCAACCATCAATGACTTGATCAAGAGGAAGACATCGTTTCTGGAGGTTGTCAAGAACAACCGGGGAACTACCACTTGTGGCTAAAAATCCACAACCTGTGGATATGGACACAAAAGAATATGTAAAAAATTAACTAAAATCAATTAATATTGAATCAAATGACTGAAACAAAAAATAAAATTAGATAGAATAATGCAAGAATTACGACTCTCATACCATTTGATATGGACCTAGGTCGACGTTCTTTTAGAACGTCACTTTCCTATGAAATGACGTCATGAATCCTAACTACGACTTAACTAGTAAACCTTAGACTCGGCGATCAATGTCACAATATTTGTGACCTAATGTTGATAAATCTGTGAACACTTAGAATTTTTCCATGAGTTTGGTAACTAAATCTGAAGAATTAGCAATAAAAAAATGATCTTTATTATTCAAAACTTAGTGTAAATGCCATAAAATGCGTCCTCTATTTATAAATACCAAATAATAATGAAAACTAAATAAAATAAAACAAGTTAATAAAATTCGATAGAAGTTCTTGATCGAGATAATCCAATTTCATGATTCATAGAAACGTCCATTACATGTCCCGATATTTCTCAAAATCTGTGATGCTTTAGCTTATTGAGTTTATCCCGTTAGTTAGTTAGTTTAGTGTTTACTTTGCATTCCGATAACTTGATTTATACACTTCCTATTCATTGGTTTACTAACTCATTTATTGCATTGGTTTTCTAATGTTCGATTCTTGTGGAAATGTTAGTCTAGGTATTTATTACTTGAGATTAACCACATCATCTAATACTTTTTATCAAATATTTGTGTAACTTTAATATGTTGTATTAGTTCATTGATTATTCGGTATTGTCTTCATTTGACAGTCTCCACATATGTGAACGTGTTTAAATGAAAATTGTATTAAATTTATTCACTTTAAATAAAAAATCAGTTAAATATTATCAATTATTTTAGGAAATAATTGCACTTATAGTTTGAAAAATTATCTACATCTTTCACTAGAGCATAGACTTCAATCTAGAGTATAGATTTAAAGAGTCGGTCTTCTTAAAATTAACTTGAATCATTTTTCTATATGAAAAAATAAAGTTTGAAAATCCAACTAAAAACTATACCAATAAATTATCTTTATTTAAAAAAAACCCACAAAAATTATCATACTTTGTTAAAAGAAAAACTTACTTGAAATGGTATGTTTTGTTGCATGTAGTTGTATATATTTTGGCAATTTTTAACATTGTTGTGATTTTAACGTATACTTTTTGAAAGTTAGTGACTTTTTATGCCATTTTCCGTTTTTTATAATAATAGACTTTTGGTGTTAGGTAAGTAGCATGTGTGTGATTTGAAACTCACATTTAACTTAATTGTTACATTCGTTCCAATAAAATAGAATAAAACAAAGTACAGAAGCCAAAAGTAAAAGAATAGTAATAATTAATAGTAAAGAAATTGGATTAACAAGTAATTGATTCTTAAATCAAGAGAATCTAATCATTCTTTTCGTAAAACACGCGGCAGATAAAGAATAAACACGTTGTGAATTAACTTCAGTCAACAAAGAAAACGTGGTCTTGACTTTTTTCTTTGAATTAATGCACGTTTTTCACGTGTTAATTGTATGTGCTTCTGGTCACCCCTAAAGTTGTCACAAAGGGTACCAAATACCAATGGTTTTATCCCAATTAAGCCAGTTGATTTCGTTTTATCCCATTAAATCCTAATGATATATATAGTAGAGATAACCGACCAGGAATTGTTAGAATCATTATGGTTTTAAAAAATCGAATTATTGGATCAGTGTTTGAATTATGAGAAATAAACACCTTAAAATAACAAGTGAATATTTGTCTTAGTGACTTGTGTGATTGTAAAACGAAAAAAAAAATTATATTTGAGGTTGGACTCACTTGAAAGCTCCGTGAGGATTATATATCAATAAAGTCAGAATAATATTTAATAAGGAAATAATATCGAATACATATTTCAATTTCTATAAGAAAGTCTATATTTTATAAAGATTAAGATGATATTAGTAGGGTTTATTATGATTTAAGAACATTAAATCTTTAGATTTTTATTTATTGTCTAAGATTTTGATGGATTGTAATGGATTTACCAAGAACTATAAATTGAAATCTTTCTAAGAATATAAGATCAACATTGCGAAAGAAACTCATAGTTTATTTCATCCATTTGATATAATTTAAATGATTAAATAGTTACAAATAAGCATATGTTAAAACATAAATCAGTTGTGCAACTTTCCTATTTTTAAAACAATAAATGATGAAGATACAAAAAGTCAAGTTATGAAATCGAAACAATGAATACAAGGACCGATAACAAGACTTAGAGCTTAAGCTTCAAAGTCTATTAATCCAGATGATCCAAAAGGAAAATTTTCACCAAACCGACCATTTGGCGTGAAAGAACGTGATATAATTCTAAACCGATATTTTTTTAGATAGATGAAAAATTACTGAAATATTCTAGCAACCCGGTTACATAATCTAGGATTTCGTCTTTCCAAGAAAAAGACGTCATAAACCCCAACTAAAACTTGACTAGAAAATCCAAGTGCAGCAAACGACGCCACAACATTTGTGATCTAGTGTTGATAAATCGGTAAACAACTCGCAATCTCTCAAAGAGTTCAATGACTAAATAAAGCTTGGAAAAAATATGATACAATGGATTCTCTATTTATAATGAAAAAATAATAACATCATAAATCAAACAACTTAGTTAAACCCGACACAAATGCTCAATCGAACGGTCCAACTATTTGGCCGAGCGTTGCATAATAATTTCGCAAAAATTAAGTACTCCCACACTTGGGTTGAGTGAGCCAGTCCTCCGCATGCTCCATTTGTCCAATGAGTTCCCTCGAGTCGAACAAGTCTTTGCTCGAGCCTATCACATTGTGCTAAGCCTATTCAGAGAATACGCTCAAGTTGAACGGATCTCTACTCGGGCCGAACACCTCTAGCTCCTCTAGCTTCTTGCTTTTCTCAGCCTTTTCTCCTTGTAGGTGAACCTTGTAGTCTTGACTCAGATCTTTTTGACGTCCTCATCCACCCATTGGTTATCTTTCCATGTCCATTTGAATGCACACATTCCTAAGCTCCTTCGTTCTAGCCCTCGTGATCGGCCCTTGCATGATCCATGGTGGAACCACGGCCGAGTTCCATCCAAACAATGATCAAGTATACTTGATCCTTTGAGCATTGCCACATGTGAGAATGTTTCTTCTTATTCAATCCTTTCACGTTGCCTATAACCCTTAGAAACTAGACGGGCTTTATTGGTCTTTACCTGCCCACCCGTTCCAATTTTTTTCTTGTAAACCCATTTACAACCAATTGGTCTGGAAGTCTCAGAAGAATCAACCAAAGTTCATACTTCATTCATCTTCATAGATTCATTCTTCAAAAAATTCTCTTTTCCAGAAATGTTGCAGTTCTAACCACAAACACTTTGTGCTCATATGGACTGTAGAAATAATATCCCATAGTTTCATTGGGATAAAAATGAATCTACACTTATGAAACCTAATATCTAGCTTGTCTGATTACAGTCATTTTACAAGCGCAGGACAACCCCAAACCATTATGTGTTTTAGGATGGGTTCCGTCCTTTCCAAATCTCATACGGTGACGGATTTAGTGGAAACTTTGTTCAAAAGATAGGCACCGCTTCTAAAGCATAACCCCATAAATTTATTAGAAGATCTACGAACCCATCATGGATCGAACCACATTAATAAAGTCCAATTTCTCTTTTCGAATACACCATTATGTTGAGGTGTCCCAAGAGAAATCCACTGTGATAAAATCCAATTTTATCTTAGATAATCGAGAAAATCATGACTTAGATATTTTCCATCCCGGTCAGACCTTAACACCTTGAACTCTTTCCAGTTTGTTTCTCCACTTCACTGCGGAATCTCTTGAAGATTTCAAAAGATTAAAATTTGTGTTTCCTAAGATACACATACCTATATCTCAACATATCGTTAGTGAAAGTGATGAAATACGAATATCCACCCTAAGCTTGAAATTTCATCGGCAGCAACAGTTGTGCCATTTCCAACCTTCAGACTGAATTCTCCTCTCTTGAACCTTCTAATGATCCTTAGCCCTTGCAACGATTGCAAATATTAAAGCTGCTACCGGTATCCAATACCCATTTAGATGAATCAATAGTAGCTAAAAAGATCATGAAAACATTTTCCATGGAAGTATTAACTCGTTTCTTGTCACCAAAAAATGCAAGGTATTCCTTGAAGTTCCTCTTCCAATGACCCTTCTTCTTGCACAAGAAGCACTTAACATGTAGCTGGTTGGCCTTGATAGTACTATCCTTGGCCTTGGTCACTCCAGCCTTAGGCGTACTTTGCTTGCTTCTTGGCCTTTTCTTCCCCTTATCTTTTTAGAAGAAGATTAGCCAACCAACATAAAAAAACTAGACCCCTTTACCTCCATTGATGTATGCTTCTGGTATTCCATCAGCATGTTATGCATCTTATGAAAATCGACATCTATCTTATTCATGTAGAAGTTAATAATGAGCGGTGCAAAAGAGTCCAAGAGTGTCTGTAGGATCAGTTCCTAATGCAACTCCTTTCCCGACGTGCACCCGAGCTTCTCAAGATGTTCCATAAGATTTATCATCTTTAGGACATGTGGCAATACCAGGGAGTTTACAGTCAGACTGGACTTGAACAAAGTCTTCGATAACTGATATCTTTCTGTACGACTTTGCGATCTTTTTTTTTATGTTTAATGATCTTTGGAGGACTCATATCCTCATGTCGCCTTTGAAGTTCAATACTCATCAACGCCAAGATAATGCACTTCAAAGTAGTGTTATCATAATCATGCTTCAATAAAGCATTGATGGCGTCTAAATTCACGGGGTTAGGGATTGTAGGAGCTGGCTTATCAATCACATCGATCAGCTTCTCATGGGTCAAAACCTTCCGCAGATTGCATTGCTAATCCTCAAAGTTATCCTCAACAAGCTTGTGGGTCTCGAGGATGGTGTATAGGGACAAACAACATATTCGAGAAATCTATAAATAATTAAATAGGAAAACATAAGCAACATGGAATAAAGATCATAATATCTCAAGACATATACTTTTATCTAAATGATATGCATGCTAATCAATGTTATAATAACATGAGAAATCCAATTTTATATTAGCATTAACCTACATCTATAAACTTGAACTGCTTGGTTGTCAAGACGTTTCCTAAACAATAAAGCAGGTTGATTACTAATTCTATCGCCGTAAAATTCATAATCTAAACATGCAACTCTATATCACATAGTTACCTGGTTGTCAGGTCATTCCTATTGATATAGTTGAGTTCATCCATCACCTTATGGTCGAATAACAATTAAGTTCATGTCCCCCATATAGTCTAAACATATACAAGAACTATGTGTTTCGTTCCACTAAACATCTCACGTTAGAGATGTTATAGACACACTTATCCAATTCTTGAACTATATACATCTTGGTTGTCAAGCCGTTCCATGGAAACAAGAACAAATTCATACATCCTACTTAGAAGAAAAATCTAAATGATAAACAATTTATCATTAGAACTCAATTATTTGGGATAAGACAGAAGTGTAATTCGGTCCGATGGTCAAGCCATACAGTCGTCTGATTAAAATGTCATGATATCAAACCTCAAATATTCAGTTCAATTGAGTTGTCACTCCACTTGATCGAGTCACAATCCCTTATGCTTGGCATCTGGTTTCGCTCGATCAAGTTGTCAATAATTATGACTCGATTGAGTTACATCTTAACTCGATCAAATTTTGGTCCAGCTCGTCCAAGTTGTCATAGAACTCGATCAAGCTAAACCCTGTAGGAACTCACACGTGTGAGGTGCAGATCGATCGAGTGGTCATACTATTCATAATCAAATAGAGTATTGAGAAAAGTTTGCAAACCTTAATTTTTGCTCGATCGAGTCATCACATGGCTCGAGCGAGCCATATTTTGTGAAGCTCACCGACATCTCTATCAACTCGATCGAATTATCTCATGGCTCGATCGAGCGATCGCTTTTGGGATGAAACACCGCGATGTTTGAGCTTCGGCTTGATCGAGCTAGACTACCGCTCGGTCGAGTCAAACTCTTGGGCTTGAACCCTATTCGCGGTTGATAATTTTTTATCCATTTTTTTGCCCAAAATTGATCCCAAATCCTAAATCCAGATGAGTATGCTTTGATACCACTGTTGGATTGCTTACGGGCTGCGGAAGCATTTTTTAACAACCAATATATATATATATATATAGTCATGTTCTAGGAAAAGATCTATGGGGTTTCACCAAAATATGAAGAACGGTTTTTAGGGTTACATGATTTGGCGAATACGGACAAGTGTAGGATGTAAACTCCGAACATACGTAGCCTCTAGAGTATCCACACCGAGATCTGACTTTGCTGTAAACTTTTGATGCGAATCTGATCACGAACGGAAATGGTTCTTTCCCCGTTATTCATATCTATTTTGGCGGCTAGGGTTTTGATTCAGGGAAATAAGAAATCATGTACTGAAATTTGTTATATATTTTCTCTTTTATAACACTAAACTTTTAGGTATTTACAAAATATCTCCATGTCTATTTAATATTATATTTTCGGCACCATACTTTCAGCCACTTCAGCTTCTTGACTAGATCCCAAATAAAAACTTTTTATTATCCTGTAAAAGTTATTTTACCCATAATCAAATAGAAACAACAAACTACACGCATACAATTAACGAAAAATGATGATTGGTCATATCCCCCCAAATAACTCGAATTAGCAACGAACAAATAACTAAATGAATGCACAAATATTATGCAAAAAGTTTACTTGATAAGCCATCTAGAACTAAGCAAAAGTATTTAATGAAATTAGAAAGTTTAATAAGATAAGACAAAATGATAAATATCTAGGTTTATTTGTTGGGTTTCAATTATTTGTAATTCTCATGTGATTTCGTAGTTATACATGCAATTTGATCGTTTTTATGAATAACCCCAAGCAAGTCAATTTTTATTTCTCAATCGAGCATTATTTTCAATTGTTTCGAACTTTATTAAAATGTATGATTATGAACTTTTGACCTTGATTTGACCCATCTTAAGGTCTAAATATTCTTGACCATGTAAGCTTAAATTTGATTTGCTCGAACCCCCATGATCGATTGTGTCGATGCCACATCGTTTCATTGACTATTGATGGGATCATAACCATTAATGCATATTGTGATACCCTCATCATCCTCTTTATCTTAAAAAAAAGACTTTTCCTCAATACTGTTTTCACTATAACAAAATGAACTAAGACTTAAACATTAATGGTCCTACTAACTTTATACTCACTTGGAAGGTTGATCTAATAGGAAATAATGTTAATCTGCAATAAGGATTTGAATGGACCAATCACCCTTGAAATAAGCTTCTATGATCGCTAAATTGAGAATCTTTCCTTCTGCAAATGGACCATAATAGATCACCGACCTTGATCATAACCTCCTTTTGGCATTTGTTTACGTGCTTGGCATTGATTTGTTCATTCCTCGATGTGAATCTACTTTGCAAAATCAAACTTTTGCTTTTCGTCGAGGTTAATCATTCATTTAAAGGTAATGAAGATAAATCAAAAGGTGTTAGCACATCAAAATATAAACGATTCCAAAAGGCGAAAATTTTATTACTTATCCAATGACTAAATTATATGCAAAATCAATGTAGCCTACTTAGAAGAAAAATCTAAATGATAAACAATTTATCATTAGAACTCAATTATTTGGGATAAGACAGAAGTGTAATTCGGTCCGATGGAGGGAAAAACCTTTTGTCATGATTTTAAGTTCTTTTGGATGCAGGTTTGTAATAAAGTATACAGTGTTTAATTAATAACCGCAATTGTTTTACGTCATTTTGTTGATGACACATTGTAGAAAAGAATAATTTTGTTCCTAGTTTCAACCATACATTTTTCTAAACATAACTTCAAAATTTACATCATGGATATAATTTATGTGATGAGGGCATAAGAACGAGAACTAATGATGTTGACCCCATCAACAATCAACTATATGATATGGCATTGACGAAACCAATCACGAGAGCTCAAGCAAAACAACTTCAAGCATATGCGACTGTGAATATTCAGTGATTCATGTAAGAAGGAAAGAAAGGTCAAAGCAAGGATGAGCGCTCAAAACGGTGAAATGATGGAGAACTATTATAGGTTATCAGTCAAAATAACTTAAATTATGCATAAGTTTCAATGCATAGAAAACTACGAAATCAAATGGAAAGCTACACTATCACATGGGTAGCTACATAATCACATGGGAAGTTATATAATCATGTAAATCCTACAAATGAACCTAATTTTTATCATTCTATCTCATTAGTCTTTTAATTTTTATTTATTTTTTTAGTTTTAGATTTTATTTTTCTATTTAAGTTCTTCATTTTTGTATTTTTAGAACGCAACTTAATTTTTAGTTTGACAGGTTTTCTCTTTAGTTCTTCTTAGAACTAGTAATATAGTATTGTGAGTGATTTCAAAGCTCATTTTTTATTTATCAAGTATCGATTATGCATGATATTTTTGAGTGATTCTAATTACCAATATTGTTCATTGCTAATCCGATTCAAGGGCCAAAGACCGATTATCTTTTTCTTTGATTATATCGATTTAGTTTATCATTTTTAGTTGATTAAGAATAAAAGGACTTCCGAAAACTAATAGTAAGTTTCAACTTGGGATCACGTCAAGTGGTATCAGAGCCCACATTATGATTAAGCGCAAGAAGGTGATCAAAAGGGAAGAAAGTAGTTATGAAAATGAAAGGAACAAAACATGGCGTTCATAATGCTTCGATAGATTCTTCCATCAAATAAGGCTAAAAAAAAGACAATCATATCGTCTATTGTATGTATCGGCTTGGTTAACATCTTTATCTCTTAAATATCGTACTTTATTTTATTTTTTGGTATTTCTATTTTTTGTTTTTTCAAATTAATTTTTACTTTGCATTTATTCAATTTCGAAAGAACTAGTAAAAGAAGAAGAAAATATATGTTGATCATTCATTTGGAAGAAAAATACATACTATCGATAAACAATTTAAATTGATATATATAATGGTTCAGAGTTATAATATACGAGAAATTATACTTTTCTTTAAAAAAAATATAGAAATAGAATCTAAAAAGTCGTATCTATAACTAAGTTTGAAATAGGGTCACTACAATAGAATTAATTTTTAAGTTGTCAAAAAATTGAGATTTGGTATCTATTCGACTTAGTTTTTCTAACTTAAAGGAGGAAATAATGGAGATGATTGTAAATCGAGTGAATCAATTTTTCTATATGTTTTGAGGTTTGATCATATTCTTTTTCTAGCCTTTTTTTTACGAAAACATGTGTGTTTTTTGTGTTATAAAAAATACATCGATGGCCGACGAGAAAATTAACAATTGTGATGGAATTCACAAAACCAATGAAATTGGTTTGAACCAACTATAGATGCAAGTCTTGACGACGCACCTCAATCGCCTTGTGCCAAATTGGATTGAGCCATTATAATAATGGTTTGATCCGAGGCCTAAGGAGATACTCATTGTGGATCAAAGACGATAAAAAATTGTGCATCGCCAACAAAAAAGAACCATCTCAAAATTCTAGCGACAATAGCCAATTATAATAAAATTAAAAAGAAGAAGAAGAAGAAGAACCTACAAAGACAGCAAAATAACTGTCGAATACGAGACCAACTGTATGATGACATCAATGACATTCATCTTAAAATCCCATCATTATCTTAAAAAAATGTTGGTATTTATCTCGAAGGGGAGTGCAAGATGGAGATGGTTGATGATGGGAAATAAGAAGTTTTAATTTCCTAGACCACTCTACCGTAAGTATATGGTATGTGTAGTACCAGGGTCAAACTCTGGGGACTGTGCGAACATAAGAACTAAGAATCACGAGAAGAAGACCGATCAATATACGATTGTCAACTGGAAAATAAAGGCATAAAATAATAACAAAACTAAATTCAATAAGATAGAGTGCCACGGGTTTCGGAAATGTCGGGACATGTAATGGATGTTTCTACAAAGCATGAAATCGGATTATGTCAATCGATGGGTAACTCAAATCTAAATCCACTACCTAGAGAATCAACATTGGTCATCTCTCAATACAACAACGGAACATCTAGATGCATGAAGAACGAATGGGGAATTCAACCTCATCTATCAGAAATGACTCTCTTGGATGCATAAATCCATTATCTAAGAAATTGACATACTCATCTTTCGATATAGTGAATCAACGACCTAGATGCATGAAAAATGATAGGGAACTCAACCTCTAATATCAGAAAACAATGGGAACTCAACCTATATTATTGGAAATGACTCTCTCGATGTCTAAATCCACTATCTAGGAGATCAACATGCTTATCTCTCGATGCAGTAAATTAATAACATAAATGCATGAAGAACAATGGGAGCTCTACCTTAATTATCACCGTTCCTAAATAGATCAACCGACCGGTTAGATTCTCATTAATTTAATTCATTATAGGTTTAATTTCGAGACTCAAATGTCACCTCTCAGCCCAGACGAATCTCTAATCTCATTCAAACAGGTGATCAACAAGTATGAACACATTAACTACCACCCATAAACCAATCGAATGAAATTAACCAAAATCAAGCATTAAGAACCAAACAATCCATTACATAAGCATCCCTAACCCATGGCAAAGAGATCTACTCAGAAATAATAGAGAAGTAAACATAGAAAATAATCATCTTCCCTATTCTCCATGAGTAACCTCAGACGAATCCTTCGGTTTCCAAAATCTCCTCTTCAACCGTATGCTCTCTCTCTCGTCTCTATCTCTGGTCATGGTCCGTTTTGTGTACTCTTCTTCTCCTTCCTTTTTGTTCTTTTTTAAGATTTGCGCTCGTTTAAACTTCATCCATATCATTTGCTTAGTTAGTTTTTATGCATACCTGATCGTGTTTGGAAGGATACCCGAACGAGCTTCTCTCCTCTTAAGGGTGATCGACCGAGCATGGAACATGCTCGAGCCGTGCAACACTTACGGGGTCTTCCCTGATAATGAGCCAGGTCGTGCATCATTGTGTGCTCAGTCGTGCATGTGGTTTGCCTCTTCACCTCGGTCGTGCTTGATTGTTGCCCGACCGTGCTACTTCAGGTTGGTTGATCGGTCGTGCTTAGAGTGATGCCCAACCGTTTTGCTTGTTCTGCGTTTCAACCTGCCCGGTTGTGCAGTAGGATGTTGCTTGGCCATGCTCCTTTACAGTTTAGTTGCAGTTTCGGGAAGATTTACTGTATTTACTTGTGTTTGCTTGAGATGTATTCTTTTTCTGCACAACACACGAAATGATAGAAGAAGCCCTCAGTTATACTCAATATGCCGGTAAATTCCAAGAATTGTAAAAAAAACTAAACCTAGGAATAATGAAAATACTAAGACGGATTAGGCGTTATCAATGGTCTTTGAGTAACATTAAAGGAAGAGTGGAATTGGTTGCCTCCCATTTCACTTACTATGCCTTAGCATGGTGAGACCAAACCTTGTAAACACAACAAAGGAATGAAGACTTATATATTTCTATATGGCATGAGATGAAGACGGTCATGAATCAATGATGTATCAATTTCTTGATTTTCTGACCAAGAGGAGGTGAAATCCCAACATTACGAGGACCTAAAAAATTGTTGCATTTCAATTTAAAATTTGAAAAAAAAAATTAAGAGGAAGGACAAGACATTCAGGAATCTAACCACGAAATCCTCTAGTGTTCGTGTTCCTTTCAATTGAACAGTCGAGGCTAACATCAAGAGCGAGAAAAATAATAATTCCTTTGATAATGGTGAAATGGGTTCTTAACGTACAATCTTAAGAACATGAAACAATCCAACAAGAAAATATATCTACAGAAAGTTTTTTTAATTAAGGACATGGTGTGAAGTCTTATCATTGATACCTATAGATTTACTAATGTCGACAGTTCTTTGATAACACCTTTGACTAAGCGACATCCTAAACCATATTGATTTTAATGGTTGATCAAGAGTGGAACGAAAAAGGTGTACAAACAAGTTCATGTACCTTTTCGTATTGGAAAGTATGAGGATGGTATTTTGTGGGACAATATGTCAAAAAAATTTGGACACATTCAACTCAGACGACCCTGACAGTTCGACTCCAAAGTAATTATCAATTTTACAAGAACATTTATATAGAAAACATCTAAAGCAAGATCTTGAACAAATATTTGCAAGGTGCATCATGTGCAAACAATATAAATCTTGATTTTAGCCCTACAAACACTATTGCATATTTCTCATCATCCTTAAGTAGATGTATCAATAGATTTTTTCTTCGGATTACAGGTCTCGAGATTGTAATGATGCAATTATTATGGCGATTGATCGATTTTAAAATAATGAAAAATTTATTGCTTACCACAAAAATGATGATGCATCACACATAGCTAATATGTTCTTTAACAAAATGTTTGTTTGCATGGAATTATTTTGAACTATTTTTTGGAAAGTTTTTATGGTCGAAACTAGGAATAAAATTATTATTTTTCACAATGTGTCGTCTGCAAATTGACGAATAAACTTAGGTTGTTGATTGAACATTGTCTGCTTTATTGTAAGACCCGTTGAAATAGGAAGGTTAGTGACCGACCTACGATATATATGTATATATATATATATATTAGCATTAGGTTATAAAACTAAAAGAAAAAAACAAGTTACACAGGTGTTTAAAAAGAGAGAGAGAGAGAGGGATCAGCCGCCGAGAGTAAGAGAGAAGAGAAGGAAAAAAAGAAAAAGGAAGAAAAGAGAAGAAAAAAAAGGAAGAAGATATTGAAGAAGGATCTTCAATTTTTCATCACGTTCTTCGTGGGTGAATTCTAACCAAGATTGTGGTAAATCTCTAAATAAAATTTTGTCCTTATTCCCTTAATTCTAGGATTTATATTATGGAAATTTATGGGATTGAATGGATCTATAATAGGGAAAAATTGATCGATGTTGTTGCTAGCAATATTATCCAGAATCGTCAAATCATCAGAGAAGCTAATGTGATGATTTTCTCCATCCTAATTTTGGATTTGTGATCGATTTATGGAAGAGATTATATTTTTAAACGAGGCATGATCATGATACAATTTATAAGATCATAATGGAAAAAAATGAGATGTTACAAGTGGAATTGGATTATACCCTAAATTTGTCGTATGAGAATTGATGACAAATATATGAGTTGTATAAGTGACTAGAGATGATCTAAAGAATTGATGTGCGACCAAGAGTTGAGGTCGAAGAACATCAATATTTGGGTTTGGTGTCAAAGTCGAGTGAACATCTTGTTAGTGTGCTCGATCGAGTGATTTCACACCCGAACCTTCGGAAAAAGGCATGTGCGAGCGCGTTGGTGAGAGTTGTCACGTGAGGAGTATCGGGTCAATGACGTTAGTATTACGACACTTGGATTTGGGCTGACGTCATACCGTGCTAGGGTTGTGGTAACCTTGCGAGCGACGGAGAATCGAGTTAGTCAGGTTAGTGGATCTGCCGGCGTCGTACAGTGTTAGGGTTATGGTAACCTTTCAAGCGATGGAGCGTCGAGTTAGTTAGATCAGTGGATCTGCCAGCATCGTACCGTGTTGGGGTTGTGGTAACCTTTCAAACGATAGAGCGATGTATTGTACTGATGGCTGGGGTATGTTATGACCTTGCGAGATCTTCAGTGTGCTGGGGTCCTTTGGACTTTGCGAGCGTATATCCGAGCTAGATTCGTGTGGACTCTGTGTGTTATGATCCAGTGCGGTACTAGTCTTAGATTTGGGATTCTTAGTCGGGTTGGGTAGAATTTGATCATCTCGTTTTCATACGTATTTCTTGCACGATTTTAGAGATGCTTACGAAATAGATGCGATGTTTACGTATAATTTTGTATCCGTTTTACTCGTTTTTGTGTTTTCATGTTCTTACAGGTTTTAATGCGTAATCAGTTCATTTTGGAGCTAAAGGACGTACACGAGACAAAGTACCAACATCGAGGATCATCACGGAACAAACGGGACGAGAATCGGCGAAGAACAAGCTCGGCCCGTGCGGGGTACACCCTTGCCCGCGCGGACATTTAGTTCGGCAATTCTACGGGCCACTGGTCCAGCAACTTGAGCACGAGTCGGGCAAGCAAGCAACACATTCGGGGCATCAGCCCGAGCGGGGCACACGCCAGCCCGACCGGGGCATGCATCAGTCCGATCGGGCGCTCCCTAGCCCGCGCGGGTCGCCTTGTTTTCCATCGCGATCATGCCGATCATGCGCGTCGCACCCGCACGGGTCACACACTCAGCCCGCGTGGGTCGCGTCCGTCACCTGCAACTTACACATAAGTTAAGTTGTCTTAAAATGAAAAAGAACTTGTTGGTGACTTATAAAATAAGGAAAACAACTTTAGAGAAGAGAAATAAGTGATATTTTGCTGGAGAAAATAATGGAAATGTTGCCCAACTTAATCAAGAATGGAAAACTCATGAAAAGGCAAAATCAGTGGCTGCTGCAACAAAAGGAAAAGAACGAACGACCAGAAAGAAAAAGGAGGAGAAAAGGAAAGAAAAGAAATATGAAAAGGAAGAACAGGAGCTAGGGGTCGAGAGAGCTTCAGTTAGAGAGTTAGTTTTGGAGAATTCACACGAGGAGAGAGAGTAGAGAGAAGGAGATTCTTGCAAAGGAGACGTACAAGGAGCATTGGAGATCAATCCAAGACTTCGATTTCGTTTGGTTTTCATGTTCCTTAGAATTTCTACTTCAATTATGTTTGTTTACGGAAGCATGAGCGAGTAGTTTGTTTTGTTCTAGGAGAAAGGATTAGCCCATGGCTATCCTGGAACCATTTTGATTTATCTTTGAATGCATCTTCCCGATTTCGTTTATCTATTCTTTGTATGAGAGCTTGAATGACTTGTATTTACGAGGACCAAGTAGATGCATGTGTTAGGGATTAGGAGAAGGACCGAAAGGAGAATTCTAGTCCTAGAAGATCAGGTTTAGAACAACCGAGGTTAGGCCACGAAAGTAGGGTAGCAGCGGTTGAGGGTAAAACGGATGAACTTATGGGTTTAGTTCAAGGTGTCGGCCACGAAAGTAGGGGATAACTTGACTAGATGACGTGTCTATGCCTTAAGAGAAGGTAGATATCATATTAGGATCGTCTGTCTTAGATAACTTGACTGGGATTGCATGATAGATAGGTTGATTATTGGTTTCGGTAGTCTTATGGTGAAACCGGATTCCTGGAACGTTTGTCTCATTGTTAGGAACTCATTTGTTTATTTGTTTTTAGCATTTCATTCCCACATTCCATATTCGTTCGCTGCAAGTTTGATTCACAGTTTGAGTTTAGGTTGTGTTACGTAGTCTCTGTGGGATCGACACCTAAAGTACTACACACGTGTTGTGCACTTGCGGTTAGTTTAGGTTAAATATTTGTTTAACTTTGATAACGCATCAAGTTTTCGGCGCCGTTGCCGGAGATTATTGTCAACGCGTCTTAGATTCGAGCCTAGAGTCTTTCTTATTTTGTTTTTGTTTTTGTTTTCTTTTCTTTCGTTTCTTTCTACCTAATTCCGTTCGTTTTTCCTTTGTTCGTTTATGACCAGATCTCAAGGTGCTTCTAGTCTACTCCAAATCGACCTCGAGATCGTGCGCACTTGCAGACAATTGAGAAAAGGGCAAGGAAGAAGGTAACACAGAGCCGTCAGATCAACGAGATACGGATAATCAGAACCGCCACGAACAACCTCAACTACCTTTCGGTAATTTGGGGCGCATGCAGCAACAACAACTCGCGCCTTAACTGCGAGAACCACAGGATCCTCCACCACGTCGCCTCAGAGATTACGTGGTGCCGAACATGAACAACGTGCAAACAACCATAAGGATGCCTGTTGTTGCTAGGGAACAGTTCGAAATTAAGCCAGCAATGATCAACATGCTTTATCAGCAGAAGCAATTCATGGGTGGAAATCACGAGGATCCCCATCAGTACCTCAGAGACTTCCTTGAGCTTTCCGGTACATTCAAGATACACGGAATCTTAGAGGACGCGATCTTACTGCGTCTCTTCCCCTTCTCGATTGGGGGACGATAAAAAACACGGCTGCAATCGCTTCCCGCTGGTTCAATCACGACTTGGGATCATCTCTGCACATTGTTCTTATCACGTTTCTTTCCTCCGAGCAAGACGATTCCAATGAGGGGGGAAATCAAAATATTTAGATGCAGAGATGGAGAAACTTTGTTCGAAGCGTGGGGCAGATCTAAGGATCTTCTACATATGTGTCCACACCATGGTCTCGAGCAGTGGTATGTTACCCAAACCTTTTGCAGCGGAATTTCAGATGAACACCGAACGACGTTGGATAACACTGTTAGAGTATCATTTATGGATCTGAGCGTCGAGGAGGCATACGAGCTGATCGATAACCTTTCCATGAACCACACCATGTGGTCAACACCCAGAGGTATGCCTAACAGCACTCGTCGCCTATACGAGCCGAATCAGAGCCGAGCGACGGGCAACGCAACAAACACCATGTACTGTGTGAATTACGGAGATACGGATCATGTAGCGTATCAATGCACGGTACATGAAGACTTCGAACAGATGAATTATGCCCAGCAGCAAGGAAACACTCAATTTGGAAATACCTACAACCCGAATTGGAGGAATCACCCGAATCTTTCGTATCGAACGACTCAACCGGTAAAGTATTCAGGATTTTAGCAAAGACAACAAACATTTCAGCAAAACAATCAGTAATTCCAGCAAACTCAGCAAGTTCTGCAAGCTCCTTAACCTCCTCAAGCCTATTCGTTAAACCTTGAGGAAGTGTTGCTCGAATTTATTAAGGAGCAAAGGCAGCAACAATCGACTCAAACAAAATTCAACGCGAATGTGGGGACAACGATGAGTGAGCTTAAAACTCATATGGAATCCTTGAGCACAATGTGAAGATGTTAGAAAATTCCATAGCAAAACAGGCTGCCTCATCCTCTCGGAACCCCGGACAGCTTCCCGGTAAACCCGATCTTAACCCAAGAGAGCACGTGAGCGCCATCACCTTGCGCGTGACAATGTGATCGAGAATCCGCCCCCGAAAGAGCAAGAGAAAGCTGCTGGAAAATCTGTGGATAAAGGAAAGGGCATTGTGAATGAGGAAGGAGCTGAATCAGAATTGGAGAAACCGTACGTTGCTCAACCGGCGTACAAACCTCCAATACCGTTTCCTCAACGATTGGTGAGCAGCAAGAACGAGGTAAGGTATGGAAGGTTTGTAGAGATCCTCAAGAAGCTTCACATCAACATACCATTCGTAGAGGCCCTCCAACAAATGCCCACGTATGCAAAATTACTCAAAGAAATTATGTCCAACAAACGGCATATCGAAGAGAGAGAGACGGTAGCACTCACCGATGAATGCATCGCCATTCTTCAAAACAAGCTGCCCCCAAAATTGAAGGACATCGGAAGCTTCTCCATTCCGTGCATAATAGGTAATCTTGATATTGATAAAACTTTGTGTGATTTAGGAGCAAGCGTGAGCCTCATGCCACATTCGGTCTTCAACCGGATGAACTTCGGCGACCTCAATCCTACCAAGATGTCTATACCCGCTGACTTTGTTGTACTTGATATTGAAGAGGATGCTAGGATACCGATTATTCTTGGTAGATTGTTTTTAGCTACTGTAGGTGCGATGATAGACGTACAACAAGGAAAAATTTCCCTACGTGTCAGAGACGAAATGATTGAATTCAACTTAACCAAATCCATGAACGGACCCTCCATCAAGGAGTCTTGCTTTCGAATTGACTTGCTGGACGAGTTAACGAACGATTCGTTTGATCAATTAAGTATTTCTGATCCCCTCGTGAGATGCTTAACTCAAGTTTGCAAAGATACAGGATTTACCAATGAAGAAGCTGAGGCGTACGCAGAATTTATGAGTGCTATTGAAGCACTAAGAGACGCTCCAAGTGAGGAGATACCACACGAAGCACACGCTGACTTCGCAGTGGAGAAGGCGCCCAAACTCGAGTTGAAGCCTATTCCTTCTTCTCTTCGGTATAAGTATCTCGGACATAATGATACATACCCCGTTATTGTCAATACTGGCTTGAGTGCAGATGAGATGCAAAAGCTACTTGAATGCTTAAGGAAGCATTGGAGAATGATCGGATACACCATCGAGGATATCAAGGGACTAAGCCCTTCGTTATGCATGCATCGAATACTCATGGAGGACGGGCATAAACCATCCATTGAAGCGCAAAGGCGGTTGAACCCCAACTTAAAAGAGGTAGTGAAAAAAGAGATACTAAAACTTTTGGACCCAGGTATCATATATCCTATCTCGGAAAGCGAATGGGTAAGCCCCGTGCATGTCTTACCAAAGAAATGAGGAATGACGGTAGTACGAAACGAAAGCAACGAGCTGTTTCCAACAAGAACCATCACGAGATGGAGGATGTGTATAGACTACCGCAAGCTAAGCAAGGCGACGAGGAAAGATCATTTCCCTCTCCTAAAACGGATACGGAATCATACGTAAAACATCACATATGTATCAAAAACGTCTCCTAAATCGTGCAAGAAATACGTATGAAAACGAGATGATCACCCATTCATCGACCAAATGTTAGAACGGTTAGCGAATCATGCCTATTTTTCTTTTTTGGACGGTTATTCCGGTTTCTTTCAGATTCCCATTCACCCTCAAGACCAAGAGAAGACGACTTTAACGTGTCCTTATGGGACATTCGCTTACCGTCGTATGCCTTTTGGCCTCTGCAACGCTCCGGCTACTTTCCAGTGTTGCATGATGGCAATCTTCTCCGATTTAATTGAGCATATTATGGAAGTGTTTATGGATGATTTTTCTGTTTATGGCTCTACATTTGATGATTGCCTCGTTAACCCTTCTAGAGTGTTGCAGCGATGTGAGGAAGCGAATCTTGTTTTTAACTGGGAGAAATGTCACTTTATGGTGAAGGAAGGTATTGTACTTGGACACATGATCTTATCGAAGGGCATAGAAGTCGACAAAGCCAAGATTGAGGTAATAAAAAAACTTCCTCCACCCGTTTCAGTTAAAAAACATTCGTAGCTTCCTAGGGCATGCAGGTTTTTATCGGAGGTTCATCAAAGACTTCTTAAAGATTACAAAACCGTTGACGGAGTTGCTGGCCAAAGACGCTACATTCGACTTTTCTCAAGAGTGCCACAACGCCTTCAACACCATCAAGACAACATTGGTTTCGACACCTATCATTCAACCACTCGATTGGAACCTACCATTCGAGATTATGTGCGACGCTAGAGACTACGTTGTTGGAGCTATCTTAGAGCAGCGAAGAGACAAGGTCTCTCATGTCATCTTCTACGCTAGCAAGACACTAGATGACGCTAAAATTAACTATGCCACAACCGAGAAGGAGCTCCTTGCCGTCGTCTTCGCCTTTGACAAGTTCAAATCCTATCTCGTAGGGTCAAAGGTAATCGTTTATACTCATCATGCAGCGCTTAAATATCTTCTAGGGAAGAAGGACGCGAAACCACACTTCATCTGATGGATCCTTCGCTTACAAGAGTTTGATCTTGAAATAAGAGATAAGAAGGGGTTCGAGAACGTCATTGCAGATCACCTCTCTCGCATTATTGTGGATGATGAGAGAGCTATCGACGATTCCTTGAGAGGCGACATCATATGCGCACATACATCAAGTAACCCCGCTCCTTGGTATGCTGATTTTGTTAATTTCTTGTGAGCGGTATACTATGCCCCGACCTTTCTTTTCATGAGCGCAGGAAGTTCTATGCGAACGTCAAACATTACCGTTGGGACGATCCAATTCTCTACAAGAGATGCGCGGACGGGGTCTTTAGAAGATGCATCCTCGAGGAAGAGGTAGAGAGCATCCTTTTCCATTGTCATGGATCGGATTATGGAGGCCACTTCAGCAAGTCCAAAACCGCTTCTAAGGTGCTATAAGCGGGTTTTTATTGGGCGAACCTCTTCAAGGATGCCCATAGGTACGTTTCCTATTGTGATAGATGTCAAAGAACGGGAAATATAGGTAAGAGGAACGAGATGCCACAGAACTACATCCTTGAGGTAGAATGGTTTGATGTTTGGGGTGTAGATTTCATGGGACCTTTTCTCTCATCGTGTGGCAACCAATATATTTTGGTAGGTGTATACTATGTGTCTAAGTGCGTAGAAGCCATAGTAACACCGACTAATGACGCTAGGGTAGTGATGAAATTATTTAAGAAGATCATATTCCCTCGTTTTGGAGTTCCTAGATTAGTCATTACTAATGGAGGTTTGACACTTCATTGCAAGACAATCCGAGTCCCTCCTTAAGCATTATGGCGTGAAACATAGGATAGCTACACTGTACCACCCACAAACTAGCGGACAAATAGAGGTTTTGAATAGAGAGATTAAGAATATACTAGAGAAAACCGTGTCTAGGTCCCGTAGAGATGGTCGATGAAATTAGATGATCCGTTATGGGCCTATAGGACTGCGTTTAAAACTCCCATTGCCATGACTCCTTTTCAGCTTGTTTATGGCAAGTCTTGCCACCTACCTGTCGAGCTAGAGCACCGCGCCTATTGGGCGACAAAGCTCCTTAACTTTGATTTTAAAAGTGCAGGTGAGAAACGAATTTTGCAGGAAAATGAGCTCGATGAGCTCCATCTTGATGCATACGAGAACTCTAAGATCTACAAGGAGCGTTCTAAGAGATGGCATGATAAGAAGATCCTACCTCATGACTTTCAGCCAGGTGATTTGGTTCTACTATTTAACTCTCGTCTTAAGCTTTTCCCGGGCAAACTACAGTCCCGTTGGTCTGGTCATTTTCAGGTAAGAGAAGTATTCCCGCATGTAGCAGTAGAACTTTGGAGCAAGACGAGTGGGACATTCAAAACTAATGGACAACGGCTAAAGCTCTACCAAGCTGCTCAACCGATCGAAAGTGGAAACTCCATTTCCCTTTTTGATCCACCCGTCGCGCATGCATGAGGAATGGAGACGTCAAAGCTTAAAGACGTTAAATAAGCGCTTTCTGAGAGGCAACCAAGCTGTTTGTTTTTTATTTTTCTTAGTTTTTAGTTTAACACTCGGTTAATCATTTAAAAAAAACACAAAACAATACCACCACAAACGTGACTTCACTTCCCTTACCCTTCATCGGAGCTTCACGTCGAGGAAGCCGTTCAATTCAAGTCTGGGGGAGCAGCTCACGTTTGTCAGGTGATCTCGTTTCATTTTCTTTTATTTTATTTTTGATTTTGTAGTTTTTAGGTTGTTTATACTTTCGTGAGTCAGAGTCGTCCAGGCACTTGTCCGTTGCCACGTTTTGAGACGAACCCTGAACCTAGGATACTTAAGAAGTTGGCCTTTTCCGTGAGATTTTGCATGTTTGAGCTAGGTTTTTCCTAAGCGTTAGAGCTTATTAATCGGCTGAAAAACAATAGGTCGTAATTCTTTGGGAATCCTAGTGTTGCTTGTGGGGGGTTTAGACGAGGTTGCTAGGCTAGTTTATTGTTTATTCTCTCTATCCAGATGGTCATACTTCGTGTAGACGATGCTTTACTTCATTTTTATGAGGATTATTAGATCATATGAAATCGAGCTTATTTTGCAGATTAAGAGCGCACACTAACACTCCGTTGTCGATAGAAATAATGCCTAAAAGCATGATTTAAAATTGATATGAGTGCATCAACCTTGATACTCTTTCGATGGTTTAGGTCTAAGTGGTGGGTTGGCGATCATCTTTCTACGCCTTAAGGGCGTGGCACAATAAAACACCACCTACTCTGCTGCACTCTTGAACGAGATGCATGAGTATACCGTCATCGGTAGTCTGGGTCTAAGTAGAGACTGGATCCCTTCAAATTCGACGTCCTAGAAGCCTAGTGTGTATGCAAAAAGGAAAAAAGAAGACAAAACAGAAGACATAAAAGCGAAAGAAAAGAGAAAGAAAGGAAAAAGAAAGAAAAAAAGCTCGGAAAAGAAACTAGTATCCTTGGTTGTTCTAGGTTTAGCATTTGTCTGAAGTCTTGTCTGGTGGAGAGAGTTATGGTGGCTTGTCTAGTTTGCCTTCAATTTACTTTCTCATGGATAGCCTTGGTGAACCTAGGATGAAAACTGAAAACTTAATTAGGCCGAATTTGCTCTCGACGTGCTAGTTGATCGGTTAGGTTCGCTTTAGCGGTATTTCTAAGAGAAGGGGGAATTCTCGGATTTTGTATACCCCACGTGTTCCACATTTACATTTACTTAGGAAAAAGCAAACATTCAAGTCTGTGAGATTTTGATCATCTCGTTTTCATACGTAGTTCTTGCACGATTTTAGAGATATTTACGATATAGATGCGATGTTTACGTATGATTTTGTATACGTTTTATTCGTTTTGTGTTTTCATGTTCTTACGGGTTTTAATGCATAATCGGTTCATTTTGGAGCTAAACGACGTACGCGAGACAAAGTACCGACATCGAGGATCATCACAGAACAAACGGGACGAGAATTGGCGAAGAACAAGCTCGGCCCGCGCGGGGTACACTCTTGCCTGCGCGGGCATTTAGTTCGGCAATGCTACGGGCCAATGGTCCAGCAGCGTGAGCACAAGTCGGGCAAGCAAACAGCACGGTCGGGGCATCAGCTCGAGCAGGGCACACCCCAGCCCGACCGAGGCACGCATCAGCCCGAGCGGGCTCTCCCTAGCCCGCGCAGGTTGCCATTTTTTCCATCGCGATCATGCGCGCCGCGTCCGTGCGGGTCACACACTCAGCCTGCGCGGGTCGCGTTCGTCACCTGCAACTTACACATAAGTTAATTTGTCTTAAAACGAAAAGAAACTTGTTGGTGAATTATACAATAAGGAAAACAACTTTAGATAAGAGGAATAAGTGATATTTTGCTGGAGAAAATAATGGAAACGTTGCCCAACTTAATCAAGAATGGAAAAATCATGAAAAGGAAAAATCGGTGGCTGCTGCAACAAAAGAAAAAGAACGAACGACCAGAAAGAAAAAGGAGGAGAAAAGGAAAGAAAAGAAATAGGAAAAGGAAGAACAGTAGCTAGGGGTCGAGAGAGCTTCAGTTAGAGAGTTAGTTTTGGAGAATTCACACGAGGAGAGAGAAGAAGGAGATTCTTGCGAAGGAGACGTACAAAGAGCATTGGAGATCAACCCAAGACTTCGGTTTCATTTGGTTTTCGTGATCCTTAGACTTTCTACTTCAATTATGTTTGTTTACGGACACATGAGCAAGTAGTTTGTTTTGTTCTAAGGAGAAGGGATTAGCCCATGGCTATCCCGGAACCACTTTGATTTATCTTTGAATGCATCTTCCCATTTTCGTTTATCTATTCTTTGTTTGAAAGCTTGAATGACTTATATTTACGAAGACCAAGTAGATGCATGTGTTAAGGATTATAAGAAGGACCGAAAGGAGAATTCTAGTCCTAGAAGATCAGGTTTAAAACAACCGAAATTAGGCCACGAAAGTAGGGTAGCAGCAGTTGAGGGTAAAACGGATGAATCACAGATCTTATGGGTTTAGTTCAAGGTCTCAGCCACGAAAGTAGGGGATAACTTGACTAGATCACGTGTCTATGCCTTTAGAGAGGGTAGATATCATATTAGGATCGTCTGCCTTAGATAACTTGACTAAGATTGCATGATAGATAGGTTGATTGTTGGTTTCGGTAGTCTTGTGGTGAAACCGGATTCTTGGAACGTTTATCTCATTATTAGGAACTCGTTTGTTTATTTGTTTTTAGCATTTCATTCCCACTATCCATATTCGTTCGTTGCAAGTTTGATTCACAGTTTGAGTTTATTTGTTTTTAGCATTTCATTCACGAGGAGGATGATTACTAGAGCTCTTGGTTGCGGAATGAGTGAAGGCTGTCGTTCCACTAGCCGTACGTAGTCTCAATCTTCTGGACAAAGATCGCCAAGTGGAATAGATAGCGATGTCATGAGAGAAATGTCGAGAAAGCTATTAGCAGAAAGTCGATAACATGATCAAGAGGAGAGTTCGGAGACGCCACAAGTACCGGTGCATGCACCGACACCACCACCAGTACAGCCACCTGCTCCGCCACAAGTACCGTTGCCACCACCACCAATGCCTCTTCCAGTGTTTAATCAGAGGCATGTGGAGACGTTGGAGTATTTCTGTGTCATGGATCACATGGCTAAATGGGGTACAGAATCATTTCGTGGTGGTGCGATACCTCCCATGAAGGCGGAACTTTCGATTAGAGCGGAACTTTCGATCATCTAGATGTCCATTAGAGTTTAAGATGGATATTGCACTCCACTATTTAGAGGGAGAAGCAGTGTTTTGGTGGGAAGAGATTCAAAGAGAACGCCCAGATCATATGTTTTCTTGGGATGAGTTGAAACAACTTTTTGAGTTGAAATATGTACCACACGCTGCTCGTGAAGAGATGGACTTAGCATTTCTACAGCTCACACAAGGTGACCGTACTATTGCTCAGTATTATGAGACTTATTTGGAGCTATCACGATTTGGGGCCAAATCAGTAACCTCAGAAGTTCTCAAGGTCAACAAATTTTTGAAAGGACTACGACTGGAGATCAAACGCAGGATTGAGATAATCAAGCATGGATCGTTGTCTGAACTAGTTCACAATGCTCAGTTGGTAGAGAAGGGACTCATCGAGGAGGGCATCTTGAAGTCTTTGGATGCCAAAGGGAAACAAGTTGTCCAAGAGATTCGGGGAAGATCAGAATAGAGGAAAGCAATTCCAACACGTGTTGTCGTATCATTACCGAGGTAACCATGTCATCGTTGTGGATGTGAGCATGTAGGAGCATGCCAAAGATTTGATAGGCAAGTAGGATGTTTCCGATGTGGAAATTTAGAGCACCAGTTTCGTGATTACCCCTAACAAGTGGGAGGAACTATGAGTCGAGGACAATTCGATGAATATTTCCGCTGTGGTAGTATGGATCATTTTCAAAAGGATTTTCCGAGGCCACCACCACCACCACCACCACCAGCGGGTCTAATGCCACAGGTTAGAACTAGGAAACCTGAAGAACATGCATCAAAACGTAGGGTTGTACAACCACGAGTATGTGCCATGGGAAGTTACGAGGATGAACGTGAAGGCCAAGAAGGAGACACTCAACCTATCGCTGGTATGTCATATTTTTATATTATGTGTGTATGCCTTACATATAATAATTGTCTATGTCCAGGTGAGTTCCGCGAGAGAATTAAGAAGTAGATTCTTTAAAACATTTGTACTATGTAGGATAGGTAATCGTGGAAGGTCTATCTACTCATGTGTTATTTGATACCGGTGCGACACATAGTTTTGTGAGTCCATCGATGGCTAATAAATTAGTTGTTCAACATGAGGATTTAACGAGTATTATCTGAGAGAATACTCCTAGAGGTCAGATTTTAGAATCCCAAGGGGTTGTCAAGGAGGTACCCGTGATGATAGAAGGAGAAGATTTAGCTGCAAAGCTTATCATCATTCCCATGGAATTCTATGATGTGATCCTTGGAATGGATTGTTTGTCAAGACATCGAGCTGTGATGGATTGTCGTCGCGGTCCAGTACGTTGCCAGAAAAGCGGTAAAGAGTTCAAGTATCAGGGAATTCGCTCGGGTCAAGAGATTCACATCATCTCAGCGTTGCGTATGAAACAATTACTAGATCAAGGGTGTGGCCTATATCTCGCTACCATATCGGTAGAAGAAGTAGGTCCGTCTGTGCAAGTCAAGGAGATCCCTGTAGCGCGAGAATTTGCAGATGTTTTCAAAGAATTGCAGGGCTTACCACCGACGCGAGGGGATCCATTTGAGATTGAGCTAGAACCGGGTACTGCTCTAATATCAAAGTCTCCATATAGAATGGCATCAGCGGAAATTGCGGAGTTGAGGAAGCAATTAGATGAGCTACTTGAGAAAGGTTTTGTACGACCGAGTACATCACCATGGGGTGCACCAGTCCTATTTGTGAAGAAGACAGATGAGACTTTCAGACTGTGCATTAATTATAGGGCTCTAAATAGAGTCAATGTGAAAAATTGTTACCCACTACCGAGGATCGATGAGTTATTAGATCAGTTACGAGGTGCAACTTGGTTCTCAAAGATAGATTTAGCATCAAGATATCATCAGATTCCAATTACATAAGGTGACATTAGGAAGACCGCATTTCGAACACGATATGGGCATTATGAATTTTCGGTCATGCCATTTGATTTGACTAATGCCCTTGCTGCGTTCATGAAGCTAATGAACAATATGTTTCCGGACTACTTGGATAGTTTCGTTATTGTATTTATTGATGACATTTTGGTCTACTCCAAGAGCCCAGAGGAACACGAGGAATATTTGCGCTTAGTGTTAGAGCGTCTCAGAGAACGATTGTTTGTGAAGTTGAAAAAGTGTAGTTTCTGGAAGAGACGTGTAGGATTTTTGGGACATGTCGTATCGCAGGAATGGGTTTATGTCGATCCTTAGAAGGAGTCAGTGATTGTAAGTTGGAAACAACCGAAAAATGCATTAGAGATAAGGAGCCTTTTAGGATTAGCAGGGTACTATCGACGTTTTGTTATGAACTTTGCTAGTCTAGCGAAGCTAGTTACGAGACTTACAGGAAAAGATGTACCTTTTGTTTGGAATGAAGATTGTGAGAAGTCCTTCAAGAAGCTAAAAGAGAAGCTAACGAAATCCCCAGTGTTAGCCTTACCATAACCAGGGATTCCATACATAGTCTACACGGATGCGTCAAAGACGGGATTAGGATGTGTACTTATGTAGGGAGATCACGGGATTGCTTATGCATCAAGGCAGTTACGTAAGCATGAAAAGAATTATCCGACTCATGATTTAGAGATGACAGCTGTGGTCTTCGCGTTAAATATTTGGAGGGCATATCTTTATGGAGAGAAGGTACAGATTTTTACGGACCACAAAAGTCTAAAGTACATATTTACGCAACCAGAGTTGAATCTGCGTCAGAGAAGGTGGACGGAGTTTGTCACTGACTACAAGGTGGACATCACATACCATCCGAAGAAGACGGTATAATGATGATTAGTGGTCGAGTTTGTGTACCAAGGATCTAGGGATCAGAGAAGGATTCTAAGCCAAGCTCATCAATCCAAGTTTTCGATTCATCTAGGATCGACGAAGATGTATAGGGATGTTCGCCATCTTTATCAATGGCCAGGGATGAAGAAGGAAATTGCTCGATAGGTAGCAAAATGTCCAACGTGTCAATTAATCAAACCGGAGCAACAAGTACCAAGTAGAAAATTGCAAAGCCTACCAATCCCCGAATGGAAGTGGATATTACCATGGATTTCGTGACGAGTCTTCCAAGGATGCAAAGTGGCAATGATGCTATTTGGGTGGCCGTGGATCGACTAACTAAATCGGCTCATTTCATTCCGATAAAGAAGAATTTTGATGTGAATCAGCTAGCAAGGATATATATTGCGCAAATTGTTAAGTTGCATGAGGTTCCATCAAGCATTGTATCACATCGAGATGGGAGATTCACATCACGTCTTTGGCAGGCGTTTCAAAGAGAGCTAGGGACCAAATTGCATATGAGCACCGCATATCATCCACAGACAGACGTACAATCAAAGAGAACTATAAGAACATTTGAGGATCTATTACGAGCATATGCATTCGAGTGGCCTGGTAGTTGGGAGAATCATTTACCACTTGTTGAGGTTGCATACAACAATAGCTATCATGCTAGCATTGGGATGCACCATATGAAGCATTATACGAGCGACCATGTCGTACACCCTTGTGTTGGACTGAAGTGGGGGAGAGATCTATCTTCAGAGCAGAGATTTTTGAAGAGAACATGGAAAAGATAAGAATTGTTAAGATGAAAATAAGACGACTCAAGATCGTCAGAAGAGTTATGATGTTCTAAAAAGGAAGGATGTTGAGTTTAATATTGGAGATATGGTGTATTTGCGAATTCAAGCGAGACGAGGGAGATCAGGTGGGAGTCGAGTGAACAAGCTATCACCACGGTTCACAGGGCCTTTTAAAGTGATTGAATGAATTGGAGTAGTGGCCTATCGATTGGAGCTTCCTTCATCTTTAGAGAGAATACATGATGCGTTTCATGTATCATTGTTGCATAAGTGTCTATCAGTACCAAAGAAGATACTTGTTGAGCCACCAAAAACTTTGAGGAAAGACTTAACGTATAAAGAATGTCCAATACACATTGTGGATCACCAAGTGAAATGAGGCGTAAACAAATTCCGATGATAAAGGTTGTGTGGGAACATCATGGCGTGGAAGGAGCAATATGGGAAATGGAAGAGGATATGAGACATGAGTATCCCGATTTGTTTGAAGATGAGTTGTATGATTCTTCTATTCACTGAATACAAATGCTATCGTAAGAATCAGAGATGTAGAATTCGATGACAAATTCCTTTGTAGTGGGGGAGAATTGTAAGACCCGTTTAAATAGGAAGGTTGGTGACCGACCTATGATATATATGTGTATATATATATATATATATTAGCATTAGGTTATAAAACTAAAAGAAAAAAAAAGTTACACGGGTGTTTAAAAAGAGAGAGAGAGAGAGGGATCAGCCGCCAAGAGTAAGAGAAAAGAGAAGAAGAAATAAAGAAAAGGGAAGAAAAGAGAAGAAAAAAGGGAAGGAGACATTGAAGAAGGATCTTCAATTTTTTTATCACGTTCTTCGTGGGTGAATTCTAATCAAGATTGTGGTAAATCTCTAAATAAATTTTTGTGATTATGCCTTTAATTCGAAGATTTATATTATGGAAATTTATGGGATTGAATGGATCTATAATAGGGAAAAATTGAATGGTGTTGTTGCTAGCAATATTATCCAGAATTGTCAAATCATCGGAGAAGCTAAGGTGATGAATTTCTCCATCCTTTCGAGCGACGGAGCGTCGAGTTAGTCAGATCAGTGGATCTGTCAGCGTCGTACCGTGTTGGGGTTGTGGTAACCTTTCGAGCGATGGAGCGCTGTATTGTACTGATGGCTAGGATACATTGTGACCTTGCGAGATCTTCAGTATGCTGGGGTCCTTTGGACTTTACGAGCGTACGCCGTATGGAATCTGAGTGTTATGATCCAGTGCGGTACTAGTCTTAGACTTGGGATACTCAGCGGGTTGGGTAGAGTTGTCTATATATCTTTAGTTTAGACTTTGAAAAAAATATTAGTTTATGATATTCAGTTCGAGCGGGAGAATATGTGCACAGAGTACGTACACATATTGATCTCACTGAGTGTGTATTTCATACTCACTCTATTTGTGGGCTGTCGTGGATGGACATGGTATGGCAAGGAAAAAGAGCAACGAGGTTGATCAGCAACATGAAAGCTCACAGCGGACTAATGGGAGAGGCGTGCACGAGGTCTCGATGAGTTCTATATTTTGCATTTCGTGTTTATTTTATTCATTTATCGTGACTATGATATTTACGTATTTGTTTTGCTATTTGGTCCGAACCATTCTTATTTTGGAATAAATCATACATTTTGTTTTATAAATGCGTTTGAGCGGCGACACGTGTAGCCACCTCTTTGAGGTGATGGTGGACACTCCTAGTCCAGAGGTAGTTCCGGGATGGGGGTGTTACATTTATTATGAAACTTAGCCCAAATTAACTAAAACTTATGGAAAAATTGTATGCCTCACATTGAGTTTGCATATAGTCGAGCCAATGATTTAGCGAAAAAATTTTCACCGTTTACGATCACTTATACCACTTAATTTTTTCCATTACCTTTGCAAGAACGTGCTTAACTTTGGTGGAAAGTAAAAGTTTGAATTTTTAAAGCAGATTCATGCTAAGACAAGGAAAGATATCGAAGGAACAAATAAAACCATACGACAAACATGAAAATAAAGATTAAAAGAGGTTGTTTTCGAGGTCGGTGATCTACATGCATACGGGGTTTGGGGTTAGGAGTTCCCAATTTAGCAAAAGTCTAAGCGTATGCTGAAAGAGATTGGTACATTCTAACTTCTTGTCGCGAATCAACTATAATACCTACTAGATCGATCTTCCAAGTGAGTATGAGATTAGTAAAACCTTAAATATTTACGACTTAGCATATTTTATTGCAAATGAACCAGATTGGAGGACAAATATTTTTAAAAAAGAGGTGGATAATAAGGGCATCACAACGAGAACTAATGATGTTGATCGGGTCAACATTCAGTTGGATGACTGGCATTAGCAGACCCAATCACAAGAGTTTGAGAGAAGCAACTTCAAGCATACACGGAGGAGAATATTCAACGGTACGTTCAATAGGGAAAAGATGGATAAAAGCAAGGATGAAAGATCAAAACGATGCACTTAATTCAATTCCAAAATGATGGAGAATTATTATAGATGGATAACTCAAAATGACTTAAATTCTACATCACTTTCAATTCATAGAAAACTAAAAAATCTCATGGAAAGCTACAATCACATGAGAAGTTACAAAATCCTATGGATAACTACAAACACATGGGAATCTACACAATTATAAAAACCCCACAAATCAATCTACCTTTTATCTATTGTTTTCCATTGTTCTAGATTTTATTTTCTATTTAAGTTCTTCAGTTTTGCATTTTGTATAAGAAAACTTGATTTTAAATTTGAGAGATTTTCTCTTTAATTATTCTTAGAACTAGCAATAGAGCCTTTTGAGTGATTCCAAAGTTCGTTCTAGGTTACCAAGTATCATTTTTAACAATATTTATGGCGTAATTCAGCATCTATTCGATACCAATCCTAATTATTTGAGGGGCTATGACTGACCATCTGTTTTGTTGATTTTTGTGGGTCTAGTTTATTGTTTCTAGTTTAATAGAGATGAAAGAACTTTTACACCCTAATAGAAAGTTTTGATTCGGGATCATGTTCCTACACATGCCACGCAAACGAAGAAGTTCTTTATAGAATATACTGCTATGTGTGATGCATCATCAATTCTGTGGAAAGCGATGAAATGTTTCATTTTAGAAAATCGATCAAATACCACAATATTGATCATTTCAACGAATGCACATAAATTGGTGTAACAGGTGCCCGTTGATAGTTTTAACAGGTATCGTTGTGTATATTTGTTAAAATTATTTTAATGAAGTTGTTGATAATACTCCAGCGGATTGTTGTTGTTAAATTGTCGTTGAATTTTGTGTTTTCAACGACTGTTTATTAAAGGTCGTAACTCCGTTGAAATCATTGAAAAATGTGATTTCAATAAAAAATATTTAAATTCAAAGGATATGTTTGTTGAAAATCACATTTTTTTGTAGTGGATATAAAAGAAGAAAAACGGAAAGGACAATCAAATTAACATGATTCCAAGTGTGTTTTAGTATGAATGGTCACATACATACACTATGAACACGAAAGATGTTCGAGTGTCTCCAAACACATAACATTTCGTAAGCAGAAAAATCACTTATGGTCCACATCAATACGATTATATGCTTCAACGATTGTAAAAATATATCTTATATTATTTCGGATAATCCATACTAGATATAAGAATATCCAAAAACAAGAATTTATTCTTCAAACACATGACAAAATTACAGGAGACAACAATTATTGTCTATCATAGAAACTTCTTCTACGTTTTTCTTTTCATCTATAAAATGGTGTTATGCATGACATCTGATGTGTAGTGTTGTATGTTATGTTTGGTACAGTCACTTTAATCTGTCAGCAATTACTATGTAGACCATTATTTTTTGCGATTTTTTTCTTTTGATTTGTCTTTTAGGTTTAAATCTTTCAGCCCCACAAAAACTATAATTCAAAATATTTATATAGTTTTTCCTAAAGATCATACAACTGTTTGTACACACATCAATCCTTTCATATTGCATTCCAAAAGATTCAATGATTTTTGACATATCGTAACATAAATTAGGTGGAATGTTACCTAAAACATCATGTAAACTATGACCGTTGATCCATGTAATATTATGTGACGTTGTAACTTGTCTTCACTCCCATCAATCTAGCAGCAAGTTATAAATTAGAATGATCCTCACAACCTTCATACAAAGATTATTTTACTTCACCAAAGCTTGTAAAACTTCTTAGTTTTAGCGTTTTGTATTTCTTCATTAATGTTTCCATCATGCATAATTTGATGATGACAAAAAATATCACTAATCATTTTCATATCCATCACGACACTTCGTAATTAGTATAAACATCATATGGTTGTTTAACAACATGCGTATGAATTGCCATTGCGTTCATATCTCCCTCATGATAATCCAAATATAGTAGTTATTCACAGAACCTTTCTTGTATAAGTGTTTTAACACAACATCTACATTAAGAATTATTTTTCCATTTCCATACCTACACCTGAAACAATATAAATCGCTTTTTGTGTATCCAATTTAATTTATAGCAAATAACACTCTCTGAACCACTTTCAAATTCAACGAAATTGTTCAATTCTATGTCAAACCTCTCATACATCTACAATTAAATTGATCAAATATTTGAACTGCTCGAAAATATTATATATAAATGAGTGAATGAGTGAGCGTGTTTAGATTATTTTGTAGACTTATATATGAGTGGGTTGATAAAGTCCAATGTATTATCGTTACAGTGGTGAACTTTTGGCAATATGATTGTGTTGACTATTATGGTGAAATGTAAGTCCTTCCAAATGTATATAAGTGGAATAACACAATCGTGTTACAAAGCCTACCACGTTGGTATTATCATGTCTAATGTAATAGCAACACTAATCGCATTACGGATTTTGCATTATGTGAGCGTTAGCACCGCTTAACAGATTGTAATGTTGTTCTCACGCAGAACGTGGCATTAACCTTGTGTTCCATTGGCTTTGCATTGGTGTTGCCCTTACCAACACGAATACATGTACAAAATTGTCGTTACAATTGCGTTAACATGGGATCACAAAGAGTTTTTAATGTCATAGTATATTATGTTGCACTACCGTTACATCGATCTAGGAATGTCTTTATCTATTGCATCATAATTCTAACACAATGTGAGCGCAACATTCGCCTTACACATAAGTTGATTTTCTGTTGAAAATATTATGCAACCTGGATTTGTGTTGATATTTTATGTTTTTAATAATGCTAAAGTTGAGATGAAAATACCAAAAAAAGCTTTAAAATATAATAACATTTAAGAATAATAAAAATATATAAATTATGTCAACTAATAAGTCTATATAATTATGAAATTAATAAAGAAAAAGTAGTTAAACTTAAAAAAACTGTAATGGTAATATAATATGTTTTAATTCATATAGATAAAAAAAATTATATATATACCCTAAATTTTATATATCTAGATAAATGCGAAATTAGTAAGATCTAGTTGTTAAAATAAATCAAATATCATTTTATCAGTTTCTCAATTCTAAGAATTTATCATTTTTATATTTTTTTAAAATTCTCGAGCATCCTAATTTTTAAGAATAGATTGAAATAGATTACGATTAGGAATCTATATATTGGATAATTTACATAGTCTTATAACATCGTATACAGACAATTACATTGATGGTTTCTCGAAGTCTGAGTTAAAGTTGAGAAGAGAATATACAATGAAAACGAAAAGGGAAAAAGAGAAAAAGAGAAAGATTTGTTTCCCAACTGATGAATGCGATGTTTATGATAATAATTAATTAAATGAAATTAGTGACACGTGAATGGTTTGTAAAACATTTCTGATGAATATACTCAACCATATGCATTACCATACTAATATTATAAATTAATGGTTTAATTCCCTCATTGGCTATGCTATTTCTCTCACCAATCTGACACCTCTGAATTTTTCACCTACCCTGAAAAAACAAAGCCTATATATATGTAATACAAATTCTAAAATTTAAACAAAAAGGCGGCTCGCTGAAAGGACGAAAATGACTTATCTAAATGGTCGTTTTCAGATTACATTTCCAAAATTATACTCACATTTTAGAGATATTTAGCACGTGCTTGTAAATAAATTCAGACAAACTTAACCCGTGTCTGATTAGTGTTCCAACTGGCACTGCCACGTAAGCACCCTCACATCCATCCGTATTCATATCCTATATATTTCCTCTTCACTCACTCCAATACGCTCTCAGACCAAAATCACCAGAAATATTTTTTTCTCTGCTTAAAAGGAGAACAGGAGTTGGGCATGCAATACCCCGAAAATAGACCCGAATTCGCCGGAACGCAGGACCCGGATCCGACCCGGTACCCATTTGCCCAGCAACGGCTCTCGCCGGAGCAAGAGCTCTCCGTCATCGTCTCAGCACTTAAACACGTAATCTCCGGCGATAAAACGGCGACGTTCCACAGTTTTACAGAACAGAACACAGTGATTTGGGCAGGAGTGCCTCGGATGGATTCCGACACGTGTCAGATCTGTAGAATCGACGGCTGCCTGGGCTGCAATTACTTCTTCCCGCCAAACCAGACCGAAGAACAAGAACAAGGGAAAAAACAGAGTGTGGTTGTGAAGAAGACGACACAGGAGGAAACCGGGAAGATAAGAAAGAAGAAGAATAAGAAGAACGGATACAGGGGAGTGAGGCAGAGACCGTGGGGGAAGTTCGCGGCCGAGATCAGGGACCCAAAGAGAGCGACACGTGTATGGCTCGGGACGTTCGAGACGGCAGAGGAAGCG
>CM071868.1:23356152-23377510 GCA_036759665.1 Gynandropsis gynandra | reverse complement strand
TAGAGTTGAGATGAAGAAAGAGAAAGAGGAATAGAGAAGAAGGCATGTGAGACGATGGCGGCGGAGGTGGAGACGATGGCGGTGGTGGAGGCGACGGTGGAGGTGAGGTGGCGATGGCGGCGGCGACGGCGACGGAGATGGAGACAACGACGACGGTTGATTTGGAGGCGACGATAAAGACAGAAGAAGAAGTTTAATCTATCACAAAAATGTTTTTATTTTTAAGTTTTTTTATTTTTTATTTTTTTTCTATTTTTTAATTTTTTTTGAAAAAAATTCCGGACGGAAAAATATATCCGTCCGGAATTTTTTTTTCTAATTTTCGGAAAACATTTCTGGACGGAAAAATATATCCGTCCGGAATTTTTTTTTCTAATTTTCGGAAAACATTTCTGGACGGAAAAATATATCCGTCCGGAATTTTTTTAAATTTTTTAATTATTTTAATTATTTTAATTTTTAATTTTTAATTTTTTCCGGACGGTTTAGGGACTACTAAATCCGTCCGGAATTTCAGACGAATTCCGAACGGAAATTAATTAGCGACGTTCATTTACGGACTGATAAAATCCGTCCGGAAAACGTCTGGAAACCATTTTCCAGACGAATTAGGGACGGATTTTGCTGTTTGAAAATTTAATTTTTCTTGTAGTGTATCTTGTTGAGCTTGTTCTTGAACATGTTCTTGAACTAGTTCTTGAACTGGTTCTTGAACTTGCTCTTGAACAGGTCTCACTTCAATATTTGAAGATGGAGCCCTTTGGTTCAATAGTAAATCATCCAGCCAAGGCTGCTAACTTGGTTTTATTGAGCTTATGCAGGTTCACTAGGTTCTTGAATTTCATCAAGAACCATTTCTCCACCATGAATTCCTTCTTCAAGAAATTCCTTTTCTAGAAAGGTTGTAGTTTTGACGATAAAGACTTTGTGCTCAAAATGGTGGTAGAAATAATATCCTATAGTTTTCTTACGATAACTGATGAATCTACACATATCAGATCTAGCATCTAGCTTGTCTGATTGCAGTCTCTTTACGAATGCAGGACAACCCCAAACCTTTTTGTGTTTCAAGTTGGGTTTTCGTCCTTTTCATATCTCATATGGTGTCTTACAGACGACTTTTGTGGGAAATTTGTTCAAAAGATATGCCCCCGCTTCTAATGTATAACTCCATAAATTTATTAGAAGATCTGTGAATCCCATCATGGATCAGACCATATCTAATAAAGTCCGATTTCTCTTTTCAGATACATCATTATGTTGGGAGTGTCCCAAGAAAAGTCCATTGGAAAAAGATTTAACTTTTCTTAGATAATCGATAAATTCATGACTTAGATATTCTCCACCCTCGTCAGACCTCAACACATTGATACTCTTTTCAGTTTGTTTCTCCACTTCATTGCGGAATCTCTTGAACATTCAAAAGATTCAAATTTATGTTTCATAGGATACACAAACACATATCTCGATATATCGTTAGTGAAAATATTGAAATACGGATATTTACCCTTAGATTGAACTTTCATAGGTCCACATATATAAGTATGTACGAGTCCTATAAGTTCCGTAACACTCTCTTGAGTTCTAATAAACAGAGATTTAGTCATGTTACTGTCAAGTAAAACTCACAAGTTGGATATGATTCATAATCATAATGGCCTAGAAGGCCATTTGTATGCAACTTGTAGATTCTCTTCTCACCAATATGACCAAGTCCACAATGCTAAAGGAAAGTCTGGTTTAGACGATCATCCAACATTTTCTTATGACCAGAAACGTGCAGGTTAATAGATTGAACATTCACATGAGATAAGACATATATATCATGTTGATGATAACCATTCATACATAAATCATCACCATGATAATCAAGCAAATGTTATCACTGAAAACTGTCTTAAAACTACATATGTCTAATATAGAAATGGAAATGATGTTCGAAAAAATTTCGGAACATAATAACATTATTCTAACAATAAGGTCTTGGCCGTAGACATACAAAAAGAAATCGATCCTATGGCTATAACAACAACACTTGCGCCATTTCCAACCTTCAGACTGAATTCTCCTCTCTTGAACCTTCTACTAATCCTCAGCCCCGACAACATTTTGCATATGTTAAAAGCTGCTACGGTTATCCAATATCCATTTATATGAATCAATAGTAGTTAAAGACATCATGAAAATATTTTCCATGGAAGTCTTGCCTCATTTCTTGTCACCAAGAGACACAAGGTAATTCTTGCAGTCTTATTCCAATGACCCTTCTTCTTTCACAAGAAGCACTCAACATTTGACTGATTGGCCTTGCTAGCACTGCCCTTGGCCTTGGTCACACCAGTCTTAGGCGCATTTTGCTTGGTTCTGGGCCTTTTTTGCCTCTTTCTCTTCTCATAATCCTTGGTATCCTCCATAGATATCTGCTTCCAGTAATCCATCAACATGTTATGTATCTCATGCAAATCAACATCCATCTTGTTCATGTTGAAGTTAACAATGAACGGTGAAAATGAGTCTAAGATTGACTGTAGGATCAGATCCTGTTGCAGCTCCTTTCTGAATGTGCACCCTAGTTTCTCAAGTTGTTCCATAAGACTTAACATCTTTAGAACATGAGGTGACACTTGGGAGTTTACATTTAGACTGGACTTGAACAAAGTCTTTGATAACTGATACCTTGTCGTACGACTTTGCGATCCATACATCTTCTTATGATGTTCGATGATATGTGAAAGAGTCATATCCTCATGTTGCCTTTGGAGTTCAGAACTCATCGATGCCCAATATGATGCACTTTACAGTAGTGCAATCATCATCGCTTCATAAAAACAATGACGACGTCTAGATTCGCAGAGTCGGGGACTGCAAGAGTGGGCTATCAATCACATCGATCAACTTCTCATAAGTCAAATCTAGTCGTAGATTGTGTTGCCAATCCTCAAAGTTATCCCCAATAAGCTTGTGGATCTCAAGGACGGAACGCAGAAACAAAAAAGATATATTCAAGAAATATATTAACAATTAAACAGGAAAACATAAATATCAGGGAACGAACATCAAAATATCATAAATATATGGACTTTTATCTATATGATATGCATGCTGACCAATGTTACAATAACATCAGAAATTCAATTTTATATTAGCATTACCTTACAACTATATGCCTGAGCCCATTGGTTGTCAAGATGTTCCCCAAACATATAAAGTAGGTTGATTATAAATTCTATCACCATAAAATTCATGATCTAAACATGCAGCTCTACATCACATAGTCACCTGGTGGTCAGTTTGTTCCTATTGATATTGTTGATTCATCCTTCATCATATGGTCGGATAACAATTAAGTTCATATCCCCTGGATAGTTTTGCTGACAACATTGCTCACTAGATGGCTGACGTGGTCACTGACTTGGCTCAACGATGGTTGAATGAGAGAGTGTTGGCATGAAGGTTAAAGAAAAAAAATACAAAGATATGTTGTCATTTACAGAGCATTCACCATTCTGTTACGTACCTGACAAACTTATGCTTGGTGAGAGATCAGTGCAAGTTTGATACGTACCTAACAAAAATTAGCTTGATACGTACCTGAAAAAAATTAGCAAAAGAGAGTGAAGATATTTGTGACCTAAGGAAAAATTTCCTAGATGAAGTAGTTGTCAAGCTCAATGTGCTTGGGACGAGAATGAAACACATGGTTGATGGAGAGATGGATTGTAGACAAATTTTCATAAAACAATGTAAGGGGAGAGAATTGAGAGATGCCAATGTCTCTTAGAATAAGGGAGATCCAAGTAACTTAAGCTACAAGAGAAGCCATAACTTTGTATTTGACTTTAGTGGAGGATCTTGAGATTGTGGGTTGCTTTTTAGCCTACCAGGAGACCCTATTGGAACCCAAGAAGGTGTAGAAACTTGAAGTTGATCTTCTTGTCGATTTACAATCCGTCCAATCAGAGTCACTACAGAAAAAACATGTAAAGAACTCCTTGAATGCATATTTATTCCCACCATTACTGTACCTTTCAAATACCTCGTAATTCTTTTAATAAATTTGAAATCAGATATTGTTGGTGCATGCATTTTCTGGAAAATAAAATTTACTGCATAAGTTAGATATAGCCTTGTCAATGTAAGGTATTGCAATCTTCCAACCAATAGGATCAACAAACTTACCTTCATTTGGATTAGAGGATTCCAGTTGAGTGGCAAGGAGTGGAAACTGTTTTGAAATACTCCATTTCAACTCTAATCAAGAGATCATTAGCATACCGTTGTTGGTTTAAAAACAAACCATCCTCATGGAAGTGAGCATGGATACCCAAAAAGTAGTGCAGTTTCCCAAGATCTTTCATTGAAAAGTGAGAATTGTATTAGAAAGGTTGACCTCCCACTGAGAAGCATATCATCCACGTATAAAAGGATAAGTAAAGTGGCATTCCCTAATATGTTGACAAACAAAGATGGGTTAGCAAAAGTGCAAAAGAACCCAAAATTAATGAGAAAGGCATTGAACTTGTCAAATCAAGCACATGAGGCTTGTTTTAATCCATTAAGAACCTTGTGCAACTTGCAAACATGTGTGGGATTTTAAGGACCAATAAACCCAGTGGTTGCATCATAAACACTTCTTTAGTGAGATCAACATGTAAGAATACATTGCACACATCCATTTGTTTGACAGACCAATTTCGAACAAGGGCTATAGACAATATAATCCTAATGGTGGCAGACTTGACCGCTGGACTATAAGTCTCAACATAATCAATCCCCTTTGTTTGGTGGAACCCTTTGACAATTGAACCTATCTTCAGTTTATCGAGCTCACCATATGATTTTAGTTTTGTCCTGAAGACCCATTTACAACCAAGCACATTCATGTTTGGAGTTTCCAGAATCAAGCTTTGGGTCTGATTCTGTTGAAAGGCATTTGATTTAGTTTGCATTGCCTTAGTCCATCCTTCCGTTAAAGGGCACTTAGTTTAAAACATCTTGATTTTCTTGCTAAAAATATATATAAATACTTGATCATCCACAAAGATCACATAGTATTTAAAACCTTAAATGGATAAAACCAACAATAATGACATTGATCATCCACAAAGATCACATCATATTTAAAACTTTGGTTGGATTGTACATACGCTAAACCCCACAAATCACCATAAATATAGTCTTATGACCCTAAAGCTCTAGATATTGAAGTTAACAAGGAAGCACGGTACTTTTAGCTAGTTGATAGGCCTCATAGATGCTAAGATCTTTCTTATTGATTTGGATGGAACTAGAAGACTTGAGATGTTGGAGAACTTGAACATTAGTAAGGCCAAGACGTCTATTCTAGGTATCCTAAAAGGCAACTATCTGTCTAACAGAGAAGTGGATTGGTAGAGATTGTTTCTCCAACACATAAAGCTAATTATCCTTGATTCTCACTGCTAAGGTTTTCTGAGTTGTTAAATTTTTAATATAAATACTATTGTTATAAAAAAATAAAATAACAAGGATATTCTGAATTGAGCTGGGATACTAATGATAAGGACTTGTGAAAAGGAATATTTCTCCTACAGTGGAAAGAATAAATGATCCAGTATGAGTGATAGGAAGCAAGATACTGTATGATTGGTGTTCTCAAACCTATTATAAGACTCACTATGCTGGAAATGAGTAGAGGTGCCGGTAACATAGGTTGAGGCTCACTATCTGGATACCATTATAACCATGCACTATAACAAATTGGAATGCAACAAGTGGTTGAGAAATGTCAAAAATTTAATAGGAGTTATCAAACCTATGCCAACATTTTAATGCATTGTGACCGATTTTGTCACAAATCTGACATTTATATCTCTTGGCCTGTTTTGGTGCTAGGCTAGGTTGAGCTAAACAACCCTTGGTCTGTAAATTATACTGACTGTTCACCTGTTGATGAATCATCGTCCTCTAGAGGAGTAACCCTCATGTCCTCTAGTGTAATTTGAATGACCTCCACCTCTATTGAAGGAATGAGTATTGCCTCTTTTAGATGCATAAGATGATGCATTCCCCTATTATGTGTAAAAAGCCTGATGTGGAGAAATAGTGGACAGTTTGGGGACTTTATGAGTGATAGCAAGGCTTGTCAACTGAGACACAACATCCTCAAAGGATGGAAAAGGTGGCCTATGCATATTTGTATAAATCACAATGATAAATGCATCAAACTCTCTCCCAAGACCTTGAAGTAGACGGAAAATCTTCATTGAATTTGAGACAAGTTTTCCTGTGACAACAAGATATCGCCCGGAGATATCGCCCGGAGTCGCCAGAAAACGCAGTCGTTGCGTTTGCGTTTTCTGGCGACTTTACTAGTCAGGCCTGTAGTGTAATAGATAATACGTGAAAAAAAATTAAAAAAAAATAATATAAAACTTTTTTCAAAGCAACGAAAAAACTAAAACTTTGGAGTGTTGGGCGGCTCAAGATTAATTTTATAAACAAAAAGCAAATGCTATAAAAACGTGTCTACATTGTTGTAATCCTTTTTTTATTACTATGTATTATGAGTTCCAAATTTAGAATTATAACAAAAAAATGAACTTCATCCATATAAAATAATCTTGTTACATTAATTCAATTGAAGAAATTTATTTTTATCATATTATAAGTATCACTAATAAACTCATATATGTAGAGTAAGTATCTCGTCCATTTGATGGATTATTACCGTCTTATAGTTTCATCTATATAAATAGATTAAATTGTCGTTTTTTCAGTTATAAATATAACATATAGTATAAAATCTAAAATTTTGATGTTCCTGAATGAAATTCCGTCTTATAATGTAGGTGATAAATATGACTCATCTCTAAGTAGGAAACGATTGAATTGAACTATCAATTGTATGTAGTTGATTCTTATGTTGAATATATCTACAACTTACTATTTTGTATGTCTATATATATATATATATATTATTGGACATATTATCCAATGTGCATCCCTAAGATAATAATTACAAATTTTCATGATTTTAATGTCTTTTATGAATATGTAAATATATTATGTTAGGTTGGATTTTCAAACATTGATTGTGACATGAAATATGACTCTTATATATAGTTATATATATATATATATATATATTTTATTGGCCAACTTTAAACTCTTCATCTAGCTTTTGGAATTATTTATGTCTAAACTCATATTTGACATGTATTAGAGCTAAATTTTTTGTCTAAGAAAATCAAAATCGATCACCTTCTCTAGCCGACAAGCCTTCTTCTCTAGCAAATTTTGTTTCTCTTTCACTCTAATTTTTCATGGTTGAAAAACATAGAAGCTCGAACCTTGAATCAGTTATACGGTGTCCTTCTCGACATCATTTCCTTTGTTTTCTACCATATTGCGTCGACTCATTTCATTGGATCTTTGCTCAACGACACCATTGTTTTTGGTATACACATAACATCTCGTTTCTAAAAATTTTGGTTGCATTTGCTTCTGAGAATCTCAATGCTTTTTCTCATCTAGAAATCCACTGTCATCGCACTTTGCGATTCTAGCGTAAAACATCGCACTTTCTTTCTTTCTCTCGAAACACTATTGACACTCTCTGCAGTTCTTGTCCACCAAAGTTCTCTATATCATTCATTGACTTCAAGAGTTCTCCACAAGATGGATTGTTGACGGATCCAATGAGTATCGCATCTTGATAATTTATAAGTTTTCTTGGTTTTTTAGCCAGCAATGACTTTGACCCATTCAGGAGTACCTCTCCAAGGCATTTCTTGGGTTTTCGTGGTTGGCAGCAGTATGATTGGATGAGGATATCGAACCGCGATTTGTCATATTTCTCAGTATTATTTGCATCCGACTGGTCAACTAGGGATGGTTCTATCCATGATAGAACTTATGAAGGACAATTCAGAACGATGGATCGATTTCATGCGCTTGCTCTTTGTTCGAAGAAGAAACTCTAATGTTTTGATCTTGAAGTAGTTATACCTCCTGTTGCGATGCCAGAATTTGAAGATTAAAAAGTTGTAAACTCAATTTGGTTGTTTGGGTGATGAGTACAATCTTGGTTCCTGCTTGTTCGCATTTTGGATATAGCGATGATGTCAAAAAACTATGGGAAAACCTCAAGCATCGTATGTCTCTAAAAAATGTTTCCATATATATCAACTCCAAAATTGTAAATTACAAACACTTTGGTCAAATTTTCATTGATTACTTCGGGAAAGCCTCTATTATATGGCAAGAACTCAGAAAATACATCAATAAGTTTAATTCTGGAATCTTAAAGACCGAGCTCTCCAATGAACACAAAGAGAAAGGCTCATCCAATTTCTCATGTGTTTAGATAATTCTAGGTTCAGATACATATGAACCAACATACTTGGTATGAAGCTGTCGACACAGCGTATGCAATTGTGCTTGAGGATAAATGAAAAGTTCATGTTCTATTGCAGCAGGAGGAACGATTCGCGATGGTGGTCCATCATCCGACTCATGCAGCAACAATACAAATTCGGGATGACATAATAAAATGTTTTCACTATGGTAAGACATGATAGTCAACGCATCAATGTTATTTTCTACTTGGTTACCCTGAATGGTGGGGTGACAAGATGAAAATACTCGAGGTTATCATGGTTATAGGAGTTCAGGATGTGGTCATATATGGGCTACAATGCATGTCGTTAAACTCCCATCGGACTACCTTTGTATGCTAAATCAGCCATCACAAGATCGAATATTAGTGTTATTCCAATTCTAATGGCAGATCAGTACTCATCCCTATTGACGATTCTGAATTCTCAGACACAAGGCAGCACTCAAAATTTATCTTGTAATTGATGCGTTATCAAAGTTAAACAAATATTTAACCTAAACTACCCGCAAGTACACGGCACGTGTGTAGTACTTTAGGTGTCGATTCCACAGGGACTTCGCAACACAACCTAAACTCAAATTGTGAATCAAATTTGCAATGAACGAATATGGAATTCGGGAATGAAATACTAAAAACGAATAAACAAACTAGTTCTTAACAATGAGACAAACGTTCCAGGAATCCGGTTTCACCACAAGACTACCAAAACCAACAATCAACCTATCTATCATGCAATCCCAGTCAAGTTATCTAAGGAACACGACCCTGATATGATATCTACCCTCTCTCAAGGCATAGACATGTGATCTAGTCAAGTTATCCCCTACTTTCGTGGCAAACACCTTGAACTAAACCCATAAGATCTGTGATTCATCCGTTTTACCCTCAACCGCTGCTACCCTGCTTTCGTGGCCTAACCTCGGTTGTTCTAAACCTGATTCGTGGCCTAACCTCGGTTGTTCTAAACCTGATTATCCGGAATTAGAATTCTCCTTTCGGTCCTTTCCCCTAAGTTCCTAAAACATGCATCTACGTGGCCATCGCAAACACAAGTCAATGAAATGCTCAGATAAAGAATAGATAAACGAAAACGGGAAGATGCATTCAAAGATAAATCAAAGTGATTCCGGGATAGCCATGGGTTAATCCCTTCTCATAGAACAGAACAAACTACTCGCTCATGCGTCCGTAAACAAACATAATTAGAGTAGAAAGTCTAAGGAACGTGAAAACCAAACGAAATCGAAGTCTTGGGTTGATCTCCAATGCTCCTTGCAAGTCTCCTTCACAAGAACCTCCTCCTTCTCTCTACTCTCTCTCCTCGATCAAGAACTTGAACTCAAACTCTCTAACTGAAGCTCTCTTCCACCCCCTAGCTCCTGGTCTTCCTTCTCCTTCTTCTTTTCTTTCCTTTTCTCCATCTCTTTCCTTCTGGTCGTTCGTTCTTTTCCTTTAGTTGCAGTAGCCACCAATTTTGCCTTTTCTTGAGTTTTCCATCTTTGAATAAGTTGGGCAACGTTTCCATTACTTTCTCCAGCAAAATATCACGTATTCCTCTTCTCTAAAGTCATTTTCCTTATTGTATAAGTCCCCAACAAACTCCTATTTGTTTTAAGACAAATTAACTTATTTGAAGTTGTAGGTGACGGACGTGACCCGCGCGGGCTGGGTGTGTGACCCGCGCGGGCTGGGTGTGTGACCCGCTCGGGTGCGGCGCGCATGATTGCGCATGATCGCGTTGGAAAACAAGGTGACCTGCTCGGGCTAGGGAGTGCCCTGGTCGGGCTGAGGTGTGCCCCAGTCGGGCTGGGGTGTGCCCTGGTCGGGCTCAAGTTGCTGGACAAACTTGCCGACTAAACGCCCCGTGCGGGCAAGGGTGTACCCCACGCGGGCTGAGCTTATTCCTCGCCGATTCTCATCCCGTTTGTTCTGTGATGATCCTCGATGTTGGTAATTTGTCTCGTGTACGTCCTTTAGCTCCAAAATGAATCGAATACGCATAAAAACCTGTAAGAACACAAAAATACGAAAACGAGTAAAACGGATACAAAATCATACGTAAACATCGCATCAATATCGTATACATCTCTAAAATCGTGCAAGAAATACGTATGAAAACGATATGATTAGTAATGCACATTACGTTGAATTCATCATTGATTCTAGAGCCTCACATCATATGAGAGAAGACAAGACATTACTTGACAAGACATAACTTGGATGTAAATGGGTATGGAACTTACTATTCATAGAAATTTCTCTCTTATGTGAAAAAGTCTATGATTTAAGTTTTTCTAACAGTGATTGCAATCCGTCAGATGGATATGCACAATGCATTTTTTCATAGAGATCTCACAATACAGGTGTATATACGCTTACCACTCGGATTTTCTGCCATAGATTCAACAAAAGTATGCAAGCTTTGTAAGTAGATATATAGATTAAGCCAAACACCACGATGTTGGTTTGAAAATTGATGGATGATCTTTTGAAGTTTGGATTCATATAGTCTTACGATGATTATTCCCTAATCTCGTATATTGGAGGAAAATGTTCGACTTTATGTCATTATTTATGCGGACGATTTGTTGGTGAGTGGTAATGATTTTACCGTCATCATTCATTTCAAGGAATATTTGGGTACATGTTTTCATATGTCATATTTGGATACATTGAAATATTTTCTCTCGATTGAGATCACACACTCTTCAGATGATATTTATCTGTCTCAACGAAAATATGTTATTGACATCAATGGTGAATGTGGACTGTTGGGCATAAAAACCAATAGGTACTTCAATTGAGCAAAACCACAGACTTGGGGTTTCCACACTTGCAACGTTTGATCGCCCCGAACAATATCTACATCTCATATATTGTTCATGTTCTCGCCCAATTCTTACAAACTTCGACATTGATCATTATGACATTGCAATGTGTGTGGTTCATTATCTTAAAGGAAGATAGGGTCAAGGTTTGTTACTTCGATCCAACTATAGACTCCTATATATGGTATTGGACAACTCTAAACCATTGAGCTAGATTTTGGGATTAGTTAAGTCTAAACTCATATTCGACATGATGTTAGAATTTAATTAGTCTCAATTTTCAACTAACTGATGTTAGGCTTTCGATTGTGATGTCCACGTTCTAGGACCACGCTTGAGCGTGAGAAGGAATATTATATTGTGTTGTTCGATATCGGTTAGGACTTGAAGTATAGAATCTTATATATAGTATTAGACTCACTGAGCTAACTTTTGGGATTTGTTAGGTTCAACCGTATATTTGACATTTTTATTTTCTCTTTTCCAAAATGGACGATTTCAAAAGAAATTGTAACTATTTAAAGATACTAGGAAAAGATCCTTGGTGACGTGTGGATGATCATATTATTTGTTATGACTCGATAATCACGTTAGATTGAAGGTTTATACTGTATGGTGTATTCATGTTAGGTATAAAGATTAAATGATTTCTCTTCAATATTATATGTTGATATAGTTATTTTATCTTTATGTTCAAATATTTCCTTCACTGGATAAATATTATTTATCATCTATTTCACATATAACCAGATGGTAAAAAAATCTATATATATATATAATGATTAGTTTTATTTTTAAAAATAAATAATATAAAATATCACATACAATTATTAATTGTAGTTGGGGCATCATTTTTTTGTAAGTTTTGTAAATTCTATCTTCATTAAAATACATAAGATAGTTGTGTTATCATCAACATCTATGAGATTTCAAATGAAAGACTCAACAATGTAATTTTATCCTTATTGGAGAGAGTGAAATAACATTGTTAGGTCCATTCAAAAACATTCGACCGAGAATCCAATGCAGTGGTTCTTCTATCTGACAATAAAAAACCGAATGAGAAAGAAAGTTTTCAATTAATATAGAAAATGAATAAATAATATCCAAGAGATAAATGAATAATAAAGGAACCTTCTATGAAATTGCTTCATCAGAAATATGAATGCTAAATGACATATTCATAATTAAAAAGAAGAGGACATCCTAATCAAACTCAACTTTTATATGCGTCCTTGCATATGTTTCCTCAACCAAATGATTGATCAAAAGAACATCTCATAACTAGCTACATAAAAATTGATGATATTTGTGTATTTTATGATTACAAATGCATATATGTTTATGAGATTGCATTGGAACTCAAATTTTTATTCGTTCCACCAACGATCACGATCTAATATAATGAATATAGTAATAAATTGAAATAAATGCTTAATTCTTTTATGTTGCTGTGGGATGTGACATGGACGAATATATTGCATTTGTAGTATTTTTATTTTGATATTGACTACAACTTTTAGTCTCATAATGCCTACTCGATAAATACCAATTTTTTCAGAATATTAGATATTTTCATATCTGAAATTTTCGATTCAAATTAAAATAGTAAAATCGAAAATTTGACATACAAATATAAATATCATGATTAAAGTTAGAACTTTTTGAATTAGTCCACCTCTCTTGAAAAGTATTATCAATATCATAAAAAAATCATCAATCTATGTGAATATTTTTCAAAATCATTTTTCTACAATAAATAAAATAATATCGTTTTATATATTTATTTATTATTTTTTTAACAATATATTTTTTAAAAACAACTTTTTCCCAATTATTTTTTATAAATTTTAATTGAATTTAAATGTTAATATATATATATATAATTTTTTTATAAATTTAAAACATATATAAGGTTCTCACACAATTTTTTAAGAAAGTTTCAAAGTCTAAATTGTTGATGTGTGACATAAATATTATATCACCAGAAAATATACAACAAAAATCATTAAATTAATTTCAAAATTAAAGTAAAATAAGTATTTCTGTAAGTATTAAAAATACTTTATACGTCATTAATCAAACAGTATTATAACATCTAAGATGGTGAATGTGAAATGATTTTAATTTTTTCTGCAACACACCAAGATATTACAAAGATACATAGAAACAAAAAGTGATTTCATTTATCCTATTATCATTTGGAACAAATTAAAGAGATGAGCAAATAGCAAAACACTAATTTGTTTTTAATTAAAAATCATTTCATGTGGGTACAATAATCTTTTATTTTGGTAATAACGGAGAGATAAAGAGAAAAACTATTATAAGTAACAAAATTATATGTAAAAGCAAGCATGAAAGCAATCTTGAATAATTTCTTCCTCACGCTCTTCCTTTATTGACTTACTACAACATATGCGTAATTTTCAGTTGTGTTTCGTTCTTCACATCTACAACATATGTATCACTATTAGTGTATTGATGAATTCAACATAGAAGAACAAATGCATGATTACTCTAATTTTATCGGTCTCCTTACCTTTTCATGATAAACATGTCAATCTTGGGGCACATAGAGCTTTCCTACATCACTCATTACTGATTGGATCACAAACTAAACTAAATTGAAGTTAACATACTTTCAAAACTTATGAGAAACAAAATACATTCACATTCAGAGTAAATCAAACATTCTTGTAGTCAAATTCCACTCCAGTTCTACAACATAAACATAACATCATGATATTGTTTAACAATCATCGATAAAATACATTCAAATTGTCCAAAATGTCGAAAAAATCAATAAACTATCAAAAGCAAGATGATATTTCATTGCATAACAATGTACTTTCTATATGTAAGATTCATATTTTTTTAATGAAATTTTGTGGTAACTTACAAAACTGTATTCAGGGATGAGATTAACCTAATACCTCCTTGGAAAGAAAGGACAAAATGAAAAGTGAAATAAAATAAAAATTATTGAAAGCAGGGGAGGGTATGTATCCAAATAGAAACAAATACTATACAAATTTAAAAAGAAAAAAAAAAGAATAAAAGTACATAGCCAAGGAAAAGAAGAAGAACAAGAAGAAGAAAAGTTATCATATCATGTCCATGAAGCTCCTCTGAGATTGACCTGCCAAGGTGTCAAGCCTCGTCCCCATCATCATCAAAACCTTAAACTCATCAAAATCAATCATTCCATCATCGTCCATACCATTGATCATCTTCCTACACTTCAAGATCAATATTTCATCTCTGAGATTCCTCAGGACCTCGTGAAGCTCCTCCGTCGATCTATATCCATCTATGTTGTACAGGGAGAATGAATCCTTTAGATCCTCCAGAATATCTTCCTGATCGACATCCTTCGTATTCAATTCCACAGACTCCTCCAAGTTTATGTAACCGTCTCCATCCCTATCAATCTCTGTGATAGCTTTCTGCAACTACTCCAGGACCTCGTATTGGATGGGATAGAAGCGCAAACATACCCTCCTCTGAGATATTTTGGTACCTTCTTATCCCACATAGAAACTGAAGACGATGCATCGCACACGCTCGATTTAGGTGAGCGAGATTGCGAATCTCCGACGTAGTCAAGTAAGTGCACTGACCTTGTTCTAAACATACATAAAAATGAAACATGAGCTCTAGTTAAAAAAAAAACATTTACAGTCAAGTGGGGTACAAATATAAATTCTTGCACATCCATTTATCTTCGTCTTCATTTTATTCTTCTTTGATGGTCTTCCACTATTGCAGAATCTCTTCGTTGCTTAGTGTCGTAAAGATTCTGTTTAGATTTCTGAAAAAATCTCTCTCGATTCATCTGCTTTGGTTCTTTTGCGGAACTATTTTTGCAGAAAGAAATTGGATCCGAGACGAAGATGACTTCTAATGATCCCGATATCGGTATCATCAGTGACGATTTCTTCTCTTCTAGTGTTTCGTTGATCTCTAAGTTTGGGTAAGCTACGAGAAAATTAGTTAACGGGTGAGCAATTAAGATCCTCCTATGATCGGACCTACAAGTCAATATAGTTGGTGATGATTTCTTTTCAATTTAGGAAACTTTTTTACGTATCTATAATGGATTGTGGAGGGTCAAGAATACATACTTTTTTAATTCTCTATTTGTTCTTCATCTTCCTATACGGTGTCCATTGAAGAGGCGAAAAAGGAGATGAAGATAAGGGAAAGAAAGAAATAATAAAAATATAAGAAGACAAATGGACGTTTAAAAGGGAGAATGTCAGAAATGCCCGTCTAGGGCTAAAACACTTCAAAACTACACTCCTAAATCTGATGGAAAAAAATTGGAGAAAAGACATATGTGTCCTTATGTTTTGTTAATGAAAAACACATACGAATGAGAGAAAGGCAAATTTGAGAGGAGGGAAAACAAAATTTGAGAGGAGGGAACAGAGTTTAGAGCTATTCCTTTCATTTTCAAGTGATTTCCTTCCATTTTCGAGCGATTTCCTTCCATTTTGAGCGTTTTTGCAGCAAATTTCGAGCGATTTCCAACAATGTTTTAGTCATTTTCAGTGATTTTCAGCAATTTCCAGTGTTTTTAGCGATTTTCCGGTGATTTTTAGCGATTCCGACGATTTGTAGGTGATTTCCAGCAATTTCGACTGTTTTCCCGCGATTTCTGGCAATTTCCGGCGAATTTTGGCAGTTTCCGACGGTCGAACTGGGTCGCAGGGTCAAAGGGTCGAATTGGGTCGCAGGGTCGTAGGGTCACAGGGTCGAACTGGGTCGTAGGGTTGAACTGGGTCGCAAGGTCGTAGGGTCGGACTGGGTCGCTGGATCGTAGGGTCGGAATGGATCGCAAGGTCAAACTGGATTGCAGGGTCACAAAGTCGTAGGTCGGATTGGATCATTAGATCGCAGGGTCAAAATGGGTCGCAGGATCACAGGGGATATTTTGGAAATATCAACATTTATAAAAGTATTTTTGAAGTGAAAATTTTTTTTTGAAAAAATATTTTTAAAATTTTTTTAATTTTACAAGTATATTTTTGAAGTTAGCCCGTTTAAAAAGTCGAATAAATATGTATGTCAATAAAAATCTTTAAAATTTGGGATTGAAAAACCTTAAAACGTGGAGCGGACATTGAATCTAATGCATTCAAACTTATCAATTAACTACTTTTTTATATCGCAAACTAAAAGGAAAAAGAAAAATTTATCTTGTCCACGTGGAAGAATGAAAAGTTAAAATGCATGAAAATTGATGGATTATCAAATTTTTTAATATATAATTTTAAAATATTAAACAAAATAAAATTAACAGAAATGGGGATTAAAAAGGTTAAAAAAGGAATAAGAAGAAGATGATTTGTTCACGAATGCATGTATAATATTTTATCATTACTAAATAAAATTAGAAAAATAAATGACACGTGATTGTTAACTGTTTAAGATAAAGCCGTATATAATAATGATAATATTTTAATCATTATAATAATTATATTAACAGTAACACAATCTTTATTATTATTTTGTTGTTGTTATTGCCATCAAATAACGATTCTAATAGAAAAATCTAGAAAGTGTAGTGTAGAGAGAGGCGTCTCAGATCAACGGTATTCACACCGTGTAGAAAGAAAGAGTCAATCCATCGATACGTGTGACATCCATGAACGTGATCTCAGCATTTACGTCATATTCTTCCCGTTTTTTTCTCGTGCAAAATATTAAAAGAGGATAATATTATGGAAGGTTTACTTTTGTATATTTCTTCGGCACTTCTTTTTCCAATAATAATAAATATTCCATACTAGATGCCGTGCGATACTAGAAATAAGCTTACTTTCATATGTTATAAGAAATTGTTTTTTATCCTTTATCTATATAAATTATATTTTATATATGAATTATAGACCAATATTGTTTTCTAGAACTAAACAATTAAAAGAAAATCTATTAACCTTTAGAGATGTAATGGACGTATCAAATATAATGTCGATGATACGTGACCTCTACTAGATATCCATATTGAGATCGGATTTATCATCAACCTTTGACGTAGATAGATCAAAGATATAGAATATTTTTTCTGATTTTCTTTATTTTTTCAATTTGTTTTTGAAGAATATCTAACTCCTCAAATTCTTTGGCTTGTAACATATTCATATATATATATAATATCACTATATACATAAATTTTTTTATCGTCATTATGCAATTCATTAACTTTTAATTACTTTTCTAACGATCTTACTAATTATCACGTAATTACACTTAGGGAATTCAACCCACGCGAATGCAAATCACATTGGTTGATCAATCCGTACGGAGTTCCGTGGGTATATTGACGAACGTTGCTGTACAAGTGGGAGAATTCTGGTTCCCCGCGGATTTTGTCGTTGTGGACATGGAGATCAATCCGAAGATTCCCTCATTTTGGGACGGCCATTCCTCAACACGACAAAGATGGTCATCTATTGCGCGGAAGGCAGGCTAGTGATGAAATTCGGGGACGAGTCTATCGAGTTCAAACTCGACGAGGCATTGAAGAAGCTATATATGACCGAACCCGTAATGCACGTTACCACGACGGATGCACCAACGGAGAAGATTGAACGTGTACATCGTGACATCCATCCCGAGGAGATACCATTGTCCGAGTGCACTGGGAGTCAATTTAAGTCACCAGCAAGATCAGACGCTCTCACGCAGTTCAAGGAGAAGCAAAAATTCCCTCAGCAAGGAAGTGACCCGAGCAGGCAACACACTCCACCCGCGCGGGCAGCATCAATTTTAGGAGACCCGGTCGGGCAGCCTCACAGCCCGACTCGGGTAGTACCTACGGGGGTAAATGCTTCAATTAGCCACCCGAGCGGGTGGGTTCATGAGCCCAATCGGGCAAAGGGATTGGATAAGAACCCGCCCGGGCGATCCCACAGCCCAACGCGTGCACAACCCACGGGGGTAAATGTCATATTTAGGGACCCGACCGGGGCACAGAAGGAGCCCGATCGGGCACCAGAGAAGAACCAAGATCCGCATAGTTTGATCGAGACTTCCACGCGAGCAATGGTTCTACGGCCACACACACCAACCCTCGGTGACCCACATACACTCTTATCCCACATGGAATACAGAGGAAACGCTCAACCAAAACCGAGTTCGAAGGAGATACGAAGGAGTCGTGGGATCGAACGAGAAGAACCGAGGATCGCAAGTCAAAAGCCCTCCAGGGTTCGAGCCACGTCACGCTGATCAGCTAGAGGACGGAAGAGGCATACCTCCTCTCTCCGACATCACACGCGTATGAAGACGCTAGGGTCGAGCTAAAGACCGAAAACAAGCGCTTCTCGGGAGACAACCCGAGCCCCGTATCCTTTCATCGTTTTTCATTTTATTTCCATATTTTTGAACTCTTTTTAGAATTTGGACAATTTTTTTAGGATATAGGAATTTAGTGCTCTTATCGATTTATGCTGCATGGATTTTCTCGTAATTTTCCAGGTCTGTAGCACTGCCCAGTCGAGCAGACAGCTCCACCCGAGCGGGTAGGTCAGATTGAGAGACGCCCGATCGGGCGACTTTAGAGGACCCGATCGGGCACCGTAAATTCTGCACACATTAGTTTTATTTCGAGTAACCCGAGCGGCCACCCTCACTTCACAAATTCAACCCGAGCGTGCTCCTGGAACTTTCAGCCCCTCACGCTGCAACTCATCCGCCAGAGTCACTCGTGCGCCGCCGCCATTTCATCGTCGCCGGTCGAGACCCTCGGTTACTCGAAATACCGTCTACCTCCTCTCTCGCAAATTACCTGAAAATCTCTCAATTACTCACTAATTCCATGTATATTTATGCAATATTGAGTTATTTTGGACTGCTATGGGTTAGATTTAGGTCTGATTAGAGAAGATATAGGGTGAAATTGTTGATTGAATCCACGAACGCGAACTGCAGGTCGCGATTTCGCGCTTCCACCCGATCGAGCTAGGTTTAGCACCCGATCGGGCATCGAGTTTTTGGACCCGATTGAGCAGTTAATTCGCCCGAGTCGGGCAGTGCCTACGGGGGTATTTTGTAGAATTTGAGCCCGACCGAGCTACTTCTTCTACCCAATCGGGCACCCTGCAAACAGTGACTAACTTCCGATTTTTCTTGTTTGTTTGTTTTATAGATGGCCCCGAAGATCTTCCAGAGCTCAAAGAAACGCCGATCTGACGCTTATGACCCAGAACACGGATGGCCAGCGAAGTCGGATGCCGTCACGGAATTAACGCCATATATTCCGATCACTACGACTCACCATCAATACAACTACCGGACGACAACCTTCTTGTCCGGTCAGAAGTCAAGATTCACCGAACTGCAGCCGCGGATTTTTCCATCCTGCTTTCTATCCTCAGAAGCAACGAGTGCCCTCCACATTGAGGAGCACATCGATACCATCTTCAACACTTGGGATGGACGGGACTGAGGGACACGCATGAATACACCTACCGCAACCTCACAGCGGAATTCTTCGCGTCCTATACCGCATTTTTCCCTGTGTCCGGAGATCGGGAGAGAGCTTTCATGGATTTCCGTCTGCTGGGACAGAACTATCGGCTCAGCGCGCGACAGTTCGCGATTATACTTGATGCTCCGCATTGCAACTTCCCGAAGATGCCCGAGCATAACCGGAGGTGTCAAGCGCAATTCTGGGCTCAGATTGCGTACGGTGATTACTCGACGAGCTCGAAGGTCAGCCACATACGCCACCCCGCTCTAAGGTACTTTCATTTTTTCCTAGTCTCTTCCATACTAGGAAAAGGAGCATAAGGTGGAGTCAACCACACGGAGTTGGCGTACCTTAGGCGGGTGGTTCAGTCAGGCTTTGCGGTAGACGAGTGGGACATCTTAGACGTCGACTTGGCGTTGTTAGTCATGAGGCATTTCCATGACATCGCCACCGAGAAGTGTAGCACAGACACGAAGATCATGTGCGGTGGCATCGTCACGAAGATAGCACGAAGAGTCAGTATCAACCTTGGCATCCTGACTGAGGACAATATCAATGAGGAGCCCGAGCTGAACCTTCAGAACTTGCGCAATCGAAGGGCAATTATGATCGAGTGGTGTAGAGTCATCTGGAGCCACAAGGACGAGCACGGTCGCAACTTGGAAGTCGACCTACGCGAGATTCAGATGTCGGGTCTAGACGAGGAGGCTCTCGATTCAGGATTGATCCAGCCATCGGACACATCGGCCTGAGACTAGGTGAGGTAGATCCACCTCCAGCCGTTGCACCAAGACCGTTTATGTCTCGACAGCGCAGCCGACGCGCCACTCACTCTCGCGCCTGCCCAAAGTACCCTCATCATCGCTCTGACTTTCCTTCCATGGAAGGTGTCTCCGACGTCCTCAAGTATGTTGCGGAGGAGAGCAGTTCAAGGAGCAATCGATACAGCACACACACTACCTCACGGAGTCTGTTCGCAGATTCCAGCAGCTCAGCATGCAACACTACCAGGAGCCGTACGTGTCGATCCCGCAGGATTACCATACTGGCACCATCTCGTATCGTCCGCACATCCCATACGAGCTGCAGTCCTTCTACTTTCCACCTTGGGAAGGGGCACCCGCGGAGCCAGCAGACCCTCCGGCCACTCACGGTGGAGAGGATGACGATTAGACCTTTCTTCCTTTTTACTTTTTCTTTCTTTTTCTATTTTCGTTTGATGGACCTATTTTTCTTATTTTTCTTTCTTTTTAGTTTTCGCGCATGTGTACGCTCGTTTGAACCTATTGATTTAGTGATCTTTGCTCTATCTTTTGCATTGCATGATTCTCATCTCAGGTCTTTCACGCTAACACCTGCATTAAAGCAAGAGAATATCACAACTCCGGATGTATCGCAATTCAAGAAAGCATAACACACCACGTGTATTGGTTCCTATTCTTTCTATTTTCTCGAATTTGTGTTTGGCATGCGGGTATCCCTCATAGATCTCGAACACCGGGACTATGTTCCGTTCAAGTCTAGGGGGTACTCTTTTGATTTTTTGTGATACGATTTTTCATGAGCGACATATTTGCGTTTAGGGTTAGGATTAGGAATAAGAGATGGATACCTAGTACAAATTTTTGAACCTTGGTCATTTTTTGCGACCTTGTTGAATCGTGAACA
>CM071868.1:23309689-23356052 GCA_036759665.1 Gynandropsis gynandra | reverse complement strand
ATTAGATTCCACACGCTTATACTCCGTTGTCATCTAGGATAAGTTTTTGACTATTCCGAGTTAGGATTGACATGAGTACATTGATGATCGATGGTTCGGGTCTAAGTGGTGGGTAGAGGCGCTGTTCTACGTCCTAAGGGTTAGAGTGATGCGAAATCAAGAAAAAAATAAAAAGCGAAAAAAATATAAGATCTTCAATAACGCACCTCTTCACTCCGTTAAGGTCACGCGACCTTATGAGTGTGCCATAGGCAGCCTGGGTCTAATTAAAAAGCCATCCCTCTTCGACTTCGACGTCCTAGGAACAAAGCGTGGATCTAAGTATCGAAAAAAAAGGAATAAGAACGAGAAAAATGAGGTTAATGATATCAAAAGCTTAGGGGAATTGGTATGGAGATTGCTTGGACGTTATCTAGGGTTGTGAAATAGACTTAGATTTTTTGTAGGATTTCATGGCTCGGAACTTTCGGTAGATATAAGGCTATACTCGATACGCATAGGCTTTTGTTCATGTGACGCGTTAATTTGCAGAATGACTAACTTTTCGAATATTTTCGTGCTAGTATCCATCGTTATTAGATTCTTCCTACACTTGTCTTTAGTTTTGTTTGAGGATAAACAAAGGTTCAGGAGTAGGGGAGTTTGATAACACGTAAAGTTTATCAATTTTAGGTTAGGTATTAGTATCATTTTCGTATAGATTTGATAGCACGAGTTACATTTCCGATATGATTCTTCTTTATATACGCTCGTTTTGTTGGTTTTCAAATTTTAAGGCGACAAGGCCTAAACGACCATAAAAAAGGCAAATTCCTGAATTGAACCACTCAATTTGAAGACACAATTCACTCAGAGCCAAAATCAAGCCTCGGAACACAAAGGAACACCCGAGCAACGAGCGGAAAAGAGCAAAATCAAGAATTGAAGAGTGCCCGCTCGGGCACTGAGGTCTACCCACTCGGGCAAAACCTACAGGGTTTATTTGCAACACCTTGCACAACCTCTGCACGACCGGGTAAAAGGTGTACCCGAGCGGGCCGCCTTTCTCGCAACAACCTTGATTTTGAATTCGAACGAGCGAATTAAAAGAACAGAAGAGATCCAGACGCAAGGGGGCGACGCCTAGGGCAAGGAAAGGCTTGGAAATCATCAGGAAAGGCTTGGGAGACGTTGGAGAAGGAGAGAAGCATCAATCCACACATCGGTAACACAATAGGGAAGATCGAGGCATCGAGTTTCCTAGGGTTTATCATGTTTAGGGTTGTGTTATTTCCCTTGTTAGCAAATTCCATGAGTGAGTAGATTCCCAACTATGGGTTAGGGATATCGGATTGTAACGGATGTACAAACTTATGCGTTAATGCTTAGATCTATTGTATTTATCTTGATATTCGGTTCTACAATCAACACTGTAAACGTCTACACTAGTGTTGCCCGCTCAGTAACATAGGAATTCATATTTTGCTGGAATGTTAAAGTATGAATCCGGAACTGTTGAATTGTAGGTTAAGCTCGATTAATGAGAATCTGACCGTTCGGTTAATCGATTTAGGAATTAGGATTGCGCTCGTAACGCTGCCACAGTACGGGTTAATCGCTGCTGGAAGGTAGGGTTGCACGTACTCATGGTTAGGAGGTCTAGGCTCGGCAAAATCATTCCTCACCATAGAGCATGAATTTCCCATTATCAAGATAATTCGATAGTTTTATTATCTTTAGTTGTTACATCCATACGATTTCCTCATCCAGACTGTTTTTGTTTTGGTTTTCTCGCATGCAGCGATATACTCTATTTCCATAACCAAGTCAGTTACTGTAGTATGTTTGGAATTTTTCCAGCCAAGCGCTCCACCATTCAAGAAGAACACATAGTGTATTTACCGGCGTCCTTCTCTGTTGCAAAACTTGCATCGGTGTACCTCCTCTTACTCTATGATAAAGCTTCCAAAGATGAGGAATTAGTATTTAGTCATTCTCAAGTACTCCAGAATGGTTTTCACCAATTTCCAGTGTTCCTCACCAGGATTAGCCTGATACCGACTCACTACACTTAGCGAGAATGCCACATTAAGAAATGTACAAGTCATGGTATACATGATGGCTTCCACCGCGCTAGCGTATGAGATCCTACTCATGTATTCTCTTTCAGCCTAGGTCTTAGAACAATCCTTTGATAGATAGAAATTCTAGTGTATATCGGAAGATAACCTTTTGTGGAATTTAACACATTTTACCTTCGCATGATGGTGTCGATGTACATTGACTAGCAGAGTCATAGCAACCTCTTGTATTTATCTCTACGAATCCTTATTTCCATAATATAGATCATCTCTCCCAAGTCTTTCATGGAGAATTGTTTGCATAACCAACCTTTGGTCCTTTCCAATGAAAATATGTCATTTTCTATCAACGATATGTTATCCACACATAGCACAGGGAAAATCACATTGCTCCCACTAACCTTTCTGTACATGCAAGACTCTTCTTCACATATAACAAGGTTAAAATTTTCAACTATCTTATTAAATCGAAGATTCCAACTACAAGAACGTTTTCAAGTCCATAAATTGACCTTTGTTGCTTGCATACCATACCATCCATATATGGGACTGTGAAACCTGTAGGTTGAGTCATATATTCCCAGAGCTCTCCATTTTGAAAAGTTGTTTTCACACCCATTTTCCATTTCTTATAGTCATAGTAAACTGCAATCGCATCTCATCAACTAGACTAGCTTAATAGGTCTTCACTTTCTGATCCGCCCTTATATTTTCTTGTAAACCCATTTACAACCAAATAATCCAGATTTCGATGAAGGTTCTACCATAGTACATATTTTGTTCATCCTCATCGACTCCATTTCAGATTCCATGGGTTTCCACCACTTCTTAGAGTCAACACTCTGAGTTGCTTCCTCAAAAGTCAGCGGTCTTCTTCAATATGACTTCCCTCATTCTCTTGCACCAATCAACCTGTCAAGTGCTCGATGAGAATGTATAGACATCCTGAGCAGAGCTTGTACCAAAGGATTTATCTCATCCAGATTTTTTTGTTGAATGGATTACTAAATGAGTTTTGTAACTTGTCTTTGATCTTTAACATTTGAAGATGAAACACCTCTATTCATCCCCAAGACATCCAGAAAAGACTTATCATAGGGGTGATAGAAATAATATCTCATTATTTTCCTGGAATATCGAATAAAATGACACTTACCGAATTTAGCATCAATTTTATCTAAATGCAATCTCTTGATGAAAGCTATATAATCTCATACTCTCATGTGTTTAAAGTTCAGCTTACATCCTCTCCATATCTCGTAGAGAATCTTTGATAATGCTTTTGTGTGAACATTTTTTAGCAAGTATGCACGTGCGTCTAAAGTATAACCCCATAAGCTGATTGCAAGATCAATGAACCTCATCAAGTATTGTACCATATCTAATAAAGTACAATATCTCTTTTCCAAAACACCATTATGCTGCAACATTTAGGAGAAATCCCATGCATAAAAATAAATTTTTTCATAGATCATCTGTGAACTTGTGACTTAGATATTCTCCTCCATGTTCAGATCTCAACATTTTGATGACCTTTCTTATTTTCTTCTCCACTTCACTGCTAAATCTTTTGAACATTTCAAAAGACTTAGATTTATGGTTCATAAGATATACAAACTCATACCATGACATTTCATTAGTGAACGTGATAAAGTAGGATTTCCTCTTTTAAAACCATATGGTTCCCTGATATTATCAAGTCTACAATACCAAAGGAAAGTCTAATTCAAACGATCATTTGTTTCCCTTTATGTTTGAAAATATGCATGTTAATCATATCAACATTTACATCACGTAAAATATACATGCATATTGTAAATAACCATTTTTAAACAATTCATCATTACGAAAATTAAGAACATATTATTAGAAAAAATAATTTTAAATCCAAATCTATCAAACATAGAAATTAAAATTATGTTCGAATTTTTTTTTTGAAACATAAGAAACATCTTCTAAACATAACATGTTGCTCGTAGCCGAGTGAATTTGTTCTTACAGCTAATGCGCAACGTTTCTATCATTCTTCACATGTAGGTTGAAGTCCCCTTTTTGTAGCCTTCTATTGATCTTAAACCCCTGTAACATATTGTAGATGTTAAAAAATATTGTTGTCATCCAATATCCATATATTGGAATCAATAGTAGTAAGACAAAGCATAAAAATATTTTTAGTAAAAGTAATACCTTGTTTCTTGTCATTAAGAGACGCAAGATCTTTCTTGTCTAGTGTCCTTTCTTCTTGCACAAAAAACATTTCACATCAATATGATTGGCCATGCCCTCCATTGCCTTGGGTTTGGTCACACTACCTCTAGTCGTGAAAGGCTTCTTCTTAAGGCAATTTATGCCTTTCGTATTCTTAGAAAAGGAGAAAACAACCATGACATGTCTAGTAACCGTCCACATCCCCTCGATTATTATTCTCATTATCAACCAATAGATTTAGCATCTCATACAAATTGGTGTTCATATTGTTCATGTAAAAGTTAACAATGAACGATTAAAACGTGTAAGGGAATGACTATAGGATCATATCCTTTACCAAATTTTTATCCAATGTGATCCTCCACTTCTCAAGTTGTTTTATAATATCTATCATCCTAATAACATGGGGTTTTAAGTAGATTTGGGAGCAATAATGGATTTAAATAGAGTCTTAGATAGCTGAAACCTTGTTGTTCTACCCTATGATTCATACATCATCCACTACAAAAAAACTCGCAGTTTCCAAGGGACGGGGCAACGGATCCGTCCGTTGGAAACATTTACCAACGGATTGTAACGGATTTGTTGATATTTTCAACGGGCGAAAATCCGTTGCAATCCGTTACAAATTTCATCGGAATTGTAACAGATAATTTTCGTTGCTATATCCGTTGAAATCCGTCGCGATTTTTAACGGAGTGTTATGGATTATGTCCATTGGCCTTATCCATTGAAGATCGTTAGAAACCGAGAAAAGGATTCCAACGGGCGTCTGTTGCAAATTGTAACGGATGCCCATTAGAAATCGCAATGTATGCTTGTTGATATTGTAAATTTCGAGGTTCAACTGTCGAATTAAATTACCGCGAAAGAGCAACGGGCATCCGTTGCAATTTCCAACGGATTTTCGTTGGAATATTTACTATATATCGAAACCTAGGGTAACCCCAAAGCATCAATAAAAACCATCTTAATATCTATTATTGAATCCAATACAACTTTGATAAATTGTTTCACCACCGGGATCGGGAAAAGGATTCTCGACGGTGTTACAGTTCATAAAGGCTGTTTTGAATTCGATAATAGATGTAAAGATGTCGGATATCCGTTGGAACATTTACTATTTACATCAAAACCTAGAGTTGCTTCAAATCATCAATAACAAGTATCTTAATATCTAATGTCGAATCTAAAACAACCTTCATAAACTGTCTCACCGTCGGGATCAAGAAAAGGATTCCCGACGGTGATGCAGTTTATGATGGTTGTTTATAGATTCGATAATAGACGTAAAGATGCTGATTTCAGTTTTTATTCACTACTAGACATCGAAATTAAATGAATTATAATTACAAAATCGTAATTCATAAGATCTAACTATTGTAATATGAAACAACTAACGGATTTGTAAGCACTTTTAACGGGTATTAATCCGTTGGAAAAGATTTCAACGGGCATCCGTTGGAATTTGCAACAGATGACCATTACAATTTGCAACGGATGGCCGTTGAAATTTTTGATTTCGAGGCCATCGGTTTAAATTAATTCACGTGAACTTCCAACGGGCATCCATTGCAAATTCCAACGGATGTCCGTTGGAATATTCACTATCTAGATCATACCAAAGAGTGCACCAAACCATCAATAACAAAACAAATTTGAAAAAATATCATCGTCTTCAAATAAAAATATATATAGATCAAGAGAGTTGATGTATAGAAGAAAAGATCCTGTAACCTAAGAGATTACGCAAGAATTCTTACACGGATTGGAGCAATTCATGAGTTTTGCGTCGATGCACCCTTTGTGTCAAGAACGCATGAGAATGTTATTTCCATACAAAAGATGCACAAACATGAAGTATCGAAGTCAAGAAATTGTTTGCAAACATCTTTATAAGGTGAGTTTCGTTGAAAATTACTAAATTTGGTTTTTTCACGGTGAAAATTGCAGTGTTAGAGATATTGTGCAAGATGCACAAGTAGAACGAAATGAAAAAGTTATTTATGAAGCATTAACAACCAATCAATATGTGGAAATGGTGTCAGATGCTTATCCTAGAGTTGTTAATGAACAAACGCATGAAGAAATGACGAACATCGATGCACGTCGATTCTTCAACCTAATGGATTCGGCGAAACAGTCTATATATGAAGGTTATCGTGAAGGTCAGTCTCGTTTATCTTTATCTTCAAGATTGATGAGTATTAAAAGAGACTACAATGTGGCTGAAAATTGCATGGATTCATTTTGCAAAACAATGCGAGAATATTTAACGGAAAATAATCAAGTTCCTGATACATACTACTAAACAAAGAATGTGTTAAAAGATTTGGGAATGCAACATGAGAAAATTGATGTTTGTAGAAATTGTTGCATGTTGTTTTGGAGAAATGATAAAGACTTGTTGGAATGCAAGTTTTGCGGTGCAAGCAGATTTCGGCCTAAAAAATCATCTTCACGTAAACCATACAAGAAAATGTTCTTATGCCTATAGGAAATAGGTTGAGAAGGTTATATGAATAAAAAAACCGCTATGGCAATGAGATGGCACGCAGAACACTCAACGGTCGGAGGTATAATGCAACATCCATCGGATGGTAAGGCTTCGAAAGATTTCAATGAAATATTTCCCGAGTTCGCGTATGAAACAAGAAACGTCTACCTTTGCTTATGCACTGATGGTTTTAGTCCCTATGGACAATCTGGAAGTCAATATTCTCTGTGGCCGGTGATTTTTTCCCCGTATAATTTGCCTCTCGAGATGTGTTTGAAAAGAGAGGTAATGTTTGAAAAGAGAGGTAATGTCCTGATTCCAAGACCAGAACATCCGAAGAAAAGTTTCGATGTCTTTTTGTAGCCCTTAATACATGAATTACGATAGTTGTGGAATGAAGGAATCCTTGCTTATTACGTCAGTAATAAGAAAATTTTCACATTGAAAGCGATCTTGTTATGGACGATTAGCGATTTTTCTGTCTATGGAATGTTATCTGGATGGAGTATGCACGGAAGATTGGCATGTCCATATTGTATGGAGAATATAGATGCATTTCGACTAGTACATGGTAAGAAACCATGTTGGTTTGATTATCATAGAAGATTTCTTCCTCGTGGCTATGCTTTCCGGAAAGATAAAAAACATTTTCGGAAGAACGTGGTACAAAAAGAATAGGCGTCGTGCATGCAAACCGGAACACAAATCCTTTACGAATGATTGAACACAATGGATGATTTACAAGAATCAATTGAATGCAGTGGAGATCGTGGCCATCGTAAACCAAAAGGAGGTGAATAGCATAACTGGTATAAACGTAGTATCTTTTGGGAACTACCATACTGTAAATCATTGATATTACGTCATAATTTAGATGTTATGCATATCGAGAAGAACTTTTTCGATAACATCATAAATAATGTTTTGAATGTGGCGGGTAAAACCAAGGATAAGATACAATCAAGAAAAGATTTGAAATCAATATGCCGACAACCTGAGTTGGAATTACGAGATGGAAGGTCACCTATCCCGGTATTCAGATTGTCTGGTCCAGTGAAAACGACATTATTAAAGTGGTTAAAAGATGACGTTAAGTTTCCCGATGGATATGCATCGAACATTGCTCGGTGTGTGGATATTGTTGGTTCGAGGCTGATCGGATTGAAAAGACACGATTGTCACGTTTTCATGCAGCGGCTCATTCCAATTGCATTTACTGAGCTCTTACCACGGAATGTTCACGATGTGTTATGCGGAATCAGCATATTTTTTCAGAGATATATGTTCGAGGAATTTAAAAGGTGATGACTTGGAAGTAATGAAAAACAATATCTCTGAAGTATTATATGCATTGGAAAAAGTTTTTCCGCATTCATTCTTCGATATCGTGGAGCATTTGCCAATACATTTACCAGATAAGGCAATACTCGGTGGGCCAGTTCAATTCAGATGGATGTATCCTTTCGAAAGGTTTTTCTTTCATTTAAAGAAAAAAGCAAAAAACAAAGCAGCGGTTGAAGGATCTCTTGTCAAACAATACTTACTGGAAGAAATCACATATTTCAGCATATTTTATTTTGAGTCGCATATTCAAACGAAAGAACATTGTGCAACGGATGATCACACAAACTATCTATATCAATATAATCCGCAGTTTGGCACAATTCCTAAAATGTTTACACCGATTGGACGTACAGGAGATAAATCTGATGAATATTGGTTAACACCAGAGGAGTATAATCATGTCCACACATATGTACTACTAAATTGTCAAGAGTTATTACCGTTCGAAAGGTACGTACATGGTACATATTATAATTTCAATCTTTATACATATATATATATATATATATATTAAAATGTAATGTATTTTCATTATTCATGATATTTGACAAAGTGCTTAGTACATATCCTCATCTAAATGCAAATGAACTCACAGACATGAAAGTTCAACATTATGGCTCGTGGTTTAGAGACTACGTAAGTACTCATGTACACATCTATTTAAATTAATTGCATATAAAAGTATTAATTTGTTTTTATTATACGTACAGGTGAAATATTCTGATGAAAGACTTCCTACGTGGTTAAAATATTTGACTAACGCACGAAATGTCATGTGTTGGCCAATCTTGTTTACTCGCGGCTACATGTTCCACACGTACGAACACGGAAAACATAGAAGCACAAACAACTATGGCGTTTGCGTTAATAGTGATATAGAGGGTGATAACTTCTACGGCATATTGCACCAAATGATACAACTGGAATATCTCGGTCTCGTTGGGTTGAAAGTGATGCTTTTTAAATATCAGTGGTTTGACCCAACCGTAGGACGTGGAATACGAAAAAACCGTTGCGGAGGAATTGGCGTCAACCCGGCACGACAATATGGTAAGTATGATCCATTCATCACCATAGATCAAGAATATCAAGTATGTTACGTGCAATATCCAACAACATTGAAACGTCGAAGAGATGAGTGGTGGCACGTAGTAAAGATCAAGCCACGAGGGATCATAAGCTCTGATAATAAAGAAGATGCGTTGCAACCTGATCATCCGTAGCCGATTCGTTTAATTGATACAGATCGTGAGGAGATTCTTGCGAGAAATGACATAGACGGAGAACTCATACGCGATTATGAAGACATTGAACCAGAAGATGCTAAAGATGAAAACGGCGATGAATTCAATGAACAAGCAAAGGAAGACTCGCCCATCGATGCATCTACTGAAGAAGAAATTTAAATAAAATAATGTCTATTATGTATAATAAATGTAGATGATGTGTAATGTAAATGAATTGTAACGTTCATGATGTGTAGTAATGTATATGATGTGTAATCGAACAATTGAATAGGTTATGTAAACGATGTTAAATGTATTAAAACTTAGAATTATCTAATGCCAACAGGCATCCGTTGAAAATTGGAAACGGATGCCCGTTAATACACGAACTCGCCCCGGACACTTAGAAAAAATTTCTAAATTTTCCACATTTTCAACGGGCATCCGTTGCAAATTTTCTAACGGACACCCGTTACCAACTTTCCAACGGGCGTCCGTTGGCAATTTGTAACGGATGCTCGTTAGCATATTTCCAACGGGCATCCGTTAGCAATTTGTAACGGATCCCCGTTAGCAAATTTGCAACGGGCATCCTTTGGAAATTGCAACGGATGCCCGTTGGACTAGGTAATGATGCCTACCTTAGTCTGCAGATTTTTCCAACGGGCATCCGTTGGAAATTGCAACGGATGGCCATTGCGAGGGGAGACGAGCTGCCATTTAGCCGTCTGTTGCCTTAGGAATACAGGACATCACGTCAATTTACTCCGTCCATTGAGATGACGTGGTTTCCAACGGGCATCCGTTGGAATTTCCAACGGATGCCCGTTGGAAAATTCGATATATATAAAGCCGTTGAACAATTCTTATTTCAACATAAATCACAAACAAAAAACTCCTCTCACACCCATAAACACTCTAAATCCTTAGAAAAACATTGAGATCGAGACGTTTTATAGGATCAGGGGGTTTATTGGCTGGTTCCGCGGGAGCTCCTCCCGCGACGCCACCACCACCATATCGTCCTCCTTCACCAGAATCGGCACCGCCGAGATTTGATGAAGATGACGATATGATAGATATGGATTCTTTGATCGATGATTTCGATGGGCGTCCAACCCTTCCGATTATCGATCCAGAACATTCTCCTGGGACGTTATGGTAAAAAAATTACTATTTTGATTTGTATTATTATATGTTATAAATATTATCTAACTTTGTATTTTTGATTTGTAGGTTTGATGTTGATGATGTACTGAAACACACAAACAACCTCATTATCCAAGGGTCCTTATAGAACGAATTATACTATTCCTGACAAGTTACGCTAGAAGTTGTGCGCCTATAGTTTTATCAAACTATTTGATCACCTATATAAATGATTTCGATGAGCTATTGTTTAGGTGCGAAAACGTTGTTTAACAACCGAATATGAAATTTAGTTCATATTTTTATATTTTGGTTTCATGGATTGTATTTTTCCTAAAAATAAACAACCAAATGAAGAATTTAATAAGTTTTAGGGGCGTAATGGATGGATTGGATGTAGTAACAATGATACGGGACTTTTATAGATGTTCACATCGAAATCGGCTTCACTGATAACTTTTAACGTGGATGAATTGAAGATAGAAAACTTTTAATATGTTTCTCTCTATTTTTCTCAATTGTTTTTCAAGATGTGTAACTCCTCAAATTCTTTTGCTTAAACCATTTAGAATGAACGTTGCACATATATACATAATTTCTTAGCCACCATTATGTAATTAATTAACTTTTAAATAATTACCTAATGATCCTAACAATTATCATATAATTGCACATACAGCATATACAATTTCACCAATGGATTAGACTCAAATTTCTCATGAACATATGTTGTTAGAATATTTTATGTGCCTTTCAGGAAATATTTAGAATATAAGTTGTACTGTAAAGTTGGAAACTTTAATTAATTCTGTGTTTCTATTATTAAATTAAAGACATGAATTTAATGTAAAGTTGAATCCTTTAATTTTATGTTTTCATAATTGAATTAAATGAATATATATATATTAATGTAAAGTCGAACACATTAATCATAAGTTTTTAATATTGTCATATAGGCTTTAATGTAATGTCCACTTAAGTTTTCATTAAATAATTAAAGATCAGGTGATATTCATCAATAATTAGCAAACATTTTTTATTATTCTAGGGTTTTCATATAACTATACAAAATGACGCTAAAAGTCTTCTAATGAATCATTAACTATTAGAAAACCAAATAATTTTTGTTTCAATTTTTTTACGGGAATTTGAACTATATATTTTGGTAAGTTTATAACCTATTATTGTTGTTTATTACATTTTTCATATTGAACATAAATCTAACATGGAATCAGTTTGCATAACTGTAAATATGTGACGACAATTAAATTTTATACTTGGATATAACATGGAATCAGTTTGCATAACTGTAAATATGCGACGATAACTAAATTTTGTATTTACATGTGATATTAGAGTCTTCTTTAGGTTTTATATGATTTTATAACATACTGAATTAAAAAAATCCATATGAATAATCATATATCTATGCTTATTACACCATAAAAGTTTATTACACGAAACAAATTATGTGTTTATATGTATTTTAAGTTTAACGATATCATAATATCTTATGGTATTGTAGAGAACACTATTGATCGATGTATCCACATGAAAATAAATGGTAGTAAAAACACTATTTTGATTCGGTCGATGTATTAATTAATGCAAATACATGGGGATGTTACATGAAATTAAAAATTTTCTCTCTAAGAACTTTGAGATGAAAGATATAACTAAGACATCCTATCCTATGTGATTCTAATAGAAATATTCCAAAACATAACACAGGCTTGTTGGTTGTCTAAAAACTGCTTTATCAACCAGATATTAGATGAATTAATGATGGAAAATTGCTCAGTAGGATATAGATCAAATTTAAAAAGGGGACAAATTTATTAACATGCAATGACCGAAGTACGAGTTGGAATGCAAGGAAACGGAAAACATTATGCATCAATGGTTAGGATTTTAATGTACACTCAAAACGTGTACACGATCTAACATAACTTTTGTTTTTGGAATGTTAGTTCCATACCAGAGTAATCTTGGAATGGGCCACTTAAAAATTATGAATAAATTTTTAAGGTATTCACAAGCATCAAGGAGCATATGCTTACATATAAGAGATGTATAATCGGGAGCTAATATTCAGATTTAGATATGGCAGGAGATGTTGAACACGAGAAAGTAACCTTTTGAATATGTGTTCCTATTAGTTAGAGGGCAATATCGTGGAGAAGTGAAAAAAATTATAGTCTTTGCTTTCACTATGATTGATGAATTTTTAGCATTCGTATAGTTAAAATCATTGTGTTTACAAAACTTTATCTCAAGACTTGAGGTTGATGATTCTATAGTCTAGTCGTTGAGGATTTATTGTGATAATTTTGCACAAGTACTCTAAGGGTGTCAAATACATGGAGATCAAGTATTCAACCATGAATGAAAAAGTAAAGAAACACAAAGTGAGCATATTAGGGACACCATTTCAATTCAGATAGAGTTATATTTGTTTACATATGTTTATTTTATTATTTAATTATGTTATTGTTAATGATATAATACACATAACGTTTTATATTCATCTTCTCTTTGATCACTAAAGTGTTGAGTAATAATCGGTTGCGACTTCTAGAAGGATATACTTTAATGATAAATTTTTATTATTGACATATGAACTTTGATGTAAAATTGGATATTTATTTGTAAGTTTCCGTTAAATAATTTAAGATCCAATGATATTTCAAACTAAAATACCTTATCTTCTTGACCTTAGGTTTTCACACAATTTACTAAGATGACACTAAAAATCGTTTAATAAATTTTCAAATATTAGACATAAAAGCTATGGTACAATAAGAAAAACAAATAATTTTTATTTTAGAAAGTCTTACTAACTTGTAATTATAGATTCAGATAAGTTCCTAATTTAATTTTTTTTACTATATTTAATATAAATTTGACATACAATTGAGTTTATAATTGTAAATATGTGGATTTATTTTAAATACACATATGGCGCAACCCATATATATCATACATCATGGATAGGTAAAACAAAAAATACATTTGGTATGCTATTAGGATTTCAATCCTATAATTTCCTAAAAAATTATCAACTTCAACTCTACCTTTATAATATTGATAATCATATATCGCTCTTGTACTTTAAACGACTCTTGTGACTCAAATGACCCTGGCGACTTAAACGATCCTTCCGACTCAAACGACATTTGCGACTTATTTGCCCTTGCAATCCAATGAGTGTTTTGAGTCGAAGAGGGTCATGAGTGTGGAATGCCTCACTGAGACTCCTAACCCTCTTCGACTCAAGCAACTCAATTCATGACCATCTTCGACTCAAACGACTCACTAAGATTCATGACCCTCTTTGACTCAAGTGACTCATTGAAACTCACACTCATTTGAAACCAACAACCAATTTCGCTTTCAACAACCTAATCCCTAATGTATTTCAACTGCAATGTAAAATCCTAGAAATCAATTCACTCACAAACGTTAGTGAAGATTGACTTGTGCTCTCAACTTCAAAATCGCATCTCGCTTCTTGCTCTCAACTTTAAAATAGGATTCGTTTCGAAAAAATGTCAAACCGTGTGTGTTTTTACATGCAAAAAATAAGGGCACATTTGTCTTTACTCTAATTTTTTTTAATCCTTAGATTTGGGAGGATATAAGTAAAACAAATATTTCACCTCATGGATCAACCCTCATGTTAAAAAAATTTATAAATTTATTATTCTTTTCACTCATGTTGTAATTTATTATTGTCATCCTATTAAAAATAATTATAATCATAATATTTATTTCAAAATTTCAATTTTATTTATATATGATTTAATATCTAGTTATATTTGTATAATTTTTATTGTATTATTTTCTTATATATGAATATTCAGATGAAAATAATTAATTTTAAATGTGAAACCAATAAAATTAATTATTATATCATAAATCGATTGATCCAAAATGAATATATTATCGATAATAAAATGAAATTAATTCGATATGGAGAGATAGAAACGATCATCAAGAGAGAATATATAAAAATCACATATTAAAATTTGTAAAAGACATTATATAATACAAAAAATATAGATCATTTATTAAGATTGAAACCAAAAATCCCTTTCTAACCAATCACTTTTTTCATAATAAATATTTTCTTAACCACTTTCGATAATTTTGATAATACGTAAAATAAAATTAGAAATTTGATATATTTTTGAAATATATATATATATATATATAAAGTGGTTCGTGAAAAGAACAACAAAGACAAAATCTAAATTGTCGTTTTCGTATTTATCAGAGAAAATTAAAGCACGTTTTTCCAAAAAAAAAACGAAAAGAAAAAGGAACGTAATCCGTGTCGAGTTAGCGTTTCAGTTGGCAGTGCCACGTAAGCACCCTCACACGGATCAGTATATATATCTCTCCTTCAGTCTCCGACTCGCTCTCAGACCGGTGTTCTTCAGGTGTTCCACACACGAAAAATAAATCCCGAAGCTTGATTTAGAAAAATTCTGGACATGCAATATCCCGACAAATTCATCGGAGCCCAGGGCTCTGCATCCGATTCTGACCCGGCATGGACCAAGTATCCGTATCTATTTCCTACATTACAGCGGCGGCTCTCTCCGGAGCAAGAGCTCTCCGTCATCGTCTCTGCTTTGGAACACGCCATATCCGGAGACCAGACAGCGCCGTTTCACGGTTTCACTGAACAGAGCACAGTGATCGGGGCAGGGATGCCACGGTCGGACACCGACACGTGTCAGGTTTGCAGGATCGAGGGTTGTCTCGGTTGCAACTACTTCTTCCCACTAAATAAGGGAATCGAAGAACATGAAGAAACACAAAAACAGAGTGTGGTGGTGAAGAAGGCGACACAGGAGGGGAGTGGAAAGACAAGGAAGAGGAAGAATAAGAAGAACGGATACAGGGGAGTGAGGCAGAGGCCGTGGGGCAAGTTCGCCGCTGAAATCAGGGACCCTAAGAGAGCGACACGTGTATGGCTCGGGACGTTCGAGACTGCCGAGGAGGCAGCTCGGGCTTACGACCGAGCCGCCATTGGCTTCCGTGGGCCCCGCGCGAAGCTAAACTTCCCGTTGCTTGACTACACTTCCACTACTGCTACTGCTAATGCTGCTGATTGGAGTGCTGGTGCGAGTGCGACGAATTCTCATGAGACAGAGATCGAAACAGAAGAATTGGGAAGCGAAGAAACGGGGATTGGAGGAGGAGATAGAGAGATGGAGGAGTGGATGGAGATGATGATGATGGATTTTGGGAATGGAAACTCTTCTGATTCAGGGAAAACCATTGCTGATATCTTTCAGTGATTGATGAGTCTCTGAGAAAAGAGTCATTTTCTTCGGATTCGAAAATTCAACTTTAGGAGGGAAGGTTATATAGTCCCTTGTGGGCGATTCGCTTGAAAGTCAACCAACGACTCTTTTCTTGTGGGCGTTTTTTAAGTTGAGAGCAAGAGAGAGTGAGTGGCACCGATCAGTCAAGCAAATTTATAGATTCCTTTTTCACTTGCAGAGTTAATATGGTGTAGTTGATGATGGGTATGTAATTACAGAGTGAAATATAAATGCAAAAGAATGCAACTTTTTCCCTTTCATTGGTCTTCTTGCAAAGAAAAGTTCACACTGAACAAAAAAAAAAGCCAGAAAAAGGAACGAATTTTCCATCCTTGCTTAAAGATGTTTATAGATGAGGTCAGCGAGAAGAGTTAAGGGTCAAGACTAAGCCCGTAGAGAAACCGTACAAGTGATGCATTAGCATTCTGATTTAGTTTTAGTTGTTCAAACAATTGGAGACATTTCCAGTTTGAATCGAACTCCAGAGCTCCATGACTCAGATTTACTACTCAGGATTATAAAGTAATGATTGCAAATACAGAGATTACAAAGAAAAGAACGCAAATGACACTCAGAAGTAAATAGGAAAGGCATTGTTCATTCTTAGACAAGACAGGAAGAACAATATTAGAATTTATGGTTGTCCATTCTTTCTGAATCTTCTGTTGCTACTCAGCTGGCCCTTCCACTGCTCTCCCTTGGTCCTTTCCCAACCCACGTCATCTTCCTTCATGTCTTGTGACTAATCCATATCTTATCGGTTAGTTTTTCACACTCTAATGAAGATTTCTTACCCATACCTTATTATTATAGCAAACTTATAAGCGAATTGATCTATTTAACAATTATAGGTCGTGACATAAATAAAGCCAATATTCATCCTCCCGGACAAATTTGCATTTACACAATGTCCAATGAATACTTAGATACTTAAAACAAAAAAGAAAATTTGGTAAGGTTTGATTTATGTTGCTAACTGTGACTTTACGTTGAAAGGTTTTGTTGAAGCATAGTAGACATCATATTTTGATTGTCATGAGTTTGGTTATTGGATATTGTAAAATCTAACAACATATTACTATTGTTGTTTTGTCATGTGTGCAAGAGACATTGCAATCTGGATTTTTGAAGAAGATGAGCGTTCAAAATTCAATTGGAAAATTTGATGATCAAGTTATTATCAACACTCAAATTAAATCCTTATTTTCCTAGATGAAATATCATATATATGCAATATGGTCTAAATTTTATTAACATTCAGTTACAATTCATTTATAAGTATTTTATAATTTGTTAAATTAGTTAAAGGTTATGTATTTTATTTTATTGCTCTCTTTAATTTGATATTATATGTACATTGGTCATTTTAATTAATTAATAAAAAGTCTTTTTTCCAACTAATGAATGACAACTTTTTACTCCCAAATGGAAAGTTACAATTGAACCTTCGTTTCTCATTCTCACCGTCATTCTCTTCTCGGTGATAAACAACCTTTTTATCGAAATCAAATGCCAAAACTTGCCGACCATCAATTACCACCAACGTGGTAGATGCACTTCTTCAACAATCTCCACAACAAAGTGGAAACAGAGCAAGTGACAAAGATTAACATAACCATTCTCCCTAAACCCATCACGTCGAACCCAAAACCCAACAGTATTGTTTAACAGAGAGAGAGAGAGAGAGAGATTACTTGGGAGTTTGATATGTAGGACAAGAGAGATATAGAGAGAGTGTTTGCATCGTTGATACTGAAAACCTTCATCACCGGGGTCCGACACAGAATCTCGGCGCGGTGGGAAAGAAGGGAAGACGAGAGAGCTAGGGTTTTTTTACCGCCGGCAACTGGATTCGCGCATCTTTGAGAGCCCGATTTTCCCAAAAAAAGATTACGTTTTTTTAATGGGGAAAAAAGATAACCCTTTCATCCAACCCACAATTCAAAAGATTAAGCAGACGCGCCAGATAGGGATCGAACCTACGACTTTCTGCTTAGGAAACAGACGCTCTATCCACTGAGCTACAAGCGCTTTAACATTTACATTACTTTAAAATTTTACAAATATAGAAAACTAATTTGGTTCCATTTATTAAGTTTAAACTGACATATTAATTTAGAATAATGTAAAATGATAATTTACGTATAATTAAAAACATTATTAGAAATATAATTTAGACATTTTGAAACAATTAATATAAATTTATAATATTTTACTTATTATAATTAAATATATCCGTACTCTTTCCGATGATCACCATCGAGTAAAAGGAACTATAAGTACAAGAATTTTTATTCTATAGCTTTCGGCGAAGAATATGTTCTTTTCCATTCACGGTTTCTGTGGCTTCAGCCCTAGATAACGTTCCCTGTTTGTCTTGCCTTCTTCATTCTTCCAATCTTTTCTTCATCTTCATTATCATCATCATCATCATCATCATCATCTTCTCTCTCTCAAAGCATGACCTACAAGTCTGTACAGAATCAAGGTGGCTGCTACTTCCACACCAAGTTTCTGTCTTTAAAGTGGGTCGGCCAAAAGGAATCAGCTTTTCCTCTGGCTTCTCCAAGGGTCTGCATTATAAATTGAAGTTCCAAAGGCTACCGGTCATAGGACAAAAACAAGTTATGTCGAACGTGAGCTTTCTTGAACTGCAGTACAAGCTCTCTAAGAACAGATTCTTGAGAAAGCCTTCAAGGATGTTCTCCAGGCAAACCTCGGGTTTGTCATCCCCTGCTCCTGCTGTTTCTCAGCCTGACATCGACGAGATGAAGCGGGTTTTCAACAGATTCGACTCTGACAAAGACGGGAAGATCTCTCAGAAGGAGTACAAGGTTGTCTTGAGAGCTCTCGGACAAGAGAAAACAATTGAAGACGTGCCCAAGATCTTCAAGGCTGTGGATATCGACAGAGATGGATTTATCGACTTCAAGGAGTTTATCGAAGCGCACAAGAGGAGCGGAGGGGTCAGGTCTTCAGATATACGAAACGCTTTCTGGACGTTTGATTTGAATGGTGATGGAAAGATTAGCGCAGAGGAAGTGATGGCTGTTTTGAGAAGGCTGGGAGAGAGGTGTTGTTTAGAGGATTGCAAGAGGATGGTGAAGGCTGTGGATGCTGATGGAGATGGCCTGGTTAACATGGAAGAGTTCATGACAATGATGACTCGGTCCATGAACATCATCTGAACACAAGCAACATCTCTCTGCCATTCTACAATCAGCTTGTCCCCTCTCTTCACACAACCAAAAACAACAGAGTGCAACTATGTACTCTCATTGTCTGAATCTCTAGTATTATTATGTGTATAGATATCATATATGTGGTAATATGAGAACTCTGTCACATGTTTTCACCTGTGTTTTCTTTCTGTAAACAAGTCACAGAGTCTGTTTCGTTGGCTTTAAGGAAACAAAACTTTTGATACTCTTGATAGATGCATAGAAGAACCATGTGATATAAGTTGTGTAGGGTTATTTTAGGATCTTTTCTTAGATGTTGTAACCTTTAAAAGGGGAAAGGAGGACGGTATTTTGGTGTCTTTTTGGGTAGGGGAGAAAGAAGGATTCTTCAGAAAATGTTCCTTCATTTGTTATCGGGTAATTTCTTGATTTTTGTGCTTTGTTCATAACAAATTGGTTTTATGGGTGAAAAGTTTACTTATGTTCCTATATTCTTTTTCTTTGGGGATGAAAATTTATAGTCATGGTTGGCTTGGATTGAGAAATATTTTACTGAAAATAAATATACTACCGAATTAGAAAAAATGCAATTCGCATACAGATTCATCGACGAAGAAGTCTTATCTTTGTTTCATGAACAACAAATGCACATTATATTCCATACATGGTGGGATTCAAGATGGTTCGCATGGTCAGATTCGAAGAAGTTTTCACAGAGAAAGGCTAGAGAGATATGGCCGAAGAATGGTTGAAGAATCAAGAGTTTCAGTTTCAGTAGGTGATTTAACAACACCCACGAGAGAACGCAATACGATTATGACTGAGTGTAGGTTTATGGGTTCGACGATGAAAGAGTTGGGGGTGTGCTTGGACAAGTCACAAAACTTCAAGCAAGTTCGTTCTTTATGGATTTTCTGGTAGAGGAAAATATGGGTCCATCGCCGCAACATATGCAGTTGGTGATGGAGGAACGTACACGATGGCATCCCCGAAAAGGGGCAACGCCGGAAACCAAGGGGTCAAGCAAGGAGAAGGGTGACGACAGATCGAGTGAAACAACGAGAGAAGTTCTTACTGGTGATGATGAGTGGGTGACGGTAGGCCTACGAAAAACCGCTGCCAACGGTGGGTGTCAAGCCGTTGCCATAAAGCTTAGGGATTTAACTGCCTAATTGCATTTTTGGGTTTCTCTAATAATTTAGAGGCATCATCACGTGAAAGAGACATGAGACATTATTCGCTTAAGTGGTCATGTGCTACTCACATGACTTCTCATTCTCCATGTAGGAAACACACAAACAAAACCAGCAAAACCAACAGTTGTGGGCGTCTCTCGTCATCAGGCAACGGGTCGAAGGTGCTTCAACCAACAGTTGTGGTTGTCCCTCTCTATAGGGGATGATTAAGTGATGGAAATTGAGTTTACAAATGACACGAGAGCGCCACAAATGGGGACCGGTTGAAGCTCCATCACGTGGTGTCCCAAATCGGCATCCTTTTCACACTTTTTGTAGTCTCCAAATGAGGGAAGAGGGTCCTCACGGTGGCTCGACTCAATCAGATGATTCTTCTTCTGATTGGAAGGTAACACTATGACAAGGATGTTACTTCTTAGATCGTACTTCTGATACAAAGGTTTATTTGTGTCTCTCCTATGTGTTCACTGCACCAGAAGATCATAAGAGAGGATAAAATTATGTTTGTCTAAATTTGAGCAACACCATCAAGCAGTTGTTACAAAACTCAAGGATAGGAGAACTAGTGGCAACCATAACACCTATAGTCTGCCCAGTTATAGCTACAATAGCTATTCAAAGCTATGAGCTATCAGAGGTAGAATTCACAGAGAATGAGGCAAACAATCCATGGATCCAACGACTGCTGAACTCGGTGGACAGCGACACAATATGGCTGCAGCTGGATAGCAACACAGGGGCAATGGTGAGCCATTTCTCTCGGGGATGACACAGAGGATACTGTAGGATAAGTATGTGAGGCTGACACATATGGCGACCAAAAGCCATTTCTTAAGGATGACACAAAGCCGATACTTGCTTCTTGACCTAAAAACCTTTATTTCTTGGTCACAAAGAGTTGTGTTTTTCAAATACATAGTCAAAGCTCTCAATTTGCTTCATAGAGAAAGTGACCAAGTTGTTTTACACAGAATTATCAACACTAATGTTTGATTGGATATGGAATTCTACGGTGTTTTTACTTCTTTGGTGGTCGATCTTATTCGGGGAACCTTAACTACATTTTATGTGTTCATGGCATCATATACTCACGTTGGAAGGAGCTTTGAAGTGTGCTATATGCACTACATCCTCTATCTAAATTTTTTTTCACTTCAACCTTGAGAAAAAAGTTTATTTTTATTAACGGGTAATGGTAGATGCATAGAAGAATCAATATCTGTGAAATATGTTAGGATTTTTATTAGGTGTTGTGATCTTATTCTCCGTTATACAAGGAGAATGTTAGAAGAGGGACGGAAGAAGGTATTTTGGTGTTTTTTTGGTTTGGAGAGATAGAAAGATTCTCTAGAAATATTTCTTCATTTGTGTTAAACTTTATCGATATATACAATATCGACTTTTATCGGCTTTATCGATATATACAATATCGACTTTTATCGGATAATTTCTTGACTTGTCGTGCTTTGTTCATAACATACTCCCATCTAAAATCGCAGCAGTGACTTTACCAGAAGGATCAAGATCATTCATGCGGCCAAGCCAAAAACATCATTAAGCATGAGCATAAGCGGATGAAAGCTAAAACTGATGATGAAAGGCAACCCTATCACGAGAACATTGTCCATCTTCAAGATGATGGGGTCATTTATTGTCTTACAATCAATGTTTATCCGATGATCCTGGAGATGATCTTGATGAATTTATGACAATCCCCACAAAAAATATACATTGATCCGAGAAGCAGTCCCTCTAGTGTTCGTTTTCCGTAAGTAAAAGCGAATCGACATGCGAGAAGAGGATGTTTTACTTTACTTCACTTCAGAGTCAAAGTGAGAAGTTGCTCAAAACCCATGAGGAAAAAAAGGAAAGGAAATTACCATTTCAGGAGAAGGAATTTTGATTGTTCCTCTCTGCTTCAAGGGTTGCAGTATAAATGAACTCTCAGAAGAAATTCCGAGGTTTCAGAACTCCTAGGTTGCTGAGGATAAGTTCTTTGGTATTTTCCTAGCACAACTAGTTTGGCATGGAAAAAGATGGGAAGATCCCTTAAGACAAAATCAAAGCGAGGCTGAGGGCTCTAGGGCACGAAAGGGTTCGAAGATGTACCAGAGAGTCTCAAGGCCATGGATCTCGATGGAGATGGGGTTTATCGGCTTCCAAGAAGATCACAGATGCGCACTGAGAGGCCTGGAAAGGGTATTAGTTCTTGAACTGCCTCTCTCTGGACAATAGATGACTAAGCAGAAAAACTTATACAATGATGATTAACATGAAATTGACTCTGTACATGACTATAGACTGAAGAAGAGTATCCTTAGAGGACATCTGCTTTTGCCAGAAAGGCATCTTCCCTATTCCCACAATTAAAGGAGAAGAGTACACCCCTCTATGTTCACTTCAAAGGTTAGGGCTCTATCATTGAGATAATGGCTATCAGGATTCTGCAACTTCTACGTGTACTTCAATTTCTCTCTGTAATCATCCAGAAGGGAAACAAAGCTGCAAACTGAGACTTGATATGAAAGCCGAGAGAGATCAAGAACACTCAAACGAAGAAAGGCTTATCAAGTACCAAAAGCATCACTGTGGAACTTGTGCATAGCCATAACAGTACCAAATAGCATACGTTTTAAGACAGTTACGCATTCTACAATGTTTCCCTCTTACATAGCATTGGGAGTAAAGCACTATACACGTCAAACTCTGAGGCAAACCAAGCAATAGAAACATGCGTGAGCAAACACTACCAGTAGTCACCGCAAGAACATTTTCCATCTCTGAAGTGATGGAAACGTTTGTTGTCTCTAACAATTAGCTCCCTACCAACAATCCTGGACATGATCTTGATGGCATTATGACAATCCCCACAGACACGGAGGTTCTTGATGATCCTAAGAGTTTGTCGGGGTGGAGTGCTGATCAGGCCATAAGCTATTGCTAGTCTCTCGCTATGGTAGAGCAGTGCCTGTTCCTTGGCCTCTTGATCAATGTCATGTAGTACATATCGAGTGTCGGGCACATAAACCATATCTTTCTTAGCTGCTCTTGCTCTCTCTTCATCTTTGTAAAGAGTCAAATTACGGAACTCAAGGATCCGACTCTTACCCTCAAGCATGCTCACATCCTTCCGATTCTTTGGTGGAGGAGTCGGAATTTTGTTGGTTTCAGCCTTAGATGGGTCAAGATCAACCATCAACTCTTCTGCATAGTCCTCAAAATCGATATCTCCATGAATCCGAGCATAATTCCTCAGAGCTTCCCAGAAAACAGCTGCAGGTTCAAATGGCAGATTTTTTATATACTGTTCCGCTTCAATAAGCTGTCCACATTTTCCAAGAACATCCAAAAGCCCCAAATAATGTTCTGTCCCTGGGTTAATTCCATGTTCACTTTTCATAGATTCAAAGTGTAAAAATGCTTCTTCTATCGCATCCACGGTAGCGCATGCCAAGAAAACCATAAGGAACGTCTCCTCATTGGGCTTCAAACCCAATTTTTTCATCTCCTCAAACAAATGCAATCCATCATCGCCCATCCCGTTATCAGCATAAGCACGCATCATCAGATGCCATGAGTCCATATTCCTATCTGGCATGTGATCAAAAACCCTCCTAGCATCAGTCATACTCCCACAGTTCCCATACATTTCGATTACCCTGTTGTTCAATTTAATATCACCTCTAAACTTAGACTGCAGAAAATAATCATGCACTTTCTTTGCGTGTTCAAGGGACTTGAGGCTCCCACAAGACTCAAACAGGATACCAAAGCATTCTCCATCAGGTTTCGCTCCCTTATCAAGCAATTCAATGGCGTCTTTATACTTCCTCTCCCGGCACAGACGCAATATCTCATCCACAGGCGGAGGTACTCCAGAAGCAGAGTTCACCACGAGACCTTGGTTCAAGTTGCTCCGGTTATTCAGTTGACTAGGGGTATCACCCCGCGCATGCAATTGATTAGAGCTTCCAGATTGATACTGCCCCTGATTCTGATTGTTCCATTGGTTTGGGCTTCCGGGTTGCTGCGCATAATTCTGGGTCTGAGAATTCTGCGGAGCATTCCACTGACTAGGGCTTCGCTGCACCTGGTTAGGAAATCCACGATTCGGGCTACCGTGTCCCTGATTCTGATGATTGAACTGATTAGCGTTATAGCTCTGACTCTGTGGCACCCACTGATTAGAGCTAAAATTGGGATTTCTCTGAGTCGACGAACCTCGAGAATCCCACCGCGGCTGTTGCGGCGGAGGAGGCGGATAAGGAACCTCCGACTGCGTTGTCTGGTAATGATTGTTCGGAACTGCGGAAGTACTCAGGCTTTTGACAGAAATTGTGGGTTTGGTCCTTAGACAGTGACCGAAACTGGAATACGAGGACAGGAGAAGAAACGAAGACCGTACCTTGATGCGAGAACCCATCCCCGTCGTTTCCGGGATCCGTACGAAGCGAATCGCCATTAGAGAAGCCATTGATGTTGTTGCTGGTGGCGAATCCTAAACCCCTCGAAAACCCTAATCTCTGGGGCGATGAAGAATGGAGATGATGATAATATCGAACAACGGGTTGATGATAAGATTTTACTTTAGATGGGCCTTTGGGCTTATTATTATCCATTGGGTTCAACCGTTTTACCTGGATCACTTTCGGGTCGAACAAGGCCGCTTTTGGCTGACAAAAAAATCTGCGACCGTGGAGGATAAGAGCGCTAGGTATTCACACGTTTTTTTCTTGTACTAAAAGATAAACCGCGCGATTCTCGGATTTATATAGGTAAATTGTAATCCATATTTAATTTTATAATAATAATTAAATTTAATTTTAAAAATAATTAAGTAAATAAAAAGTTATATGATAAATATGTTTTTTTAATTATTTTAAAAGAATTAATTATATATAAAAAATAACGATATAATTTATATAAAATTAAAATGATGGGTATAATAACATTTCATATCAAACTTTTGAAATGATATAACTTTTAAAATAATAGAATGCATATAATATCTAATTAAATTTCTAAAATTTTGGTAATCATATTATATAATTGTTTAAATGTTAAATACAAAAATATAAAATAAAGGAAAAACAAATACAACATAATAAAATAGAGTATTGAAATTTTTGATATCCAAATATGTTGCAATGATCATCATGTTCCCCATCCATATATCCATATATGTATCCCAACAAAATAATAGTTATAAAAATTTTAAAGATATATTGGATGCATTGTACTTAAAAACTTATTTGTTGGAGAATTTCTAATGATCCATAATCTTATATTTGTGTAAAATTTTATAGCGGATGAGGTATAAAGAGTTAACGACCCAATAAATGGATTTGATGAAATGTGAAGTAGTTGAAACATTATTTTATATGGAGTCGGTAATCGCGATATAAATGGAATTGTAATAGTTGAAGCCTTGGAATAATTACCAGTAACTAATTTAGAAATTAAGGACGTCACGACCATAACAGTTTTTCTAATGATGAGTGCTCCTATTTGAGATCGAATATGTAAGACCCATTCAAATAGGAAGGTTGGTGACTGACCTATGATATATATGCATATATATATATATATTAGCATATGTTATAAAATTTTAAAAAAACAAGTTACACAGGTGTTTAAAAAAGAGAGAGAGAGGGATCAGCCGCCGAGAGTAAGAGAAAAGAGAAGAAGAAGAAAAAAAGAAGAAAAAATTGAAGAAGGATCTTCAATTTTCATAATGTTCTTCATGGGTGGATTCTAATCGAGATTGTGGTAAATCTCTAAATAATTCATTGTGATTAATCCCTTAACTCGAAGATTTATATTATGAAAATTGATTAATTTAATGGATCTATAATAGGAAAAATCGATTGGTGTTATTGTTAGCAATAATATCAAAGATCGTCGAGTCGTCGGGGAAGCTAAGGTGATGATTTTCTCCATCGTAATTTCGGATTTGTGATTGATTTATGTAAGCGATTATACTTTTAAAACGAGGCATGATCACAAAAGGATTTATAGGACCATAATGGAAAAAGTGAGACGCTACAAGTGAATTGGATTAAACTCTAGATTTATCGTATGAGAATTGATGATAAGTATATGAGTTGTATAAGTGACTAGAGATGATCTAGAGAATTGACGTGCGACCAAGTGTTGGGGTCGGAGAACATCGATATTTGGGTTCGGTGTTTATTGTTAGTGTGCTCGATCGGGTGGTTTCACACTCGAACCTTCGGAAGAAGGCGTGTGCGAGCGCGTTGGTGAGAGTTGTCACGTGAGGAGTATCGGGTCGATGACGTTAGTATTGCGACACTTGGATCTGGGCCGACGTCATACCGTGCTGAGGTTGTGGTAACCTTGCGAGCGACGGAGCGTCGAGTTAGTCAGGTCAGTGGATCTGTCGGCGTCGTACCGTGTTGGGGTTGTGGTAACCTTTCAAGCGACGGAGCGTCGAGTTAGTCAGATCAGTGGATCTACCAGCGTCGTACCGTGTTGGGGTTGTGGTAACCTTTCGAGCGACAGAGCACTGTATTGTACTGATGGGTGGGATACGTTGCGACCTTGAGAGATCTTCAATGTGATGGGGTCTTTTGAACTTTGTGAGCATATGCCCGAGCTAGAGTCGTGTGGACTCTGTGTGTTATGATCCAGTGTGGTACTAGTCTTAAACTTGGGATACTCAGTCGGGTTGGGTAGAGTTATCTGTATATCTTTAGTTTAGACTTTGGATATATCGTTATTTTATGATATTCAGTTCGAGCGGGAGAATACGTGGCACAGAGTACGTACACGTATTGATCTCACTAAGTGCATATTTCGTACTCACCCTATTTGTGGACTGTCATGGATGGACAGGGTATGGCAAGGAAAAAGAACAACGAGGTCGAGCAGCAACATGAAAGTTCACAACGGACTGATGGGAGAGGCGTGCACGAGGTCTCGATGAGTTTTATTTTGCATTTCATATTTATTTTATTCATTTATCGTGACTATGATATTTACGCATTTATTTTGCAATTTGGTCTGGATCATTCTTATTTCAGAATAAATCATTTATTTTATTTTATAAATGCGTTTGAGTAATGACACGTGTAGCCACCTCTTGGAGGTGATGGTGGATACTCCTAGTCCCGAGGTAGTTCCGGGATGGGGGTGTTACAAATTGGTATCAGAGCCTGGTTGTCATTTTCGTATTTATTGTTTTTCACTGGATTTTAAAATGTTTTGTGAAATATTCTAATAAAGCCACGAGACCGTAGCACACATGTCCTAAAATGTCTAGTGGGTTTAGAGCTATGAAAACTAATAGTAGTTAATTGTGTGTAACAGATAGTACCGAGGAGGATGATTACTAGAGCTCTTGGTCGCGGAATGAGTGGAGACTCTCGTTCCACTAGCCGTACGCAGTCTCAATCATCTGGACGAAGATCACGAAGTGGAATAGATAGAGATGTCATGAGAGAAATGTTGAGAGAACTATTAGCAGAAAGTCGACAACATGATCAAGAGGAGAGTTCGGCGACGCCACAAGTACCGATTGTCTTTGAGTTTTTTTATGTGGTCTTGTGAAGCTTAGTAGTATGTGTTGTCAAGGAATGTCCATGTTGGTATACACTAAGTTGGTTTTGACGTACCCATAAGGCATACACTAAGTTGGTTTTGAAAAAAATGTACACTTGGGTACGTTTTGTGTATTGATTAACGAGATTATAGAAAAATATATACAATATTTATATAAGATATAATATTGATTTCTATATTCAAAAGGTAAATTTAGTGCAATAATATGAATTGTATAAAATATTGAGCTTATACTATTAACTTTATAATATTATTGTAAGGAGGAACAACAAATTGTAATACCAATACCAAAAAAAAGATGGAAGAAACGTCGAGTCAAACAACTCAATTTTTTTATTTTTGTTGAAGAAAATATGAATATATTTTAGGGGATTATATTTTTTATCTTCTATTATTAAGCTATTTAGTTATATATGTGTATATATATTGAGTAATAAGAATGTATAAAATAAAGTGATTTAGCTTTATTATTGCCTTGTATCATATGTATTAGAGTTTTTTTTTTAAAACAATGTGAACAAAAAAAAATAAGATTTTCTGGTTTCTTTCTCTGGCAGTAACGAATAACATTTGTATCTTCGACTGACGTTTATGTTTCGGCCTTACAATCTGCATTCACTAAATCGACCAAAATCGATGAGCGAATCTCTGATCATCTTCTTCGACTTCACCATCCGACCTCACCATCTGAATCGATCGAAATTAACGATCCGAATCCCTTCCATTTTTTCTTCATCTATTGAAATCGAAGATCAAAACCATAATCCCTTCTCAGATCTCACCACCCGACCTCACCATCTGAATCTATCAAATCAACCAAATCGATCGACATTTGTATTATGCGCATCCCGACTGGATTTGCGGCTACAATCAAAATTGACGAGCGAATCCTAACTGGATTTGAGATACTAGAACCGATGACCAAATCGACCGATGTTGGCATTCTTGAGCACCCCGAATCGATTTGCGGTTGCAACCGAAACCGCTGGATTTGCAATCGACGTAAGAATCCGACTGATTTTTGCGATCGAAACACACGACCAAAACTAACACCTCATCCAAAGTTAGCATCTTCAGTGTCCAAGATCCACCGAAAACCATTGTGGACTTTGACTAAAAACTGAGCAGTCCTTCTTTGTTCAAGCACCATGTCTTACGGTTCGGGGGCTGATCCGGAGATTGGATAACCTGTTTCTTGAAAACAAATTTCCGATTTGCTTTCAAAATCGTCTCATAGAACTATTGATCCTTATGATATCACCGCCGACGAAAATCCCGAATTAATTCTCTCACAATTGTTACTTAGAGAAAATTATGACGAATGGGCATCGAATCTTTGAATTGTTCTGAAATCTCGGAAAACGTTTTTCTTTCTTAAAGGCACGATTCCAAGACCATCTATTGATTCACCGGATTTTGCGAATTGAAATACGATTAACGTTCTTTTAGTGTCTTGGATAAAAATTACCCTTGAACCAGGATTACATTCCCAGATGACTCATCGAGAGAATGCATCGGAGCCTTAGGAGAATTTGAAGAATTGGTTTGCTATGAAAAATGGACCGCGTATTCAACGGCTTTGTTCTAAATTAACATATTGCACACAACGTGGTACTAGTGTGTATGCGTATTTTGGAAAACTAAACAGAATTTGGTGCAATTTGTTGCACTCTCGACCTTTATATTTTTGCAAATGTGGAAAATATACATGTGATCTTACTAGGCAGCTAGAGAAAGATCGCAATGAAGACAAATTCCATGATTTTTTTATGGGACTTGATGATTCAGTTTTCGGTATTGTGCGCTCGAATATTGTATCCCGTGACCCATTGTCTCACCTTGACACTGTTTACAATATTGTTTTGCAATATGAAAGCTCTTTGGTGTCGTTGAAATCTGTTGACGAACGACCTACAACAATGATTTTTGCGTCAAAAGCTAGAAAGTCGTCTCATCTTATTGTAGAAGACAAAATGAAATTAATATGTTCACATTGTGGACAATCAAGTCATTTGGTGGATAACTATTTTCAGTTGTTAGGATTTCCAGATTGGTGGGCTGATCATCCTCAAAATCGTTATATTAAAAGACGTGGATCTAGTTCTACTATATTAGGCAAAGATCGTGGAGCCACTTGTTCAGCGCAAACAAACAGGGCATAGGATACTTATCTTACTCCACTTATGCAATTAGATGTTATAGATGATGATGATCATAAAACAGTCAGTAGCATAAGTGATGAACAATGTAAGACTCTTGTTGTTTTGCTCAATGCAATAAAAAATGGAGCTTGAGAGACTCAATCCGGTGAGTCATCTCATATGTCATGGATCTTATCTTCCGTAAGTTCTCATCATATGACAGGAAATTATTCATATTTATCAAATATATCTTATATATCTCTATGTTTCATTTATTTACCTGATGGATGACAATGTATGGCATCAAAACAAGGGAATGTTTGTCTTGGTTTGAATCTGATTTTGGAAGATGTTTTCTTTCTTAAAGGCATCAATTTTAACTTGATTCTGATATCTCGGATGTTGAAGCAAATGGATTGTGTGGTAAAATTCTCCAATAATTTTTGTGTCATTCAGAACCGTATTACCAAGACGCTAATTGGAGCGAGTAATATGTTGGATGGACTTTATTACTTTCGAGAGGTTTGGAGAAAATAACAACTGTCCATACATGTGCTCCTTCCTGTATGGAAACATGGCATAGATGGCTTGGTCATCCTGCATCAAAGACATTGTATTTAATCTCAAATTTTCATGTTTCTTCTCGATTTGAGCATTTGACTAAAACATGTGATGTTTTTATCCATGCAAAACATATAAGAGATTGTTTCCAGTCAGTACGAATAACTCTTTGTCTGTTTTTTAACTTATTCATTGTGATGTGTGGGGACGCTATTGAGATTCATCTTTTTTAGGAGCGAGATATTTTTAACAATTGTGGATGAGTTTTTTTAGGAGTACGGAAATATTATGACAAGAAAAGTGAGACAACCATTCATCTATGGCAGTTTCTTACTATGGTTGAACAAAAATTTTGCACTAAGATTAAAATTGTACTCTCGGACAATGGAACTAAGTTTATGCGTTTCAACAATTTTTTCTTAGACAACGAAATTATTCATCAAACTTCTTGTGTTGGTACTCCTAAAAAAATGGTAGAGTTGAACGGAAACATCGACATATTCTTAAGGTTGTATGATCGCTATTTTTCGAAGCAAATTTATCGATTGAGTTTTGGGGTGACAGTGTTCTTACAGTCGTACATTTTATAAATTGTACACCATCATCTATCATTAGTAATCAAAGCGCTTTTGAAGTTCTCCATGGATCAAAACCTATTTATTCACAACTTTGTGTTTTTTGTTCACTTTGTTATGTTTGTAATCACACAACAAAAGGAGACAAATTTGCTACCTATAGTCATCGATGTATCTTTATGGGTTATCCATTTGGGAAGAAGGGATGGTGTGTTTATGATCTTGATCGTCATATATTTTTTGTGTCTCTCGATGTTATATTTCGTGAGGATATGTTTTCGTTCTCATCAACGTCCACATGTTTGCCTACAACATAGATATTACCTTCTGTTACAGACTGGATTTGGCCAGACTTGGATGGCGACCATCATCATAAGCCCGTTTTCACCAACAACACATGTTGTTCCAAGTGACAACGTGGGATCTTCTTCAAATTCGTTACCATTGCCAATTGCTCGATCTTATCATGCTTAATCCGGCCTTGGAAAAGACCAACGCATTAAGATTCCGTCGACACGTTTAAAGGACTTCATCATAAATACAATTTGTGTTTCACGTATCGTTCATTCTGCTTCTCCTTCTCTTTATCCAATTGACAACTACGTTATTTGTGACACTTTTTCACCTCATCATCGTGCTTTCCTCGCTGCAATAACTGTTGGATGTGAACAACGGTCTTATCGTGAAGCCATGACCGATAAAAAATGGAAGAACGCCATGAAAGCTTATATTCAAGCTCTAAAAGACAATGGCACATGGACACTTGTTCCATTACCACCAGACAAAAAAGGCGATCAGATGTAAATGGATTTTCAAAATTAAGTATTGTTTTGATGGCACGATTGAACGTGCAAAGCACATTTAGTTTTTCTTAGGAACAATCAAGTTGAAGGCATTGACTATCAAGATACTTTTTGATCCAGTAGCCAAGTGGTTACCATGCGTTTTGTTCTTGCCATTGTTGTTGCTCGTAATTAGGAAGTACATCAGATGGATGTAATGCATTTTTATATGGAGATTTACATGAAGAAGTCTACATGAAACCTCCTCCTGGTTTTCAATCACAAGATTCCTCACTTGTATGTCATCTTCGCAAGTCTCTGTATGGTTTGAAACAAGCTCCTCGTTGATTTTCCAAGCTTAGTTATTCTCCAAAGACATATGGATTTTGTCAATCCTTATCTGATCATTCCTTGTTTATTTTTTCAAAGGGTGATATCCATTTACATGTACTAGTTTATGTTGATGACTTGATAATTACGAGAAATTCAACAGTCACTATTCATGTCTTCAAGAAATATTTGAGTTCGTATTTTCACATGAAGGATCTTGGTTAGATCAAATATTTTTTGGGTATTGAAGTTGCACACAGTCTATCTGGTATCTATCTTTGTCAAGAGAAATATGCATTGGACATTATTTCTGAGACATGCCTTCTTGGAACTAAACATGTCTCTATTCCGATGGATCAAAATCATCATTTATTGTCTTTCTTTGGGAGATTTTTTTTATGATTCGACTGCATATCGTCGACTGGTCATACGTCTACTTTATTAGTAGTTACTCGTCTAGAACTTTCTTATTTTTTTCAGTTTTTTACTCAATTTATGGAAATGCCATATTAAGAACATTGGGAAGCTGCACTTCGATTGGTCCAGTATCTCAAAGGCAATCCGGGTCAAGGTCTTTTACTTCGTTCAGATTTTGATCTACATATCTATGGGTGGTGTGATTCTTATTGGACCAGTTGTCCTTTGGCTCAAAGGTCATTGACAAGATGGTTTATTCAATTGGGTTCCTCACCAATTTTTTGGAAGACGAAGAAACGACATGTGGTCTCTCGTTCTTCAGCAGAAGCAGAATATCGTGTTATGACAATGACTACATGCGAACTCATATGGCTCAAAGTTTTACTTCAAGATCTTGGTGTTTTACTCTCTCGTCCTATTTCGTTTTATTGAGATTGATTTTCATCTTGTTTGCGATGCCATTATTGAACACATTATTATTCTCGACATGATTCTACACGACTAATATCTTTATTAAAGCTCTTGATCGAAAGGAATTCAATTGTTTCATGGACAAACTGGATGTCCGTAACTTACACACCAACTTAAAAGGTGTTTCGGAAAATATGGATACATTTTAGGATTATATTTTTATCTTCTATTGTTATACTGTTTAGTTATATATTGAGTAATAAAGATGAATGAAGGCAAGGGATTTCAGCTTTATTTTTTTTTTTCATATCAATTTTGTTAACCTATAAACCCTAATATTCTTTTCTAATTTTATAAATATAAAAACGATTTATCATTTTCCTATATCATAACGTTCAAATCCAATTATTTATATTGTGATGCACAAGTTAAAATATAAATTCGGTTAAACAGTCACTAAAAATTGTATCTTTAAACACGTGTTTAAATTGAAAAATCAACTGAAAAATATTATTAATCTCAAAAGTTATAAAATTGTCTATTATTAATCTCAAAAGTCTTAAAATTGTCTATTTATAAGAGGGAGAAAAATTCAAGATTATAGACTCATTCAAGTATCAATCAATAATAACATTCAATATAAATAAACTTATGAAAATATTAATGGGGGAAATAGCTCATTAATAATTGCGAGGAAATAAAATGGTTATTAAAGGGAAAACTAATGTACCCTACCCTTATTTAATATATAAAATGAGGACAAACATATATGTAATTAATTGTATTATTATCTGAAGTATTCTAGAACTGGAAAATTGGAAAAATATTAAAATATGACCAAAATAAAATATAAATTTATATTATATATGAGGCAAATAAATTTTTTAAAAATAAAACAACACAAAGAGAGAGTAATCGTTTGGCTATAATCCTCGTTTGATATACCGAATGATATCATGTTAATCTTGGAGAAAATTAAATGAAGTTGTAATACTAAACATACGATATTGATAATGACCACTTAATGATAATTGTGAAAATAAGAGTATTGCGGAATTATAGATGATAGAACATTTTTTAATAATCGTAAAATTCTTTGCACAGCTATTTTTAATATGCATTGGATAAATATATGTAATTTTTTATACTAAAAAAATTATTATATCTGAATAAAATTAAATTCATTGTCAAATCAATCAACATTAAAATAAATAAAGATGTAAATATAGATATAGGTGATGGTAAAATCTTTAAAATTTTAAATATATATATAATCAAAGTATATATATTTTAAACTGGATAATTACAAAATATTATAATATTATTTCTCAATAACAACAAGAGAAAAAGACATTGGATTTATCACTCATTGCGACGATTAGAAACACCGACATTGACTAACACGGATCCGAGTGAACTTGTCAGTTCACAAGATGATGGAACTAGAACTCAATTTCTTACAATAATTGATTTTTTAAAATAAAAATTAATATTTTAAATACTTTTTTTTAAGAACACAAGAACAGCTGCAATCCAAGATCCAACCTTGTAAATCGAGCCCTTTTTTGTATTAAAATCATATTTATTAAATAAACACAAAACGACAAAACCACAAATTCTTTTAGATTTAGTTAAACTACTTGCAGACATCTTCTGTTCACGAAATGGGAGACCACAAGGGAGACAGAGCTGCATACACATGTATATATCTATGTATGTAATTTTGCGTTTGTCTGTTTATATATATGTTCTTAAGTTTTAAAGTTATTTCTACAATAATACAAGTGGTTATTATATTATTATATACTTAATTGGTTATAATTGGTCGTATGCTTTTGGAAGTGAGGATTTAAGAACAGCGACTTGTCGGAACCAGAACTTTAATTACTGTGATTATAACCAAGAAACAGCTATGATTTTCACATGGGCTTTTTGAGATTAGCCTTAAATCATTAATTATATTTAAAATTTTCCAGTGTTTTGGATGTAAAATATAAAACCATTAATTTTGTATTTAAAATAGTTTCTTTGTAACCTTTGGTTAGTGTGAACAGCCAAGAATTTATGATGGGATGAGATTAAAACATTATTATTATACGTTAATACGCGTAATAGAAGCATTATTATATTAATCAGGTGTTCCGAAATTTCCCAGAAGTTACTTACAATTTTCAACTTCTTAATTGGTTCCATAAGTTCAGAACTTTAGGTGTTATTTAATGGGTATAAAATTACAAAAGATGGGTGCAATACGAGTGGCATACATGTGCTTAAAACATCCCTTTTTGTATTAATCAAGATTTAATCTTCTAATCAACTAATGGTGGGCAAGTGATTTATTTATTTATTTATGTGTATTTTTTACGTCTCTTATTGGCTATAAAGAGACTCTCATTATTAGGGCTCACATAAACTATTTTTTTTCATATTAGTCACACTCATTACAAAAAGAACTAAATTCTAATATGCATATATATATATATCATATAGTAGTGTAGGTTAGATCAAGAATCTGAATCTAACATCTCCAAAACCCAAAGAGACAAAGCATACATGTCTTTGTCCGTGTCTAAATAATAATATGCCCACTATTTATACACTCACTCATGTGTGTATATGCATATATATATACAAAATATATAATTCCCAATATGTCACTTGGAATCTGAAACATCCAGATGTTAGACATATATAAAATAATAAAAAATTATAAACTACATGAATCTGATCACAATACCAGAATTATATATGATATTTTTTCATTTTATATAACTATCGAGTTTTCAAAATAATATTTTCAAATTAATTCACTAATATATACCAAACAAATATACACCCTAATCAATTGTTATTTGTACATTTGAGAATTAATTTGAAAATAATAGTCATAATTAACCGTATTATTATAGAATAATACGATACTTAGTATACAAAAATGAAAAAATAAATCATATATTCGATATTTGAAGAATACATTTACATAATTTTATGGATTTTTGTAAAATAAATATAAAGTTTAAAGAATATGCATACTGAGAAGTACAGTATAAATACAGGCATCTCTGCAGTCACTGCGGCACAAAACAAAAAGTAAGTGTTTTGAGTTTGTGCTGAGTGGCGCAAACATACACACACAAAAAGAAAGAAAGGAAACAAATGGCATATCCAAGCATCCAACAACAACAACAACATCTCTATGGTTCATATGCAGAGCCAAGGATCTCATTCTCCAATGATTTGGCGGCCACAAAGCACGAGATGATTAAGTATAAAGAAGCTCCAGTTTCTTCTGATTTCGAGTTCGGTGTCAAGAACTATGCCATGATCCCTGCCGATCAGATCTTCTTTGATGGCGTCATCCTGCCTCTCAAAGACAATATCCCCAAAAGAATGGCGACTTTGAGAGAGGAACTAAGCGAAGATCTCGAGTTTGAGGACTCATCTTCCGGGAGGAAAACAAAGAGTTCTTCGAGTTGGTGGAGAGAAAGATTAGGGTTAGGATTCGTGAGGTCCAAGAAAGACCAGAAGAGAGCTTCGATTCATCATCAATGAGGGCAGAAGAGCTTTCAGGTTTTCTGTCTTCTTTTTTTTTTTGGTGTTACTTATATTTCTTCGTAGGCTTCTTTTAATGTCTCTCTTCTTCACTGTTTCTTGTTCATGTACAAAAATGTTTGCAGTTGAAGAGCAAATCTCATCCTTGTCTCTGACTACTTTATTAACACATCCTCATGTAACATGACGCGTACATTGTCATACATATATATATATATATATATCTTATCTATGCTTATTTTTGTACTACAACAACATTTAGTTGAACACAACCCGCCGCTGCAGTGGCTCGATCTTCATCCGAAGATATTTGAATACGCGGTTATGGTTATCATCGACTCGCTATCTACATGTTCCAAACTTGGTGTGTATTGTACATTCTTTGAGTAGCCAAGCCCCTTACGTGCACGCTCTTATGGTAGGTAGAATCCAAGGGCTATCTTGTCCCTAACCTTAACTTGTCGAAGCACATTTGTTAGCTTCCCCTTCACAACTGCTAGAACAAGGACATTTTCGGGTGTTATAATCTTGAACGAAGACTGCGTTTCTTGAAGCCGATATTTGAACTCTTATGAGAGGAGGAACAGGTGTAAGGTTGGCCGTTCAAGGAGCCAGCGAATCTGATATCCCAGCCCTCAATGTTCTTGGGAACACATGCATCGAATAGGAATTGCCCGAGAACGCTGTGAGCGTTTATGCTGTGCGGCTGGGGTAAGCGTAAGGGCGATCTATCCCTCTGCTCCTCCTGTGAAGAAGTGGGGTCAATTCCACTGCTTTGATATGGCGCTGAGCTTGGTAAAAAGAAGTGGTCGCTCGGCCCAATTGCCACTCTTCGTAGGCTTTGGTTAGAGTTCACTGCAGCTTTCTGGAGGCCACATATTAACTCGGATATCTCATCATGTGTTCGTGCTCTCTCTCCTAGCTGTCGGATTTTCTGCAAGTAGGTTGACATGGCTTTTTCCAGGAAGTTGGATATAACGGCCCTGTATTGGATAGGGTAATGCGTGTAGTGTCCTGAAGAAACACAAGAGCAGAAAAACAAAAACTTTAAATTCTGTAACACAGGATTAAAATGAGAAGCCATGTCAAGATGGTGGAATAACCATTTATTAAATCCAGCCATATGAGAATAAGACCCCAGCTAAAGTTATCATTTAAAATCTTTCAATTTGACCAGTCTGTTGAGATGGAAGGCGTAAATGAGATTCAGAACTATCAGCACAAAATCCCTTAGCATATGAAATACGACGGGCACAGATCGTATGACGTACTTTGTAACTATAGCATGTTATAGAGCGTTACAAACCTGCATGAGGAGAATTGTTCCACTTCACAACTTTAACTTGTCCTCCCAGTTCCTGCAAATGATGGGCAAAGCTTGAAATTACTTGGTGGGGTGCGAGGTCATCATTCTCCGAGCACATAATGAGATATGGAGCACCAAGTCCCTGAAAATTTACCAAAGGAATGTTACCCAACCCAGACGTGAATTTCAGAAGAAAAAAAAAATAGAACACATAGAAGCCTCGCAAAGAAACTCACAACTGATGAGTACAGAGCCTGCCAGTACTCGGTGCGTTGGGATTCAAATCTTGTAAGATATAAACTGTCAAGACCAAAAGTAATCCCTTTTGCCACCCAAGAAACAAGTCTTGCAGGCCCAGACAATCTCCGTATGGTCGGGTGCAGAGCAAATTTTGCACCCAATTCGCTTGTAAAATCCAGTGGACCAGAGTCATAGATATGTCCGGAGAGACAATTCCTAACCAACTGCATATCATCCTTTACATTTGAAAAACAGAAACACTATTAAAAAATCACATTACTTTACATCTTGACCAAGCTGCACTGAGATGGAAATTAAAAGCTGTGGATAATTATATGACAGACAAATCTTACCAAATGAAGATGAGCTTCACACACAGCCTGGATTACCTGCATTTGCAATTATTAGAAAAGTTTCAAATACCAATCGAAAGAAGTATAAACCAGCACAAAGGAAGACATAAAGGTGAATAAAAATCTAATCAATTCGGCTTGCCTGGAAAACTTTGTACATGCAAGCTTTTGGAGCTCCAGAAAGAGCTAAGAAGACTACAGGAGTAGGTCTAATCTTTAGCTTCTGCATATTAACAGTACCAGTAAGTTTAAATTATACATGCACCAATCCAGCACGAACACAATAACAAACAATTGACATCAAAGATAGTAAACAAATTCCTGTTGGTTTTAGCGTATGAAAGAAAAATAGTTCCAGTCATTGAAGAAATCATCAAACTACTGATCAGAATAGTAAGGTGAAGAGCAGCAAAAGTTGACCGGAACCAACCTCGATGAGTTCAGCTAGAAGGGCATAAGCTAGAGACATAGCCACCTCCGGGTAAAACCTAAACACGTTGACACACAACACAAAGAGTTTGCAAATTTCTCAAACATCAGCACTTCTGTTGAAACAACACAATCTGAATTGAAGACTTTTCAAGCAATAGGGAATATCTGCTTGTCTGAATATGATAGGAAATGAATCATGATACTAAAATACTGGACCACCAACGATTAAAATTCCCTCACAAAATTGCGTCGGAAACTCCCAATTCTGTCATTCTACTTGGGTAGTGATTCTAATTAACGAGCTAAAATATTCTGATAATGCAGTTCTCCACACCTAAGCTAGTCAGAGCTAATATTCCCAAACTCGCAGGCAATTCTACCCCTTAATCCCTCACTCTCCTTAGACAATTCCCGGAATTGTTCTCGGCAACCAAACAGAGGCCAATTAGTCTCGGAAAACGACAGAGGAACTTACGCGGTGAGAAAATCAGCGCGGCAAACAAGCGAATTCCATCCGAGAGAAGAGTACAAATCGACATAATTTCTCAGCTGATTGTCGTTGATCGAGCTCCAACCGAAAATCACGACGGCGCCGTTGGATCCGCCGTCGGCGGCGTCCGTCTCCTCCTCCGCCTTTCTTCCCCAATAAACTCTCCCGCCTCCGATCATCTCAAAGCGATCCCGGCGAAGATTTGGATTCCCTTTTTTTCTACCCAACCTCTCGTCTCCAATTTTTTTTTTTTTTTTGAGCCACTCGAAAGTCGGGAATCGGGATCTTTGAGATACCGTAGTGGTGGTTATCTGCAGAGTGCCCACGTTAGATAATCTATAATACACCCCGAGTACATATTAGACTCATCTTTATTATCGTGCGCCGCAGTGGGTCAGCTAGGATACGACGCCGTTTGCCACGTCATCGTCTTACCGTGGAAGTAACGGTCTAATAATGTTATCATATGGATAAATACGAATATACTAAAGTGTGAATAGACCGTCTTATTATTTTAAATTGACGAATCAAACATTTGCTATGTATGATGCTGGATTTCATTTACTTATGATTCATTTGTAAACCATTTTAGCTTTACTAGTTCCATACGTCTAGATTTGGTCAAAGGTTTCTAAATACGTTTTTATTCAAAATTTACGTATGTATTCTTCTAATTTATGTAAATATTAAATTGCATCAACGTTATACATTGTAAAATTTTCACGTAAAAAATAATATTGTATTATATTTATGAAAAATTCAATTATATAAAAAATTAATTAAATAATTAGATATTCTTATTTGAAGATAATATTTGTTGTTTTCGTGTAATATTTTATGATAATTAAATAATAATTATTTTATGAAAGAAGATAATATTTGTTGTTTTCGTGTAATTATTTTATGAAAAGTCTATATTTTATCTTGTATTTTAATATATAATAAGATAAAATAAAATTTATTAACTGTTTTTAAAATTAACTTAACAAAAACGTTTTCATATTATTTTCATTATTATATTTTAACAAATTTAACATAATACTATCATCACAATTACTATTATTACAATTATTAATAAAAAATAAACATGTTTTCTTTATATAAGACTAAACACACAAAAAAAAAATCTTTAGACACTCATTTTAATAAAAATAAAATGAAACAATATTATATAAAAGATAACTACAAAAAGGTATAATATCAACGATGCTCTTGTAAAACTGAAGCGTTTCACGTCTATTCTCGTGAAAATAATTATTAAATAGAAAAAATTGAAGAAAAAATAAATTTACCTTTAATTTTCGGACGTGAAAAACACACGTTGTGGCAGTTTTTCAACGTGAAAAACTATTTCAAAGTTGAGAGCAAGGAATCCAAGGGGATTTCAAAGTTGAGAGCAAGGAATCCAAAGGGATTTCAAACTTGAGAGGGATCTTGGTAAGAAGGAAAATTAAAGTTGAGACCAAGGAAATTTTGAAGTGAGAAAGAAATGGCTAGAATCAGTAGTGTAGAAGAGAGCACGAATCAATCTTCAACGACGTCAATAAGTGTAAATAGATCAATTTCTAGGGTTTTGTAGGCTGTCGAGTCGTAAAATTGTTTACTGATTTGAAATGGGTGTGAGTGTCAGTGAGTCGGTTGAGTCTCAGTGAGTCGTTTGAGTCTTAGTGAGTCGGTTGAGTCTCAGTATGACTCTGTGACCCAGTGCGACCGTGCGACTCGAAGAGACTTTCATTTATTGCGATCATTTGACATTTCAATAAATATGACTCATTTAGACTACATCAATATAAGCCTCGTTTTGAAAAATGGAGAATCGAATCTATACATATTACTCGCTACTCACTTGGGTTATCCAATTCACAAAAGAAACATGAAAAACACAAGAGAACGAAAAACTCACTATACATACCTAGTTTTTCTGCGGAACATGCTTAATTGCAAGTTTCTTTGTTGACAACAATCGATTTCAACCTATTCGCGGAAAATCTGATGTCGATTTCAAGCTACATACGAAGATTTTGATGTTGATTCAAGCTACTCGTGCCGAATCTGATATGGTGTGGGAGAATAGTAATTTTCGCGGCACATGAGAGAGAGAGAAATCGAGGTGCTCTACAGGAGAGAGAAAAATTGTCGACTAATTAAAGGACAATGGTAATATGTGGATATCAATACTTTCAAGGTAAATTTGAAGTTGAAACGCTTTTCAGAATAGGGTAGATTAAAATCAAAATAGCATATGAATGGTATTTTTGAAGTTACCCCTTACAAAAATTTCACTCGATCTGTATCAAAATTAATAAGATCAGTCGAGTAGATCAAAACACAACAAAAATCACATTTATACACAATAACTCAGACGCAAAAAAAAAAGATAAATAAGTTGATCATTGTTCACTGAATATTCATCATTGTTCACAATCTCTTCTTTTTTATCTTGTATAGTACAAATAGTGATTTCAAACGAGGTAGTTTAACAAAAGAAAGATGCAAAACCATTTTCTTCATTTAGATGTATTAATTGGATCAAAGATAGAAATTATCTAATTTATAAATCATTCTAAAGTTATAAAATTACATTAAGAAACATTATAAATATAAATGATTTGTGATAACCATTATTTTAAAAAAATGGGTTAGGCGGTAGAAAATAATTAGACACACCGATTTTCTCTTGACATTCATTCTAATTTTTAGATTGTTTTGATTGAATCACATAATTAAAATAGTAGATTTACATTATTGATTTGGAGAGTCTAAAGCGATATTCTAATATCAACAGTGGATCATAATCTTATCTCTAAGTGGGTGTTTTAGATCACATATATCTAATTGAACTATTAAGATAATTTGTCTAATCCACATAGTGTAGATTGTTTATTCAAATAAAGGTTTATCAACTATTTAACCAATGAAATTCTTTTATAAGATCTTTAGAATTGACGACTGAGATGATGTTTTTGAATCGAACATTATAGAATGTGCTCACAAATTCCATTTTTACATATGAACTTAAAATACTAATATAAATCGAATGACATGGATCAATGGTTGAGATTGGTGTTTCAATCCAAATAGCTATTACTCAATCAACGATTCGTATATAATCTAGTAATCACTAAAAATCGGAATTTTCAATGATAATACTAACCAAATTTTTGTTGAAAATCATTTTCAATCATATTTCAACGTTAAAGTGACATTAATAAATACCAATATATATATATATATATGATTTATTATAAGTATAATAGTATAAGTCAAAATATTTTAGAAAAAGATCATATCTAATAGTAAGATTTTTTTTGGAATCAATAGTTTCTAAATCTAATAGGATATATATTGTGAATTATCCATAGTTCTCCGATCGTTGGAATGACATCTTCCTTTATACAAAAGATCTATATTTTTAAATGATGATTCATTATCAGAGAATAACATATATATCTATCAAATTTATAAATGAATAAATAAATAGAATTTTCTTTTTAAATTTAAAGATCTAACTATTCAAATATAATTTTAAATTCTAACAATTGAGGTCAATATTAAACTTATATATTTTATTTGTACTCGTACATTAAATTTTTAATATTCACATTATCTAGTACTTTATTTAATCTTGTTTCTTTATTTTCTTTAATTTAATTTTTATTTTCATATTTATTGATATATATATATATATATTAACACCAATACGAAACACATTATTCTTTTATTTTCTCTCTCTTCAAGTTTCCATTCTTGAAACAATTGCATTTCAAACAAACATCTAATTATAACACTTATTCAATATAATCTCTAAACTTTATACTAAAAAATACAATACATCTGTTCTACAAAACATACCAAAACCTTTTTTTTCATATTATGACATTCATGTTCGTTTGATAAGAAAGTGTTATAAACTATTCCTGATTACAAAGCATTTTTCTAGGTAATTCTCATCCTAGATTTTCTTATCCTTCCTATAATCCTCGGGTTAATACTTATCTTCAAGATATTTCTTCTGACCAACAATATGATACAACTCATTTCCAATTTGTTTTATTGACCGTTGTTCAGTTAGATCAAATTTTATCTCACATTAGTATGGTTCAAGCAAATAAGACCTTATCTATTACTAACCCTTCATCATCTCCTTATACTTCATCTAACTATATCATTCCTGATATAAGCAAAATTATTTTCTTTCAGTTTTTATCTACCTCCATTATCCTAATATAAGCATTCCAAAATATTCTTGGACCATCGACACTTGTGCAAGTACACATGTGTGCAATGACTTAACTTTCTTTTCTGATTTTTTATACATTAGCCATAATGGTTACTATAACTAATGAGATAACAATATTTGTTACACATATGAGCATTGTTTCATTGACACATAATCTGATACTAAAATCTATTTTGTTTAATCCTTCATTCAAGTTTAACCTTATTAATGTCACTGCTTTAACTCAACATTTTCATTTTTCCGTTTCATTCACTTGTAATTCGTTTGTAATATAGGATCCTATTCGGCCTTCGATGATAAGGGTAAACAAATCAATAACTGTTATTTCTTGGAAATTCCTTGCAAAGATGTAATGTAATTTTTTGTTTTATTTTTAATGTTTGGCATCAAAGATTAGGTCATCCTTCTCCAATCAAAATAAAAACAACTTTCTGAAATACTAAAACTTACAGATTCATTCAAACATCCAAATTCTCATTGTTCTATTTCATCAAGCTAAAAAAAGATTAAAATTTGTTTCTCATACTATAAAATCATATTATTTTTTTTGAATTAATACATTTAAATATTTGGGACCTTTTCATTTAGCATCCATTAATGTATATATATATATATATATATATTTAACTCTAGTTGATGATTTCTCTCGTGTAACGTATGTATATTTTTTGCATAACAAGTCTCAGGTAGGTGATATTTTTTTATTCTTTCCCCAGTTGGTTGAAAGTCAATAAAAAATAAGATAAGATTAATTAGATCCGATAATGCTCAAGAATTGAAGTTTAAAACGTTGTTTGCTAACTAGGCAATAATCCATTTTTATTCTTATGCATACACACCACAACAGAATTCTATTATGGAACGTAAACATAACACCTACGAAATGTAGCTAAGACTTTCTTTTTCTAGTCAAATATCCTTTTAAATGTATTGGCCATATTATATCTCTACTGATATTTGCTTTATAAACAGACTTTCTGCTGTCATCTTAAAAAGTAAGTCCTATTTTAAAGTCTTAACATGTAAAATCCCTCAATATATCTATGTAATAGTATTTGGATGCATCTATTTATTTCTACACATTTACATGACAGACATAATTTCATTTCAAGAGTCAATTAATTTGTATTTTAGGTTACCCTTATGGATATAAGGGTTATAAGACATTAGATCTAATAACAAATTATATTTTGATTTTTAGGAATGTAGTTTTTCATGATGATATATTTCCTTTTCATAATTATAACCTTTAAGATATTTTAAAATTGTTTCCAAAAAATGTTTTACCTGTACCTATAAATAACTATGTTTCTGATACTACTTTAGTTTCTGAAAATCTGCAACTTACATAAGACCTGTTAGACCGCCACATTATTTAACTAATTATCATTGTTATTAGATAGTAAACACCCATATATCAACTAATTGTCCTACAAGAAATATCTTCTTATGCTTGTTATACAAATCTTAAGCCTTCTTATAAATTATTTATTTTGAATATTTCCACTGTAACATAAGCTAAAAATTTTACATAAGCTAACTAACATAAACACTGAACAAATGCTATACTCACTACTAGAAAATTCAAGATTTGGAACGGAATTCGGGGACTGAAATTTCCGTCCCTAAATTTAGGGACGGATTATAAACGGATTAGGGACGAATAATGAAATCCATCCCGAAGTCCGCAAATACGGACGGATTAGAGACGAATAGTAGGGCGTCCTAGATTTGGGACGGTAGAGCACGGGCGTCCCTAAATTTAGGGACGAAAACACTTTCCGTCCCCAAATTAGGGATGGCATCTCCTTCCGTCCCCAATTTTAGGGACGACATCTCCTTCCGTCCCCAATTTTAGGGACGACGCGGAGACCGTCCCTAATAAGGGACTTTAAAAAACCATTTTAGGGATGGACTCGGGACGACTCTTCGGCAAACTATTTTCTTAGTCCGTAATCCGTCCCTAATTCGTCTATAAATAATCTATTTAACCCCTCAACCATTGATCGGTTTTTCATAAGCAACTCTCATATCTTTCACCGCATATCTTCTATAGTGTTTGCGATTACAATGACATCTTCATCAAGATCGAACATTTTTGTTTCTAGACAATGGATGTACAGAAGAATTGATCCAGAATCTCAAAGCGTATCGAAAGAGTTTATAGAAGGCGTCACACAGCTTATGACAATGGCGTCAAATCAACAAGTTTACACAGAAACGAGTACCTTGGTTTGTCCATGCGTCAAATTCAAGAATGAAAAATTTGTTAATGAGAGAACTGTTTGGAAGCATCTTTATTTAAGAGGTTTTACTCCGAATTATTTCATGTGGTTATGTCATGGAGAAAATTTTGCACCACGACCTAGTAATGTTGTGGAAAACTTTAGTAGGGGCACTATACATCATGAATTTGAGTCTTCTCAAGATGTAAAAATGAACCCTTATGTGGAAATTGTGCAAAATGTATTCCGTGAAAGAAACGAAAATATCGAAGAAGTTCCGAATGAAGAAGCAAAAAGTTTTTTTTTAAAATGCTAGAAAGTGTTAGGATCCACTTTATGATGGTTGTAGAAGTGGTTTATCACAGTTATCTCTGTCTGCACGTTTGATGAATTTAAAGACTGAAAATAATTTGTCTGAGAATTGCATGGATTCGATATTGCAATTAGTAAGAGACTATTTGCCAGAAGATAATAATGCAGTAGACTCCTATTATGAGACAAAGAAGATGATGCGATCTTTGGGTTTATT
>CM071868.1:23281863-23295645 GCA_036759665.1 Gynandropsis gynandra | reverse complement strand
CGTGAGTAAAATTCGTCTTCATCATGTAGAACCCTATCCTAGGAAGTGTAGATGTTAGGTTAGGTTCATATTTCTTAGGTTAGGTTCATATGTCTAGCTTTAAGGATCGATTTGTGTATTCAAGTGTTTCGTTGAAATTGCTTGTTGGATAGATGATTGGTTTAGGGGTGGTATCGATATCTATGTTTTTTATAGTTTAAATTTATGTTAAAAGTGAGAAATTTATGTTGAAATTGAGAAATTGAGATGATTGGCTTGGGGGTGGTATCGTAATATTTTAATTTCACATTTTAGTATGTCGCGACGCATTGGAAGAGGCGGTAAAACGAGAAACCGCCCTCAGTCCGAGGAAAGTGGCAACCTTTCATCTCATTCCCGACATTCCAATTCAGGATTTGAAGAACATATAAATCCAAATTTCTTCCGAAACATTGGATCGACACAATCGGGGCAATATACGCCTTATTATACGCAAATCTAACCACCACCCGATCCAGTAATGCATCACAAACCTGAGATGCACGATGAACCAACTGTAGAAGAAATTTTAGCTATGGATGAAGAACGACACAACCTTCCACGTTTAGACCCTATTCGTGGAAACGATGGACTATGGTACGTATACTCAAATTCAAATCTCAATTATAAATAGTTAATTAAATGTTAATTTATCTTTCATTTTGATTTGTAGGTTTGGATATGGTCAACTTAATCGTCACATATCAATGACGATAAAAGCTAATTATGATCAACCATATTACAATTGGACACATACCGATCCAGAAATTAAGCAGCGATGGTGGAAATCATTTGTGATATGTTTTAAACAATTTTTTAATTTTATCAAGTAATTGAAATTACAATTTAAATATAATAAGCTTTTTATTATTTCAGCAAAAAATTTATTGGAATCCCACAATTACCGGACTAGTAAACTTCGAATTTGACAAACATGCGGGACTTCGTCTCAAGTCTATCGCAAGTATATGTCAAAAAAGACGAGAGAAGAAAGGAAAACCCATTTGGATAGCAGAAGATGTTTGGGATCAGATGTGTGCTTATTGGGATGATCCAAAATTTAAGGAAAAAATAGAGCGAGCAAGTAAATCCCTACGTTCTGATAGAGAAGGATACGAGATGAGCGTACATACGGCATGATCTCATTCTTTTGCGGAAGTATACGAAGATCTGGTAAGCTTTATTCTACTTTTTATGCATTTATATAAAATTAACATTTCATTAAACTTATATATTTTTTATTCGTTTCAGGCGAAAGAGAAGGGATCAGAACCATCGTACCTAGAATTGTTGGAACGTACGCACGTTAAGAAGTCAGATGGTTCATGGGTGGATCCCAAGGCGAAAAGTCTTCACGATGAAATTGAAAACATGGCAGTGGAACGAGTATCACAAATTCCCCCGAGAGAAGAGGGAACACAAACTACCCTTAGTCAGGAAGAGTACAACGAGTTGTATCTCGAGGTAAATTAATGACATTTTAATATGATATAATTTTACTATTTATAAATGTCATTAATTCTCGATATTTGTTTTACAGCAAACGCCATACAAAGGTCGTATTTTCGGACTTGGAGAAATGACCCCACAACATTCAACTTCCTCCAAGGGTAAAGAAAAAGTATCAGAGTACGAGTTCTGACATAAGTTATCAAAAGTGTTCGAGGCGCAACAAGAATCCGAAAGGCGCGCTGAACAATCACTAAAGGAGGCTGAATGATCAAGCAAGCGAGCTGAACGATCAGAAAGGCGAATGGAAAAGTTTCTGCGTATGATGAAATCGAAAATGCCTAACATCGATTGGGATGCATTTCAGAACAGTGATTCCGATCACGACGATTCAGAAATACCTCCAACGGATTAGTATTAAAAATGTTAGTTATATGTATGCTTTTTAATTATTGTTATGTACTAATTTTTATATTTTAATCTAATCGAACTTTATTTTAATTTTATTTTTTTTATTTTAAAAAAAATTGGGGACATACCATTTTCCGTCTCTAAAACTGGGGATGGATGGTGGCCGTCCCTAAAATTGGGGACGGATGGTGGTCGTCCCTAAAATTGGGGATGGATAGTGGACTTCCACAATTTTAGGGACGGCCACCATCCATTCCCAAATTCTGAGTCCTATTTTGGTACTTTTTTAAGGACCGTTTGCGGACTGAAATTTCTGTCCTTAAATGCGGACCGTTTGCAGACTGAATTTGTTGTCCTTAATTGCGGACGGATTAGGGACGGATGACATTTGGCGACGCGCGTTTGCGGACTACCGCTGGTCGTCCCTAATCCGTCTCTAAACAGGTTTAGGGACGGATTTTTCAATCCCTAAATCGTGATTTTCTTGTAGTGACTGAACTAGATGTTTTGCTTAATAACAACACATGGATTGTTTGTTCTTTGTCTGAAAATAAAAAGCCAATAGGATGTTAATGGATTTATAAAATATAGAGTTAGACTATTAGAAAAGGATTATAATCAAAAGGAATGAATTACCTACATTGATACTTTTAGTCACGTTGCGAAAATAGTAATTGTTCGAGTCATTTGATCACTTGCTTCTATTCACAATTGGTTATTGCATCAAAATGGATGTAACTAATGTGTCTTTATATGGTGTTTTTCATGATGATATTTTATGTCCTTACCTCCAGGATACAATGCACCTGATAGAGAGAACATTGGCAAGTATATATGCAAATTATACAAATCGTTTTACTGTTTGAAACAAGCTTCACACCAGTGGAACACCATTTTTCATATGTGTTGCTTCAGTAAGGTTTTCATCAATCCTCCTCTGATCATTCTTTATTTGTTACATTTTATGATATATTTCATTGGTTTACTCGTCTATGAAGATGATATTTTGATTTTTAGTAGTTACCAACTTATTGTAGATTATTTAAAACATAATTATAAGAATAGTTTTAAAATACAAGACATAGGACAATGTAAATATTTCCTTAGATTAGAGATTTCTTGGTTTTTTTCTGGTATTTATATTTCATAAAGAAAGTATAGTTTTGACCTGTTAGAAGAATTTAGTTATTTATGTTGTAAATCATCAATAATCCCGTTGGAGGTTAATGTTAAACATTCACAAACATATGATATTCCTTTAGGAGATACAAAATAATATAGGAAATTCATTGAGAAGTTTTTATTTGACAATAACAATACCCCATATATGTTTTGATAAACAAGTTAAGTCAATTCATGTCATCACTAATTCATACTCATTTTATCAGCAGCTCAACGAATCCTAAAATATTTAAAATGTATCCTAGTCAAGGATTATTATATCTTGCAGATTCTAGTTCAAAATTTACTACATTTGTATATGCCGATTGGAAATCTTGCCTTGATTCTAGGGGTTGAGTAACAAGATATTATATTTTTATTGGAAATTAATAAGTCTCATAAAAATCTAAAAAACATATCACGATTTCTTGGAGCAATGTGAAGGCCGAGTATAGAGCTATGACCAACGTCACTTGTGAACTGGTATGGTTATCTAAACTTCTTCTTGAAGTCATCTTTCCTTTTACGGATCCAATGCTATTATTTTGTGATAATACGACTAGTATAGATATTGTTAATAATTTTTTTTTATCACGAATGAACCAAATACATAGAAATAGATTATTATATTGTTAGAAAAAAATACAAAGAGATTTTTTTTTGAAAAATTTGCATGTAACGTTGAATTACCAACTAGCTAATATAATGACAAAAAATCATTATCATATAATCTTTTTAGTTTTCTCGTTCCAATATGAGAGTATATGATTTATACCCTGATCATCTTGAAGGAAAATATTAAAACTTATACATTTTATTTGTATTAATACATACATTAATTTGTTAATATTCACATTATATAATATTGAATTTAATCTTATTTCTTTATTTTCTTTAATTTAATCTTAATTTTTTATTAATGTAATATATATATTACATTAAAATAAATATAAAAATCACATCATTCTTTACTTTCTTTCTCTTCGCATGATTCCTTTACTCTTTCTTCATTTGAAGTTTATCTGTCGTGTATCTGTTATGCTCGTCCGTCGTGTGACTGTTAGTGTTACTGGTTTGTCTATTGTCTGTAGTGTGTTACTGTTTTGTCTGTTGTCCATCGTGTTTTATTCTTCGCCCGTTGTAAAATTAAATTTGATTTTTCTATTGTTGTAGATGGCTTCTTCAACATTAGATGAATGACATCGCTCTACTGTAGAAGTATCATTGGCATTGAACGAGAATATTGAAGCATCTAGCGATGAAATAGTTGAAAGTCTTACTCGTAAAAGGAAGAAAAAACTTACTTCTTACATGTGGAAATATTGTACTAGGATAGATGAGAATCGGATAGAGTGCATTCATTGCAAACAAAAAATACACAAAATACATATATACATGGAACTACGATTTTAGATCTTCATTTAAGAAACAAATATCCTAAGAAGCCATATTCTTAAGAATACGAATATAATTTTTAGAGATGTTGGAAAAAGGTGCAATGGAAAAAGGTGCAATCGAAAAAGTTAGATCAGAAAATTGCTGAGGAGAAATTTACCAAGTTAATCATCGCACATGATCTCTCATTTGGCTTTATTGAGTATGAGGAGTTTAGAGACTTTGTTGCATATTTGAATCTGAGTGATAAATCTCATAGTAGACATACTGAAAAATATTGTGTCTTGGAACATTTTGAAACAAATGAGGCAATCGTTAAGTTTGAGTTGGATAGAATTCCTAGTAGAATATCTTTGACTTTTGATTGTTGGACAAGTATCAATAGTGAAGTTTTCATATGTTTAATGACACATTATGTGGATGAAGAGTGAAAACTTAATATTAAGGTATTGTTTTTCACTTATATGTCTCCTCCACACACCAGTGAAGCCATGGCTACTAAGATTCATGAGTTTTTGAAAGATTGGGAAATAGAGAACAATGTGTTCACCAATACTTTAGATAATGCTTTCGCTAATGATGCTTTACAAGAGAATTTGAGAGAGCGACTGTGTTTGAACAATAATCAGTTGTGTGATGATAAATTTTTACATGTGAGATGTTGTGCATATTTTTTAAACCTGATCGTGAAAGATGGTTTAAATGTTGGTGATGTCGTGACTAAGATATGAGATGGCGTGAAGTATATCAAGGGTTCACAATCAAGGATGATTGCTTTTGAGATATGTGTAGAATTAGAAGGTTGTGGAAAAAGAGTTGTTTTGTCAATGAATGTGAGTACTAGATGAAATTCTATATTTCTGATGATTGAAAAGGCTCGTAAGTATCGACGAGCTTTTAATAGGTTCTAAGTGGTTGATAAATGTTACAAATTTTGTCTTCCAAGTGAAGAATGGGCTAGGGAAGATAAGATATGTGATTTGTTGATGCCTTTTGAAACGATCACCTCATTGATGTCGAGTTCAAGTTATTCGACTTCAAATTTATGATATGGACAAGTTTGGAAGATCGAGTATTAGCTAAAGGAAAATATGAAAAATAATGATGTTCTTATCAAGAATATGGTTTGTAGTATGCTTAAGAAATTCAACAAATATTGGGAGAAATACAGTGATATACTAGCCATGGGTGTCATTTCGTGAAACAATGTTTGAACAAGATTGATGCAAACACTTCCAAATATAAGTTATAGCATGTGAAGATGAATGTGGCTTTGCTTTTCAAAGCATATCAAAACAAGTTCAATTCTTTAAGAAGTGACAACAACGTTGCATATTCTTCTCAACTTTGTATTGCGAGCCAACAAAACCAATATTTGAGCATTCTTGAAGTAAATTTTCTACTTTGTTTGTATTTTAAGTTTAATACTTATATTTCAATATAATTTATTTATTTGATGTGGAGTTAGCATCACTATAGGATTTTTATGAGTTTGATGATATTTTTTAGACGAATGAATAAGAAGGCAATTAACTTTTGGATATATATTTGGATGAAGAGAAATTAAGAATGTCGGATTATCTCGATTTGGATGTCTTGGACTATTGGAAGGATATTCAACATCGATACCGTGAATTAGCATATATGGCTTGTGATGTGCTAAACATTCCTATAATTATTATTGCTTCCGAATCATCTTTTAGTATTGGTTCTCAGATTTTCAACAAATACAGAAGTCGACTTCTCTCTAAAAATATGCAGATTTTACTTTGTTCTCGTTTTTGGATGCATGGTTTTAAACTTGACGAAGAAGTTAATATAATTTCGAATCTATCTATTTTTTGTTTATGGTTTTGTTTAATGTATTATTTTGATTTATGTATTTATTTTTATTTTGTTTACATGTATGGATAATGAAAGAAGTAAAGATTGAAAACAAAATGTTTTTTATTTAAAATTTTAAACTTTTATTTGGATTTTCAATATTGTTTTTATGTTTTGACATTTTTAATGTATTTAGATATTTTTTTTGAATTTTAGATATACTTTGAATTATTTATGATTTTTTTTATAACTTTATTAATTAATTATTATAAAATTATAAACAAAAAATTCAAATAGCGGTCAATCCATATAACCCGTAGATTTTGGTGGTATGGATTGGTTTGAAAATTCTCTATACATTTTAAATATGAACTTAAATGAACTGGACTAAAATTAACCCAATCCATAATGGATTGGACTAGATTGAGCTTGATCAACCGAATTAACACTCTAATTCAAATCCTCTTTTACATTTGTTTTTGTAAAATCTTAATTTCTTCAATCTAAAACTCAATCCCAAATCAGAGAGATTGAGATAAATTCTTTCACCAAACGTGAAGGTCAACTGATTTTGAATCATCTAGATTTTAGTATTGCTACCGACGGTTGATGCTTTTTGAAGTGATCAAATACTTGTTTTGTATGATTGTTATTCTGAAATCAACGAGTGACATTAAACTTTAAGATTCAAATCCTTAGGAATGAACAGTTTGGATTGTTATTAATCAATCAATTGATTGAGATGGTTTCGATTGTTTTTTAAAGATCGAACGATTAGTGTTGAGTATACCTTTTTGCAACTTAAATTATGTCTAAGCTCAATTAAGGCCCTTTTGGTCTACAAGAGCGCAGCCCATTATTTTAGTCCATTCTTAAAAATCAACCTATACAACAAAATGAAAAAAAAAAAGAAAGAAGGACACGTCTTAAAATATATAAGATTGATAAACTACAGTAAAAAATAAGATGGAACAACGTTATTGTTATTTATAAATTTTTTATGTGTTAATAAATCATAAATGATATGTTTATTTATAGAGAATATAAAAAATATTTGATTGATTAAATGTAAATAAAATGAAAAATAAATTAAATAAAATAAATAGAGAACACTTATACTTAAGATATTTATATATCATATTGTTTTAATAATTATATATCTTATATTTTAAACAGTCATTAAAACACTAAATATGTGGATTTAGTCAAAATTAATCCGTTATTCGATAAAAAAAAACACAAGTCAAACCCAGGAAAAAGGGGATGGCTCACACGTAATTAAACTTATTTTAAAATAAACAATTGATTCGTACTACATACAATGCAAGGAAATAAAAAAAAGAGCAAATGTACTATTATTAATTTTTTTTGTAAAAGAGAAAATATGATAGTGGTCGAGCACAGTGCGTGTCGGAAACATATAAACGACATCGTTTCATACCTCAACGTATTCTTCTCGGACTTTGTTTCTTTTTTTTTCTTTCTCCCCAAAAATTTTCTCTCTTGTCTGCAATTCTCAAAACGAACACTGGAAAATTTACATGGCGCATTATGCTTTCTAATTATCAAAGATCCGTAAATCCGAAGCAAACAATCCACACACGCACAGAGGGGGTAGAGAAAGGAGAGAGAAACAACGGTCTTGAGCGTCTATAATCATTGTGTTCTTCACGAGGAAACCCATTTTTCTCTCTCAATCTCCTCTCTCGTATATTGTATTTTTTTCCCGATTCTTCGTCTTTTTTCTTTTGAAAAATTCCTATATTTTAATGGGTTGATCGGGAAAAAGGTGCTTTTGTGTTTACGTTAATAATTTTTTGAATTTCTAGCTGGAGGGCCTGAAAAATTCAATGCCTTTGTGTTCTCTTCCTCTTTGAGCTCCAATTTCTCCCTCTCAGTATCTCTCTGCCATGGCCGACGACCATTCTATCCTCCCCAAGGTATATATATATATATTTTATCTTGTGGGTTTCTTTAGGTTTCATTATGGTCATGATTTGGTGTCTAGTTTCAATCTGCATGTGAGTGCTGTGATGTGAATAGGGATTGCTTCTGGTGGAGCATCTTGCTGATTTTGTTCTCGACTAGTTGTTAGACGAAGCCCCTAGCTATTTCGTGACGGATTTCTTAGTTTGATCTTATACGGTCGTTTTATATATGCTTGTTCTATAAGGTTTAACCTTTGGGGTCATCTGGTTCTGACTCCGTTTTTTGGATACTATGATTCTGTTTTCTAGACAGAGACTAAATTTATGGTAACGCATATAAGCTTCCCTTGTTTTAAGGATGGTTTTCTTTAATGCGTTACTTTGCAGGATAGTTTCCTTTTCAAGCTTCCTAAGAAGTCCCCACTTGTGTTGAGGATGGTCGTCCTGATGTTTGTTATGGTCTGTGCTGTCTACATTTGCTCGATTTGTCTGAAGCAAATAGGCATAGGGCCGAAGACCGGATTTTTGAATGTTGAAGTGTTTCAGAGGCCGTGTCCCGAACCTAATATCAAACCATGGGATATACCTTATGTTCATTACCCTAAACCGAAGACCTATAGCAGGTGAAGAAAATGAGCCTCTTTCTTTGCATGGGTCTTGGCTTTGCGCTTATGTTGATTGTTCTTTTTCGTGGATTGATTCAATGGTTAGGGATGAATGTTCATGCCGTCCTGTGAGGTATTTCGCAATTCTTTCCATGCAGAGATCCGGAAGCGGTTGGTTTGAGACTTTGTTAAACAATCATACCAACATAAGCTCCAATGGGGAGATTTTCTCGGTGAAAGAGAGGAGGGCCAATGTTTCGACCATTTTTGAGACCTTGGACAAAGTCTATAATCTGGACTGGTTGAGTAGTGCCTCTAAAAACGAGTGCACTGCGGCCGTTGGCTTGAAGTGGATGCTTAATCAGGTAAGGTGTTGAAGTAATCAGTTTGGCAAGTATAACTTTCTGTCTTAGGATCCGTATTTTAGTTGTAAAAGTTGATGAAAATGTTATGTCGACCTCATTTGATATCATTTTGCACCCTCTACATATGAGAGAAAACCAGAGGAGCGTCTGAGTGACTGCCATCTGTAGTATTTGTGTTCCATTGAGTGTAAATGTTTCTTTGATGAGCCAATAATTCAAAGCTAAAGATTATTATTCGTGATTCCCTCTGATTGCACTTAACACAAGGTTTTAAAAGATTATTGGAGTTCTGAGAAAATATGATTCTTGTGATGTATTTTCTCTCATTACATTTCTCCTTGGTTGTCTACTGGGAATGATATACGCAGGGTCTAATGAAGCACCATGAAGAGATAGCAGATTACTTCCAAACTCGTGGCGTCTCAGCAATTTTTCTCTTCAGGAGAAATCTCTTGCGTAGGATGATTTCAGTTTTTGCAAATTCTTACGACAGAGATGCTAAGCTATTAAATGGGACTCACAAATCTCACGTTCATTCACCAAAAGAGGTCTCTCTCTCTCTCTCTCTCTGTTTATTTGACCCTCAATTCAGATGGAGTCGAATGTTTGTTGATTCTCATGATTCTGTAACTTTAAGCAATGAAACAATATGGTTTCAGGCTGAGATATTGGCACGCTACAAACCGACAATCAACACGACCCTTTTGATACCCGATCTCGATCAGGTTCAAGAGATGACTTCAAAAGCTCTGGCTTTCTTTAATACCACCCGCCACATTGTTGTGTACTATGAGGATGCTGTCAAGAACAGCACGGTGAGACACTTTGCCGGAAATTAGAAAAGACTATAGCAGCTACATGATCTTAAATAGTTCCGGTAACACACATATTGTTCTCATATCTTGACGGTGTACTTGCAGAAACTAGAGGATGTGCAAGAGTTTCTAAAGGTCCCAAAACACGAGTTAAAGAGTCGGCAGGTGAAGATTCATCACGGCCACCTATCAAAACATGTGGAGAATTGGGAAGAGGTCCAAAAGACCCTGAAAGGGACCAAGTACGAGAACTTCCTACATGATGATTACCGCAAGTAATCTACCCTAGCAACCGTGTACATAACTTGCTCTTCAAGTAACTCTCTTCATTTCTTCTCAATGGGGCCTCGCATGGGATCACATCTTCATTTCTTCTCAATCGGGCCTCGCATGAGATCACATCAACTCATACCAACTCGTAAGAATTTTTTGGGTCGTACCACTTGCCAAGTCCTCTATCACTTTCTTTTTTTCCAAGTTCTGATCATTTAGTTAATATTCAATTCATTCTTTTTATTTGTCTTTTTTACGCACCCCCTATAAAGGAAATGAGGATTTCTATTGTATCAAAGAACAATTTTCGTTCTTCTTCTCTTCTTCTACTCCATAAAAACATTTTCTTTTCGAAGTTAGTAGATCAGATCAGATGAAAGATGTTCTTAGCTTGCTTTCTAGGTTCTCCCTGTTTTCTGTTGTGTAAAACAGAATAAGAACAAAAATTTAATGAAGAACAGAGATATTGACTCAAATCAGGAAAAAATACAGAGTTGGGATTTGTTTGAGAGAAACTATTATTTCCCTCTTACAAAGTAATCGTCCAAGTTCCAACTGAATTCATCTTTCTCTAATATATATATATAAGTTTGGCAGCGCCAATACCGAGCTAAAGACAGCTAATTTTAGCTGTCCAACTGCATCAACCTCATCATTCCACAAGAACCCCCCTCCACTCGCAACAGTTGAGTCAAGGGTTGTGCAATCCTCCTATAACTTTTAGTGAATCGATGATAATAGCTGGTGAGGCCGAAGAGAATAACTTGAATTTTGGTGTTGTAAGTCAAAATCCCTTCTAAATAAATTGATTGGTCGAGATAATCAATCTGTCCAAAACCAAACAAGCACTTCTTGCGGTTAGCAAACAATGAATCTGCTCTGGGCGAGCATTGCATGATCTTTAGTTTGTTGCTCCTTTTGGTCTCCTTTCATTGTAGGGATTTCTTGTATTTTTAAATGTTCCTTCATGTCATCTTGGGGCTTGTTATCTATTCTTTCATGTCCAATTGTGCGAATATGACTTGAAGCTCCTTTGCCTTGCCTTTCGTTGCTTTTCCTCGTGCAAACACTTCTCGAAACTCCTTTGCCTTGCCCCGTATTTTTTCCTTGTGAAACTTGTGGTGAATCCAAGATCTTGTCATTATCATTCCCTTATTTTTTTTAAAAGGATTTGTTCTCAAATTCAACCCTTCAATTTGGAAAATGTTAGGATTGCTACATTTGCGAACTCTAAAAGGGCCATCTCCTTGCATCAGAAGCTGTGATTTGTGCCTTTATATGAGATTTTCTTTCCGCATCTGCACCCATACCTCTTCTCTCAACCACACCAAATATAGTCATTTCTCGTTATCTCGTGGTTCCTTCTTTCAGAAACCATCTCGAGAACCCTGCAATGAATTAGGAGCAAAATTAGACACATCTTATATGCGTAAACACATTCTTTGGTTGAGGTATAAAGGTCGTGTTCTCTCTCACATTCAAAGAAAGAAAGAAACGTTATAACCATGAGTGTGCTCTTACATGCCTCTTTCTTGATTTTTCTCAAGACCTCATGGTCGTTTGAAATTTTCACACCTCTCGTCCCTCAATATTTGCTCCTCCGTGTCGTGTAATTCCAAGACTTTTTGTACTACATGTGACTCATCCTTTGCTACCTCATCTTCTTCACAACTTTCATCAGCGTTGTGAAGCCCATGGTCATACCCTTGTACTATTTCATCGTCTGATTCTATCACTTATTTGCCATCCGTCTGTTAAGACATTAACCGTGGGTTTGGATAATCTTTGGTGTAGTGACTTTGATCCTGACATTCGAGACATATAATATGACAGTTACATATAAAGGTTTTGTTCGTACCTTGTGCTCGTGGTCTGGATGTCTCGTTGTAGGAGTTCTATGTGCTTAGACTCCCACATGCTACTGGTTTAGACTGTGGTGCTTCCACTTTCTGCTCAACTTTGTGTCTTATATTCGGTTTGTCAAACCGATTAGCTTTGGGCTGATAGTTAGAAGAGTTACTATATCTCTGGAATGTTTTGCCCTTCCTATTCAGTTGTTTCTTGATCTTTACTGCCATATACAACAAGTCCTCCATGTCCACATAATGGTACGTTTCGACACGAACCTGTATGTCAGGATTGCGGCTGCTTGGAAACCGATTCGTTGTCTGTCCGAATCTTCCTTGATGTTGGCCCGAATCATCATGAAGTCCATCTCTTTGTAGTAGTCTTCTACGCTTCTACTACCTTGCACCAATTGCTTAAAATACTGATTGGTGAGAAGGCCCCAATCGATGCCTCATGATAGTACGATCTCATCCCAAATAGTGATAGCACAGTCTCCAAGACGCCTTCAAGAAAGCATGAGTTGATCCTACCACGCTAATGTGTAGTTGCTGAACTTGGATGTTACTAGTTTCACTTTCTTAAGTTTGAAGTACTGATGGCAGTCGAAAACCATCTCTATCTTTGCTCCCACTAAAAATAAGCTTTTGCATCCCTCCAACCAATGAACATATGAATCACCATCTTGATGATGCTGATTTCATCATCGTGTTGATCTCTTGCTCGTTGGTTATGTCCATGAGACAGTCATACTCATTGTCAACCTCCTCAACATACTCGTCTTCATCCATGTCTAGAGGATATGTATTACAAACTGCCTATGGTATCATTTGTTATGTCTCTTCACGTACTACTGTTTCCACCTGACCAAATCGTTGGTTGACACTAGTGAATTCATGTATCATGTGCTGGAACTCATCCATCATCAATTTCAATTGTGTTTGCAATTTCGTTTCTCCTCTACCCCGCGATGGCTCGACGTGATGGTATCCTGGAGTAGATATCAAAAGGATAACTACAAAAGATGAATGAAAAGGAGATGAACGTAGCTCACGCTCTCTCACAAAGTGTTTTGCTCGATTTCTCTCACTCACTCGCATATGTTTTTCTCTATAACACCCCCATCCCGGAACTACCTCGAGACTAGGAGTGTCCACCATCACCTCCATATGGTGGCTACACGTGTCATCGCTCAAATGCATTTATAAAATAAAATAAATGATTTATTCCGAAATAAGAATGATCCAGACCAAATAGAAAAACAAATACGTCAATATCATAGTCATTATAATGAATAAAATAAATACGAAATGCAAAATAAAACTCATCGAGACCTCGTGCACGCCTCTCCCATCAGTCCGCTGTGAACTTTCATGTTGCTGCTCAACCTAGTTGCTCTTTTTTCTTGCCATACCCTGTCAATCCACGAAAGCCCACAAATAGAGTGAGTACGAAATACACACTCAATGAGATCAATACGTGTACGTACTCTGTGCCACGTATTCTCCCGCTCGAACTGAATATCATAAAATAATGATATATCCAAAGTCTAAACTAAAGATATACAAATAACTCTACCCAACCCGACTGAGTATCCAAAGTCTACGATTAGTACCACAATGGATCATAATGTGAAATCCCTTTTAAATGGGAAAGTGGTTAACGCCTACATATATATATATATATATAATTG